>CM069912.1:58303693-58335210 GCA_036172215.1 Camellia granthamiana
AAGATGTATCGCGGTACCAAAAAAAAAAAATCCTTTTCTTTAGTTGTTTGCTCTAACCAGCTGAGTTACTTGAACCACTTTCCTAAAGTTTGAAGTTCATATTGTCTTCCTTCTGAAAGTAAAGCGAAGAGCAAAGTCAAGTAAGTATGATTTTTTGGATATATAGTATTCCTGCTACTAAAATTATATTGCAAGCTTTTGTCATGTTTGCATTGGTTATATGTGATAATGTAATTAAATACATTGCTTGAGAATTGGTGAATTTGTAATATAACTCAATTGCATTCACAAGCTTCCAAATTTCATTTCCTTGCCTGGTGGATTTGGGGAGGAAACACTTAGAAACTTGTTAAGGTGTTGTCCTTGTTAAAACCTCTTACCGTGCTCTTTTGCTCGCCTACCTCGCTGAGTTGCTTGCTCTGTGGATTTGGGAAGGAAACACTTTGAAGTTTAAAAGGTGTTGTCCCTGTAAAAATCTCTTTCCAAGCTTGTTTGCTCGCCAAAGAGTGCTTTGTCGAGTTCCTTGCTTGGTGGATTTGGAAAGGAAACATTTAGAAATTTTCTGAAGTGTTGTCGTTGTAAAAGCCTTTTTTTGAGCTAATTTTCTCGCCAAAGAGTTCCTCACCTAATTCCTTGCTCGGCAGATATGGGGGGGGGGGGGGGGGGGAATGTTGAAAACCTTTCTAAGGTGTTGTCCTTTGAAAAATTTATAGCAGCACTCTTAGCTCGTTAGAGTATCTTGCCAAGTTCCTTTTGGTGGATGTTTGGAGAAATAAGACTTGACAAGGCTAGGCATCCTCACAAAAGTCCTAGCTCAGCTCGGCATTCTTTGGAGTAAGCCCTAGCAAGGCTAGGCATCTCCTAGTCTGACGAGGCAATCTATGGAGAAATAAGACCTAGCAAGGTTAGGCATCCTCTGCTATCTCAGCTAGGCACTCTTTCGAGTAAGATCTAGCAAGGCTAGGCATCCTCTTTTAGCTTGGCTAGGCACTCTTTGGTGTGAGACCTAGCAAGGTTGGGCATCCTTGTAAAAGTCCTAGCCCAGTTAGGCACTCTATAGAGGAATAAGACCTAGTAAGGCTAGGCATGCTTGCAAAAGTCCAAGCTTGGCTAGGCACTACGCATCCTCAGAAAGGTCTTAGCTTGGTCAGGCACTTTTGGAGTAAGACCTAGCAGGTATCCTCAGAAAGGTCCTTGCCCGGCTAGGCTTTCTTTGGAATAAGTCCTAGCTTGGATAGACATTTTGGAATAAGGCCTAGCACTCACTAGGCATTCTTTGCAACCTAACACTTGCTAGGCAAGCCATAAGGACAACCTAGCACTCGCTAGGCACATTGATCGATGGATGCTTGGAATATGAGCTTGGGTAGGAGCTTGGACCTAGCAATTGAGCCTGGCAATCGAATGTAGCAAATGAACCTAGCACGCACTAGCCATGCTATGCAGAAATCTTAGCTTGGCTACGCATGATATTGGGCACGAAAACATCATAGGAAAGCAATCCACCAAGATTATCTCAATCAAGATGATTGGGGGGGCATGTGGTCTAGCATCTATAACCAAACAACAGTACACGAGTGTTTATCAGAGTAATAGAAAGCTTCCGCTCCTCCTCATGAAGCGCAAAGAAAATGAAAGCTTAGGGGCAAATGAAGGTGGTAAAAATTACATAAGCCTCGAGCCTGAGCTAGCCTAGATAAATTAATCTGATGGACTTCCAACTAAGCTGCCTACTTAGTAACCTAATTAGGGTTTGTGCAACTTGGTGGGCAAGATACCTACTCTTATAAATATAAACAAACCCTTGAAGAAAAGTTACGCCTACACTCTCCACACAACTTCTCCATTGATATTTCTTTGATATTGGTGGACTAACTTGGGTGTTAAAGTTCTCCTGATTGACCGCTAGCTGGGCACTAAGGATATTTTTTGGGCAAATTACATATACCTCCCTCGAGGTTTAGCTAAATTACAGATACCTCCTGAGGTTTCGGAAATTACAGATACCCCCCTGAGGTTTATATTTTCATAACAAATTGTCCCCTGAAGTTTATATTTTTATAATAATTTGCCCCCTAATTTGTTATGCAAATAGTACCTTCAGGGGGGTATCTGTAATTTCTCAAACCTCAGGGGGTATTTGTAATTTTGCTAAACCTCGAGGGGGTATACGTAATTTGCCCATATTTTTTCTTGTAGATCTTGAACACGTGGTGGCTCTAATCATCTTCTTCATTGGGTTATCTTCATCAACAGGGTATATTTTATTTTCTTACATCCACCTACATCTCTCACCACCACAACCCACCCCCTCTAGCAACCTCCCCCGCCACTTCTCCACCACTGCCTCCCTCCTCTTTAACCTGCCCCACCACCTCCCTGCACCTCTTTGTGCTCCCCTCCTTCCTTGACCCCTCTGCCCCCCACCTGCCTCCTCCCCCACCTCCTTCGCTGCTCCTCAGGTTGCCATTAAGCAGATAGTTCAATGCCAAGAACAGACCCAAACAAACACACATTTTGATTTATTATGGTCCTAGCAGAGCAGCTGATGACTTGACCTCGAGCAAAAGTTACTGTTGAAATGTATCTGGGAAGGCCATGGAAAGACTACTCTAGGACTGCTTATATGCACTGCAGTGGTGGCTTATGATCATGAGAACCATTAGGGCTCTGATCAAATTTGATTATTGGAATTGAGCAAAACTTTCCCTTGTCTCTCTGTTCTTAGATTAATGTAATTGTTTCGATGTAGCAACAAGCACGCACACCAAGGCTATTTACAAATGCACAGCTTGGTATTTAATTGTGAATTCAACTGTTAAATTAATTCAAACAAAGGTCGATAGTTTTCATTGAGGTTCAATAGCAAAAATGTGGATTATCATAAAGACTGTGCCTACATGGTTTATATAAGTACACGAAAAATAAGAAATTATGTTAAAATTTAGAAATTAGATCATACGATTAGGGGAATTTGGGTTAATATGTAATTTATTTGGTTAATATAGGATTAAGTTAAAAATAATGTGTAAACGAAAGAGTGAGAAAGAGAAGATATCTAAGGGGTATTAAAGTCATTTTTTGACTACAATTAATGCATTGCATTTTAGTGCAAAATCACGTGGGGATTAAGTGACTATTTGTATCAAACGGGAGTAAGTGCTATTAGTCCATACCACATGGGGGTAAAGTGGATTTTGCTCAGTATTTGCCTTCAAGATGCATATTGTACTGAAATTTAATTAGAAGTGATAGTCAAAGTTTGCTGTTTTATAATTTATTCAAGGTGTGGGTTTGAAGTGTTGTTTAGGTTGTCTCACCAATTTGCAAGAGGAAAAATATGCTTTTCTTGCATATTTATAAAAAAAAAAATGCTTTTCAAGAGTCTTGGGTTTGTTGGGATTCTTCCTCTATGCTTTCTTGGGACGGATTTGTCACAAACATGCATTTATTAACCTTCTTTGGATACTTCATGATCTTTTGGGTATGTGGAATACGTCCTACCATTGGAGAATACAGTTTTGGGTTCATTCTCATAATCTTTTCTGGTCTTGTACTTGTTTACACTTGAATTTCATCTTGCTTTTGGTGCAAAATTTTATGAAGTGATGCTATTGTGTTTGTGTTTATATATGAATGAGTTAGCTGATTATTCTAAGATAGCGCCATCAGTCTTTGAGCCAAAAAAGTGGAATAACACAATGGTTGTGATATATATATATATTTTGTAAATATATTTGAAGATATTCACTGATTTCACTGTAAAGTTTATTCTCATGTGATACTTGGATATTTTTTTTAAAATGATTGCTGGTTTAGGGATTTGACTAAGAAATTTTTTGCATTTGCAAAATGGAGCCACATGGCTGATGTCATTTTCATTCTACCAAAAAATCAGGTGCTTCTATTTTCTGCCACATTTGATGATGCTGTCAGGGCTTTCGTATCAAAGATTGTTAAAGATCTCTTCAAAGGAGATTACAACCAAATGTTTGTGAACAAAGAAGATCTGTCCTTGGAATCTGTAAAGCAGTACAAGGTGAAATGTCCTGATGAACTTTCGAAGATAATGGTGATTAAAGACAAAATTTTTGAATTAGGACAAAAGGTGGGCCAGACAATCATATTTGTTCGCACGAGAAATAGTGCGAGCACATTGCACAAAACACTTGCCCAAGACGGCTATGAGGTGACAACCATTCAAGGCGCTCTGAGGCAAGAAGACAGGGACAAGATTGTGAAAGAGTTTAAAGATGGACTAACTCAAGTGCTTATATCTACTGATCTTCTTGCCCGGGGTTTCGATCAATCACAGGTGTGCACCTCTTAGCTTTATCTGTTGTTGATTTACCCATTTCGTGGTCAAAATGCTTACATCCTAACATTGTTCATTTTAATAGGTTAATTTGGTCGTCAATTTTGATCTTCCAGTGAAGCATGAATTCCCATCAGAGCCTGACTGTGAGGTGTACTTGCATCGGGTTGGGAGGGCAGGACGTTTCGGCCGCAAGGGTAAATTTGTTGATTTCAGTACCCTATCTTTGCAATTCCATTTGTATTTCATTCATGAACTGTTCATTACTAGAAATAAAATTGCTTCTTGGTCAAATTCTTTTTTGCTTAGAAACAATCTTATATAGTTTGTGGTTAACCATATTATAGATTTGGTTGAACTCCAAATATTCAAGTATGAAAACTCTTTAGTAATAGCTGTGAAAGTTGGGATTTTAGTTGAAGGGGTTTTGAATGAGTTGTTAGATACTTATATCTATGAAGTATGTCATAAGGACTGCAAAGCATCTAAAAAAATGTCATAAGGACTGCAGTGAACTAGCAGCAATTATCAGAACTAAAACCTTCTTTCTTTCTTTCTGTCTTTTTCCTTTTCTGGATCTTTTTTTGTTTTTTTGTTTTGGGGGATCAAATTCCTTTTCTGGATCTTGGTAGCAGGAAACTCCTACTTGGGTCGCGTTTCTTACTTAGAAACTCGTTTCTGCACTTCCAAGTGAGAAACTTGTAAGAAACTCTTTCCCATCAAGATGGAAACTCTCTCCCCGATTGGGATAGAAACTCTTAAATAAACAAATCTCAAAGAAACAAAAGAAAAACAACTTAAACTTATTATAGTACTTTCTATTTGCATAATATTTATTTATACATGACAAAGACAATTTGTAATTGACATGAATCTTTAAATATTTTATGCATATTTTAACACATACTACAACTAAGCAAAAATAAATAATTACTAATATATTTATATATATTTAACATATATACACACACACTCATAGGCGCTCCCAACCCTAGAAATTTCTATATGCCCTCCCTCTCCCTCCCTCTCCCTCACTCCCGTCCCCGCCTGTGCTCCGTGCAACTTAGTTCTGGATTGTTGTTTTATTAGGTGTTTTAAGTTGTGACTATGAGTGGGATGTGTCAAATGAATGATGGACATTTACATCTTACCGTGTCATTCAGTTTTTGATTAACCAAGGTTTTCTCTTAGTAGTCTAAAGTCTTGGGTCGAAGATGTGCAGGTCTTATGTCATTTATATGATTGCTTTGCTGACATTATTAAATATCAACTTGGATTGTGCTTCAAATCATAAAGAATAAATGAATATATTTGACTGTGGATAACCCAGAACTTGGACAATATATGTGCCCACATGCATTCCCTTTTCTATTGGTGTGTTTTTAAAGAACATCAAAGCTATATTTGTTTCTGTATTTCTTGTTCTGTTGGATAAATTTGGAGACTAAAGTAGCTTTCCTCTCCACCTTTCAGCTAATTGTAAATGATTTTACTGGATCCTACAGGTGCTGTGTTCAATTTGTTGTGCAATGATAGAGATGATATGATCATGTCCAAGATTGAGACGCATTTCAACATGGAAGTAGCTGAGGTAAAATATTCTGCTTGTGCCTTGCTGACAGTTACGTAATTATAGGAGATTTTTAGTGTTTCAAAAGTAGCAACAGTGTAAATGTCACTTTCTCAAGGCATACACCTGGTCAATGTTTAATTGTGTTCTTTTTTTTTTTTTTTTTTTTTTTTTTTTGAGTGCAGGTGCCATCCTGGAGAAGTAATGAGGATTTTGAGGCTGCTCTTAAAAAAGCTGGTTTGATTTAAATATTTGCCCGTGATTGTCTGGGATTTTTATATTTCCCCAGATGCGAGCTTCTAAGTGAAGCACAGGATATCTGGTGTTGACACTTGAAAATGGGCAGCAGCGGAGTCTGGTGTTTTTAAGTCATCAGAGTAGTCTTATACAGATGTATAATCTGTTTTCATGCATCTTAGCGTGTCAATGGGCTTGTGCATGCCTTGTTAATCAAGGCTTCGATTTTTGGTTTTATTTCTGTGATTATGAGGATAATTCTTTCTTACTCTGTTTTGGAATTTTAAGGTGGTTTTTTAAATTTTGATATGGAGTTGGATTTGGTATCAAATTTGCAAGAATGTTGGATATCCTGATTTGGATTTATGGATACGAGTTAGTTTTATGATATGAGCTCTCTTTCTGTGTGTGTCTCTCTCTGTGCATGTGAACAATTTGAGTTTAAAACCATTTGATGTGTGTTGAGGTTATTATGATTATCTGATTTGCAGTGCAAAATGCAATTTATGTTCTTGCATTTCCATAGTAGACAATTCAAGTGAAATAACTACCTACCTTGGGTAAAAATCTATATATTCCACTGCAACGGTTAAGTTGACCTTGGCATGGTACATATATATGGTAAGTACGATTTAAAATTTGTTCATCTTTAAAATTAAATATAATAAAATTATGAAATTATGATTATTGAATTAATTTAATTTTTTAATAAATAATCTATACATAATTACTTGTATAAGATTCAGAGTAGTGCTTGTGATAAGCTGATGTGTTGCAGCAGTTTTCTAGTCTACGCACTTTTGCCACACAAAGCAAGTTGATAGAGTATAAACATGGTATAAAATAACGATTTTTCTAATGTGTCTGTAAATATATTCATACTTTGTGATATAAGATTGTCATATTCTCAAGGTCATTATATATAGTTTTATTAATGTTTTATAAATTTTTTTTTGTTGTCTTTACGTTTTCCATTTTTTTTCCTCACAAGGAGAGAGTACACAGGCACACAAACATGTAAGCGGGGAAAATAATTTGTCAACAGCAAATTTATACAAAATACACATTCAGAAATGATGCGTTAAATTGTTAATAACATTTTTAAAATTATGAAATGTTGGTGTTTTGATTAGAAAGAAGGGGACACAAGAAGTCATGATTCTCTACAAATTATTCGTAAAATAATCATGTCAATAATTTGTGAGAGGAAGGGAGGGCTAGTTGTTGCGAAAGTAGTTAGTTTTTGTTTGGCATAAGTTAAAATGGAGTTTTTTTTTTTGACTAAAATAGTCACAAAAAGACAATAAACTTTTTTGTCAAATAAGACAAAATGTCACATTCAAACTATAATCATTTTATTTTTTTCTCTCACAAAGTTAAAAAAGCCAAAAAGCTTATTCCAAACGAGAATTTTTAGCCCCAGATTAAAATAGTCAAAAAATCAACCCATATCCCAAATGAACCCTTAATATCATGGGTGAGCATATGTCATGCATTTTGGCCATTAAAAAACTAGGTATTAATGTAAGCTTGGTTACATATCTTTAAAAATAAATATATTTTTTTTAAAAAAAAAGTCTACATGGTTTGCACGTCACAAGTAGTGGCCTTCCACACATAATAATGTTTGTTTTTAATGAAGAATATTATTTATACATAAATGCATCCAGTATTCTTCTTCATCGTCACCAAAGATTTTGAGAGAGAGAGAGAGAGATGGCACAAGCCTTTCTGATGATGATGATGATAGCAACTTCAAGTATCAATTTTGCAGAAGCATTCAAGGAGGAAGGTGGCATGGGAGGGGTTATCCATGTTGGAGGGAAAGTGCTTTGCCAGGATTGCTCCCAAGGCTGGAATGAATGGGTCCATGGTGCCAAGCCTATCAAGGGTACTCTCTCTCTCTCTCTCATTTGTTTTGATAATGAATATTTGTGTAATTGGGAGTGATGCAGGTTGCAAAGTATCCATCACATGCATGGATGAGAGAAAAAGAGTGATATACTATGGAAGTGATGAGACCGATGAAGCCGGTGACTACGAGATGACCCTAAACAAGTACATCAATGGTGGCAAACAATTGGACCCAAACAAATGCTCAGTGAGGCTGGTCTCATCACCGGACCCTGTCTGCAACATTGCCACGGACTTTGCCGGTGGGAGGTCAGGGGTGAAGCTGAGGAGGCCCACTGTGGTGTACAGGGACTTTATCAAACATGTGCTCAGCCCATTCTATTACACTACTCCCATGTGTGATGAACCTGATGCTGCTACTACTACTACTCACTCCTCTTCCTCCTCATATGGCAAACAAACCAACTATTAAATTTTATTTTATGGATTTTTTGGTTTATTGTTATGTTATTTGTGGTATTGTTACTTGATGAAATGGATTTTATTTGTTGGGATTTCTAGTTGTGTAGTTGAATTGTAATTGTTTAATTTGATATAATTTTTCTTATATTTGTTATTATTTCTCCTACTACTCTCCTCTAATTGTTTAATTATGTGGCATGCTTCTAGGATTCCTTTTTTTATTTTTTATTTTGTGGTAAAAACCTCTCATTTTAAGAGATGAATGAATAATAAAACCTTGGTCTTTCTGTCCACAATAATAACATGATGTACACTCATAAAGACTAAGATTTGAAAATCAGACACTCAGGTTGGAAGGCTAGAAACTTATCCTTAGCTGGTAGAGTCACTATCATACAAACTGTTATCTCTGTCATCCCTAGCTATAACATGCAAATCATGGAGATTCCTAGAAAATTTTGTGATGAGATTGACCAAAATCAACAGGAACTTTCTTTGGGGTGAGATTGATAATAGCAAGAAGGTTCACTTAAAACAGTGTATGTAGAGCTAAAGAGAATGGAGGACTTGGCATTAGAAGAGCTAGAGACCACAATGCTGCACTCCTAATAAGCTTGGTTGGAAAATGTTGACTGAAAATGATGAACTCTGGTGCAAAGTGCTCCAGGTCAAATATCTGAAGAGGAACAACTTATATAACTGGAGAGCTTCCCACATTTGGAAAAGCATATGTAAGAACAAGGACACTCTTAGAAAGGGGATTAAATGGAGTGTGGGAAATGGGACTGCCATTTCTTTATGGCATGACTGGTGGTGTGGACAAAACCCCCTTGACCAAAAAATATAATACTTCCTAGGTTAATGATAAAGATAAGGTGAGTTCTACTCCTGAATGATTAGGGGAATTGGAACACTGAAGTCATAGCTAAGATTGTCAATTAGTAAAATCTCCAAGAGATCCTCAAGGTGCATACACCCAGATTTGTGACTTACACTGATACCCCTACCTGGCTTGGATCTGGAGGTAATTTCTCTGCAGCATCTGTTTATAAGATCATTGCAAACCATGAGATGGATGGGAGTGACTGGAAATGGGTTTGGAAGATTAGAACTCCCCGAAAGCTGAAGTACTTTCTTTGGCTTATCCTCAAGGATAGACTGCTAAACTAACCAAATGAGGCTTAGGAGGAACATGGCAACTACTGATCTATGTCCAAGGTGTGGGGATTCCAGTGAAGATGTGAACCATCTCCTTAGAGAATGTACCAAATCCAGAGATATCTTTGATTGAAATCAAGAATGTCACATGGTGTGAGGATGGTTGTAGGTTGCCTCTAGCTGAATGGGTGTCATCTAACATGAAAACAAAAAACTTGTTTCTTGGAAGAAATGGTATTTTGACTTCATTGTTATCCTTGGTAGATATGGAAAGATAGAAATCAAATGGTTTTTGAAAAAATTAATCACCCCATTCAAGCTAGTCTCAAGAACATTAGAGATTATGTTCATAAGATTGATGAGGCATTCCAATCTCCCCTCCACCCTAATCAATCTTTACTTGTACTTATTAAATGGTGTTTTCCTACTGTCGGTAAGCTGAAATTAAATACTGATGGCTGCTCAAAAAGAGATCCTGGACAGGCAGAATATGGCGGGCTCTTGAGAGACGAAGCAGGCACATGGATATGGGGATTTTATGGCAAGATGGGACATTGTTCAAGTGTGGAAGCAGAGCTTTGAGCCATTTACAGGGGCTGCACAATCTTATTCTAGAAAGGCAGAATGGATGTGAAAATTGAAACTGATGCTGCACAAGGCATCAAGCCCATTCAGGAGGGGTCAAGTCATAATTCTCCATACAAGGCCATCGTAGAGGATGCAAAGTTTTTAATGAAAAGATGTATTGCACACTGGGACACACCCTAAGGGAAGGAAACAAAGTTGCTGACAAATTGACAAACATGGGTGTGGCCCAAGATGAACATGTGGTGTTACTGGATGACCCTCCAGAGATAGGTGATATGACTAGGATTAGTTTTGGAAGGGATTAACCCTCTAGGTTGATGTAATGTAACTTGTTTTATGGTTTGAGTTGGATAAAAATAAAATAAAATAAAGGGTTTGGTTTGAGAATTGACTTTTTTAATTATGTTTTTTTGACTAAAATTCTTTTTTCCCAAAGGAAGTCTAAATTGACACAAGTAACATATCAATAATAATAGAAACACTAACTAATATACTAATAAATATACTAACTAAACACAATCTTAATGATGTGTTTAGTTGGGGAATTTGGAAAGGAATTTAGAAAGGAAAAAATAAAATAAAATAAAATAAAAAATATAAGTGAAATGTGAATAAAATATACCTGCGTTTTATATAATTTCACACATTTTTTCTCTTTCCTTTTTCAAATCTCTCAACCAAACACAGTGTAAGTGAATCCAATCAAATAGTAAAACCTACATATATATTTGGTTTCTAAGTATATTTGTTTGTATATTAATTAGTGTTTCTAATATTATTGGTAAACTATAGGAATGCTAGTGTAATTGACCCCCCCAAACTTTACCTGATTTAGCATTTATAGTTTAGAGAATAATGGGCAAAAGGCACAAAATTTTTACGGCAATTTTTAAGTATGTAAGAGCATCTGCATCAGCCTCAGCAAATTTTGAGTCAAATTATAACCCAAAATTCACTTTTGTATTTTAGCTAGTCTCTTTTTTATATACGCACTCCATCAAGCTCTCTATTTTAAAATTCTATTTCATTAAAATATTATTTTTTATTCTTTTATCTTTTTCAATTTAAATATATTTTTTTTCCAACCGTCATATTTTAAAAACGGCTATATTCCAACAGTCATATTCCAACGGCTATATTCTAACGGTCATATTTCATCGGCTATATTTTAACGGTCATATTCTAACGGCTATATTCTAATGGTCATATTCCAACGGTCATATTCTTTCAATATAAATAAAACCAATTGCTATCTAAATTTCATCCAGATCAGCCTAATTTTGCTATTTCATTTTGTATTTATTTTCTCTATATGGATCTTCATTCGCTAGACGATATGATTCTTTATGACTCTGACTCTGACGATGAGTTGGAGACAATTGGGATAGCTATTATGAAAGGGCAACGACTAGCAGCCAATAGTTCATCAAGATCACGGCATAATTCTAGTCAACATCGCAAATTCATTTGGTGCAATTCTTTGCAAGGTCACCAAGGACTCTTTCTAGATTATTTTGCTGATCCACTAGTATATCCTTCCAATGTATTTCGGAGGAGGTTTCGAATGAAACGTTCTCTTTTTCTCCGCATTCAATCTGTGGTAGAAGCTCATGAATCATATTTTGTCCAGAAAAGAAATAGTACCGGAGTGCTCGGTTTATCTTCCCTTCAGAAGATGACTGCAACACTTAGAATGCTCGCTTATGGAGTAGCAGCTGATTTTATGGATGAATACTTGAGGATTGGAGAAAGTACAACAATGAAGAGTCTATTTTATTTTGTCAAAGCGGTGGTTGAAATTTATTCCGATTAGTATTTGAGGTCACCAAACAACAATGACATTGCTAGACTACTAGTAGTTGGCAAAAGTCGTGGTTTTTCTGGAATGCTGGGAAGCATTGATTGTATGCACTGGACATGGAAGAATTGCTCGGCTGCATGGAAAGGTATGTATACTGGTCACACCTATGAACCAACAATTGTTTTGGAAGCAGTTGCATCATATGATCTTTAGATATGGCATGCATTTTTTGGGTTACCTGGGTCTCATAATGATATCAATGTACTAGAAAGGTCTACTGTATTTACTGAGCTTGCTCAAGGGCGTGCTCCTCCAGTCAATTACACCATCAACGGTAATGAGTATACAATGGGATATTATCTTACTTATTGTATATATCCACTATGGGCAACATTTGTGAAAACAATTCCATGTCCACAAGGAAACAAGAAAAAACATTTCACTATGGCCCAAGAGGCATGTACGAAGGATGTGGAGCGTGCATTTGGGGTGCTTCAAGCACGTTTTGCAATTGTGCATGGACTTGCACGATTTTGAAATCTTGAGTCAATTAAAGTTCTTATGAAGGCTTGTATAATATTGCACAATATGATTATTGAGGATGAGCGAAATGACAATAAAGCACAAGACATTGATTTTGAACAAATCGATGATATCCCTTTGGCACAAGTGTCACATGAGCGTACAATCGAGCTAATGGAATTCATTCAACAAAGTCACCGTATTAGAAACAGAGCAATTCATTCTCAACTCCAATCAGATTTTGTTGAGCGTTTGTGACAACTATATAGCCAGTCATAGGAATAAGGTTTCATGTTTTAATTATTTTGTGGAAAATAAATGTATTAACCATATTTTTGGAGTGCAAAATGATGTTAAAACAGGTATAAAATAAGACCCAACACAGCACCAGAGCAACAACAGAACAGCAGCAACACAGGAGCCAGGGTGGTCGACCGGCCGGTTGACCGGTTAAGCAAAATTTCAGCATTTTTCTTCTTCTCATGGGACATTCCGAGGGACATCCAAGATGGTGAGAACTTGATGAACTTCCAAGATGGTAAGAATGAAATTTGTGTGATGGCTCTAGTAAGTGTTGACAATAATGGTGGTATGAGAGATAGTGTTCTTGTTGGCAGAAGAAAGAAGCACGGGAAAAAAAATATAATAAAAAATTGATTACCCTGTGAACAGTTCCTCGCTTCATCAAAGGAGGAACTGTAGCTTTGTCAAAATGAATGAAGTTCATAGCGACTCTGATGCATCAACATATTTATAGTTTGGCTCTCTACAATAGCGTCAAAGTCGTTGTAGCGACTCTGATGCTGATGCTCTAAATACATAACATATGTACTTGTATAAATTCTCATAAATATACGTAAGTTATGATTTTTCAAATTTTTATGGATTAATTTACGTATATTTGTGAAAATTTGCGTAATAATTTTTATGGATTAACTTACGTATGTTTATGAAAATTTACGTGATTTTATGAGATAATTTATATATATTTGTGAGAACTTACACTAATATATACAGTATGCACCTTGGACATCCAAATACTTCTCAATTTTTTATTCCAAATGTATTTTCAATTATATGTCAAAATTCTAATTGCAGTGCAATAGAAAATAGAGGTGAACATAGTCCGAATTGATTAACTTTGGAATAAAGTATCAATTCGTTATCTCCTGTTTTATAAAAATTAGAACCAAACCAATCAAATTCATTTAAATCGTGAAACTAATCTGAGCCAAACCATTTAAACACAGTTTGGTTTGGTTTGCAACAATAGATTCACATCATCTATTAACAAAGAAAAACCATGTAACATTTTCATTTCATAATTTTTCAAAATACAAAACATGCATATTGTTCCACTATTAATTTAAACAAACATAATATTTTGTACTACAATAGCAGCAGCAATCACCAAATTCAAAATTAAATAAATTTAAAATTGATTCTATCATCAGACTCTATCATCAGACCATTACCAAACTAACACCGAGAAAAAAAAAAAAAAAAAAAAAAACAATAGCAATAAAATTCCATCACGACAGCATCATAGTAGCAAATTCCACACCAAATTCCACAGATATATGATATGAATGAAGAGGTATGATAGTATAAGAGATATGATAATATGTATCAAGAGTGTCTGATATGAATATAATCTAAGTTGCATATGATCCGTATCAATTCCAATCCAAAACCATGAAGTATAATCCAGAACTGATCCACGAACCATGGTTCCTCAAATTTTCAATCCAAAATTGAACCATAGATTTAAAAAACCAATTCAAATCTACCGGATTAGCCTGGACCGGATCGATTTGCAGTTTTTACAAATTCCTTACCCAGCTCTAACAGAAAATACATTTGAACAAAAGATTTAAAAACAAAAAAGTCTATGGACCATGATAACCAAATCCAGAATGCTAAATCTGTGGTGTAAAATCAAAATTGTATGTGTGGAACCATATCATCAATGAATTTGGACCTTTGATTTCAAATTCTGGGCAATTTCTGGTTCATGTCGGGATTCATAGAACTGCTCCTTAAAAACAGAAGATCTGCAAGGTTTACACGTTTCTTTAGGTGTTGCCTCTCTACCCTTGTGTGCACAAGTGAAGAATTGGTGTGTGTATATATATATATAAAGATTTAATTATCCAAAATCAAACCTGAAAACTGAAAAATAAGAAAGTTAAAGCATAACAGTTAAAAAGAAAAGCCAGCATTGTCATAGATTTTACATAGAGTGGCCATACAAGAGATCTTGAATGAAAATTTGAACTTGGGTCTCTGGAATACAACACTCACTTTTGTGACTACATTTTAGTGCTGAATCAATGAACAGCGGCCACTGTTGGTGAAAATATCTCACACAGTAACCAAAGGCAAGTGTTTATGTGTGTAGGTAAGGGGGTAGGAAGGGAAAAAAACACCGTAAAATGTGCCCAAAATACAATAAAAGTGCCCCAACTATTCACATATACCTCTTATAATGATCTGCACATTCATCCAGATAATGACATCTTGGCGGCGAGATGGGTGAGAGCACGCCTGTGGTAAGTGCTACGGAGCTTCTTGTATTTCTGCACAAAAACTCCTACATCGATCTCCCTCTCAAGAAGCTGCCTGTGCAGGATCTCAGATTCCTCGTCTGTCTTATTCATTGCTTCTGTGAACAGGAAACACATCTTTTTAGATTGCCCATATAACAGAAAAGCCGTTGATGTCTGTCTCTCAATGAAGATAACTATCAGGGGATTGTTAGAATATTAAGATTCGATTCATACGATTTGATACAAATTTCAACAAAACGATTTGATTCATGCTATTGAACCTTAAATTGAGTGAATCATACGATTCACTATGATTCATTTTGTTTGCATATGAAACAGTGTGTTTTCGCAAAATAAAAACAGAAAAAATTAAGATCAATTAATTATATTGATCTATATGGTTTTATATGTATATACATATATACAATCTAGTTGTATTGATATTTATTTCATTTTGAACATTGTATTTTTAAATGCATACAATATATATATATATAATTATATATATTATGCTAATTAAAGTAAATCTTACGATTCACAATTCAATATGATTCACAATTTGATACCTATCATTAAGTCTATTTTAATGTTTGTTAGAATCTTACCTTGAAGCCGATTGAGCAGGGATTTTGGAGAGTAAAACTTCAGGGTCTCTTCTTTTTGCCTCTCCAGCTCATTTAACTTCTCTTGAGCAGCAGCCAATTCAGTTGTCCGAATGATTCTGCACTGCAGGATCAAAAACAGCAGAGGAAAAAACATTTACAATCAGTATTCAGTATTAGCTACACGATTTAGAAATGAAATACAGGTTAAACAGTTCACCTGATTCCGCAGTTCCATTATGCGCGGTTCTTTCTCCAAATTATCCCCTACATTAAAAGATTATTTAGAATACAGCTGCTTATATGGTTCAAGTGTATAAGAGATACAATTGCGTGTATATATATATGTCCATGTGTGTATGTAAAGAGGAACTCACTGGCAAGCTGCAAAGTCTCCTTTCGAAGTTCATCTCTCAGCTGATGTTTATCACACAGAACAAGGGGAAGAAAGATCAGAATAATTGCAAAAATAATTCACAAGGTTATCACAAAATGACCTATATATCATGTAAAAGACACTAAACTCCCCACACTGATAGACCTGTAATTTACACCAGCTAATGTATGTTGCATGCACAAGCATGCAATGTTTTTTAAGTAAAATACAGCCCAGACTGTCTACTCTGGTGTAACAAGTGTTTGTCTGCAGAGATGCTTCACTACAACTTCAAGCTGGCTTCATATATGAAGTTTTTGTATATGTTACATGACATATTGGCTACATCAAGAAATTCAAATGGAGGCTGTTTACCGTGAGCACATCCAATGCAACATAGGATCAACTCATATGGTACTAGAAATGATTTTTAAGCCCTTATGCAACCATTTAATACAGAACTCTGGATTATTATCAGCTATCAAGTCCATAGAAACCATGCAGGTGCACTACTAACTCTGAATAGCTCCACCATATTTATCTTAAATCATTTAGGTCAGTGAAAAAATGAATATTGGTCATGTTTCAGATATTCACATAATTTGAAATATTAAAAAATAATTTTTTGCTGCAATCCACAAAACTCCTGCGTGGCACATGTGAAGATGAGAAAATTCATTCTTCTTTAAGGAAAATTTGGAGCAATAGAGTTAGCAAAAATAAATGTGCATCAAAATGTCTATTTCTCTAACCCCAGTAAAAAACAATGGTCACCACCACAGACATCAATTTCATATGGCACTGTCAAAATTTCATAGGTCATGTGTCTCACCAACTTAACGTACGACTCTACATCCTAGTTCCATCTCTAAAGCAGCCATTCACCACCCCAAACCACAAACAATTTTCTATTATGTATTTGCAATAGAGTATTCCATTCATTACTTAAAAAGTGATACAGATATCTCAGACCAGATAAAATATAATCTTCAATAGTCCCATGTGAGCATTGTTGTATGAATATGAAATGCATTATCATGGAACCAGATCACTAGGATCCAACAGCTTTTAAAATATTAATCAGACCTTCGTGTGCCTCATCAAATACCAATGTCATATAGTTTTCCTAAATCTAGAAAACACAACTGTTTTAATTCTAGTCAGATGAGGTCCATTCCTACAGAATTTTGTGCCTACATCCTGTTGCTGAGCTAGACAATTCTAGTTTTATAAATAAGGAACAACTGAAGATTATAGTAAACTCAAAGCAAAAGAAGGTCAATGTAAAGCAAGCAAGGTTCAAAAAGTTACAAGTAGAAATACAGGTGAAAGCATAAAAATCAAAATCAACTTACATTGTTTTGAATTTTAACCTGATCGAGTGAGAGAAAGAATTGGTTGTATGCATCTTTGTCGGATAAAAGCTTCCGTAACTCATCCATGCTGAATCAATTGTAATAAGAAAAGAAGAGAATGATCAGAAAATACAAAAATGCAAAGCAAAAAGTTTAACAACCTAGATTTCTAGATTGATTTTTGCAATATTAAACGAAATGAAAATTGATGCTAATGTGGTGCCGGCAACATATACATATACTGATATGGTGGTCAATGGAATTGGCAATGGTAATAGATCTAGTAAAGAATTCTTTTTACTAATAAATATTAGGTGTTGTGAAAGACCAAAGGATATATCTCGTGAAGTTTCAAGATGGACATGTTTGAAAAGAAGAATTCCAAGACAAGCTCTCAATTTACTTTTTTATGTTCTCTAGGAATTTCTTATTGCTATATAAAGACTTATAAACATAAGGAGAGAAATTTGAACTAATTTCCTGGTGTAAGCCTTGTCAGCTTCCCTTAAAAAAATCATCCTCTATTTGTTAAGTGAGTCCCTCTTCTCAAGTGAATAATTCCTTGAGTTCTATCCCTATCTCATTATTTTGTATTGATCCTCTAGTTATCAGAATTAAATTTTCATATTTCAGTTACTCCACCATTCGTCTTGCATCAAGTGGTATCAGAGCAACTTTGCTATCTCTAAGTGTTGTCGATAAGATAATGGTACATGAAAGAGGAAATTGCGCTGGAGGTCAAACTCCTATTGGTAATGTTTAAGAGATGTGATCGATGAATTATGACATTCAAATGCTAATCTCCAATGTATACTTGAGGAGATTTTGCATTGGTTACCAAGGCTAGAGACTCATAACAATCCACCTTTCAATGTCCTCAAAGAACTAACTGGAAAAAATAACTAAGGATGTCGGCTCCACATCTTCAACATCAATTAGGCAAACTTCAATTCACCTGGAAGCTCCAATTCAACCTGATTATTGGGGGTGTTTGGCAAAGGTTATTTTTTGGCTTTTTAGGCTAAAATTCACAAAAAGACAAAATATGCTAAAATAGTCAATAAGACAAAATGTCACATCAAACCCATAATCATTTCACTTTTTCTCTCACAAACATCACATCCAATTACAAAAAAATCCACCTATCTTTCCAAACACAAAAATTTTAGCTTACTAAAACAGTCAAAAACTAAAATAGTCTACTAAAATAGCAGCTTCCCAAACACCCACATTGAATCGTCTTGCTAGAGCTTTTGAGAATGCTGATAAGAGTGTTCAAGTTAATGTACCTGACTTTGATAGAAAACTTGACCTTGAAGCCTGTTGTCATTGGGTTGCTTTTTTGGAGACTTACTTTTAATCGAAGAAGATGTTCCAAGAAAAAAAAGGTGCAATTTATAGCCATGAAGCTTAAAGATCATGCCGTAGTTTAGCGGCAGCAATACCAGGAAAAATTGTGAAAGAAAGGAAACCATCGAGTGAAGTCTTGGGCTGAAATGAAGGTCCAGCTCAGTGATAAATTTTTGCCCATATAATATTTTTTAACTTTGTATCAAGATACACCACTTTAAGGCAAAACAAGACCAAAGTGTAGCAAATTATACTGGAGAAATTTTACAAGTATTTAAGTTGGATTGATTTACATGAAATGGGAGATCAATTGACTGCTAGATATCTGAGTGGTCTAAAACTCGCCATTCATGATGAGCTTGTAATGCATCCTATTGGTTCTCTCTTGGAAGCTTATTAGATGGCGTTTACAGAAGAAGAGAAGTTGAGGCGAAAGTCTTCAAGGCGAGTAGAGAAAACCTCTCATGTCAAAACAAGTACAAACAATCAAGGTTCCACATGGTCCACCAAGCGACCAAACCGAAGTGATGGGGGGAGGTTATAGGGAAAATGTTTGTAGCCTCTCGTAAGCAAAACAATGGGAGAGACCAATTGTTTTCTTTGCAGAAAAACTGAGCGTCAAACTTATGAATGTCCTTACACGACGAAAGAAAACCGGTTGAATTTAACTGATGAAAATGAAATAAAAGAAAATAAAGATGAAAAGCAATGTTCATGAAGGTAATGGTGGGAGCACTGAGGAATTGTGTGGACCTAATAGTGAAGTTGAAAACTTTGTCAAGAGAAGAATTTTGACAGCCCCAAAGGAAGAGTTAAGTGAATCTTTGCTGGATAAAAGAAAACCAATAGAGGAGGGGAGTGATTATCAAGCTTGATTTTGAAAAGGCTTTTGATTCCGTAAATTGGTGCTTCTTATCAACTATGCTCTTAAACTTTGGGTTTGGAACAAAATGGATTAACTGGATAAAAGAGTGTGTTACCTCTGCAAGACTCTCTATGTTAGTCAATGGTTCACCAACTGAGGAGTTTTGTCCTCAAAAGGGTCTTAGGCAAGGAGACCCTCTGTCTCCTTTTCTGTTCAACATAGCAGCTGAGGGCCTTAATATACTTATGTCAAGAGCATAGCAGATTGGCTTGATTAAAGGGGCGAAGGTTGGCTCTAGTGGGATGGTGCTATCACATTTACAATTTGCAGATGACTCCATACTGTTTTGTGAAGCTGAGGAGCTGGAGGTGTGTAATATCAAGAGGGTTTTAAGGTGTTTTGAATTGATTTCTGGGCTGAAAATAAACTATCATAAGAGTCAGGTGTGTGGAATTAATGTTCCAGAGGAGTCTTTATCCAATTTTGCATCAAAACTACACTGCAATTTCAAGGCATTTCCTTTGAAGTACTTGGGTATGCCTTTGGGGGCTAATCTAAATAACAAGTCAACTTGGAAACTAGTTCTTGATAAAGTCAGAAGCAGACTAGCAGGATGGAAAAGGAAGTTGCTTTCATTCTCAGGGAGGCTCACTCTTCTAAAGTCCATAACCTCTGCCTTACCATTGTTCTATTTATCTCTATTCAAAATGCCTGCAGGAGTAGCAAAGGAATATGAGAAGCTGCAGGCTGCTTTTCTTTGGGGTGGGTCACAATCAAGAAAACCAATTCATCTTGTTAAATGGGATGACTTAGCAAAAAGTGTGAAGCAGGGAGGCCTAGGCATTAGGAGAATCAGGTTGGTCAATGATTGTATGTTATTAAAATGGTGGTGGAGGTTTGGCAAAGAGAAAGATGCTTTGTGGAGAAAGATCATATGCAGCAAATACAATCTGGATGTTAAAAGCTGGTGTCCCTCTTCTACTTCAAGCAGTAGGCAATCTTGTGTGTGGAAAGGCATAATCTCCATACCAGAAAGAAATAACAATCTGTCAATGTTCTATTATAACAACGTTCATATCAAGGTAGGGGATGGTAAAAGAACCAACTTCTGGAAAGACAATTGGTGCAGCAATCACTACTTCAAAGTTGAATTTCCTATTCTTTATAGATTGGTGCTGGATAAAGAGGAATCCCTGAGATCATTGTAGGACAGCAGTGTTGCTTCAGGGAATTGGAACTTTCAATTTAGAAGAAGGCTGTACGAGTGGGAAGAGAGGGAAGTCAGCAGACTCAAAATGCTTCTGCCATTTGTTTCTGGTTTATGTGATGATTTGGAAGACAAACCAGTCTGGTTGGCTGCAGATTCTGGTCTGTATTCTGTTTCCTCTGCCTATAGAAGTGAAGCTGTCTCCCTTGGTCCGCCGTTAATACTTGTATGTTAATCTAGAACAGATTTGCACCTCCTAAAGTTCAATTTTTTTGTTGGTTAGCCTGGAAAAACAGAGTCAAGTCAGCAGAATTTCTTTAGAAAATTGGAGTGATTCAAGCTAATGCTCCAGCCCTCTGTGTTTTTTCATAAAACTGAGATTGAATCGATCTGTCATGTGCTACTGCATTGCCATTTTTCATGGAAGGTATGGGCTGCAATGTTGAATTGGTGGGAGATGCAAGGAGCTCTTCCAGATTCTATAGAAGCTGCTCTTCATTGGTGGGATTGTGATCAAATGAACGGAAAAGAAAAATTAATTTGGAAGGTCATCCCCTTGGCAGTCTTGTGGTCACTGTGGAAACTTAAGAATGAGTGCATTTTTGAGTCTGCTACACCTAAGTTGGAGGAAGTTTGTGATTTGATTAAGATTAGAGTTGCATTGTGGCTGAATCAAACATTTAAGGATTCTCAATTCACCATTCTGGACTTCTTGACCAATCTGAGCCAAATCAGATGCAGCTTGGGGAGTAAAATTGTATTGGGCTGCTGATATAGTTCTCTCTTGTGCTTTGGGTTGGTGTCTTACCAACTGTGGGTGGGTGGTGATTTCTATTTCTTTGTTTGTTTTTAGGTGCCAACTTAGCTGGGCTCAGGTTTTCTTTTTATTGATAATTGTCTATGTATTTGCTTGATCATTATCAATAAATTTTCCTCTTGGTTGTTTCAAAAAAAAAAAAAAGTGAATCTTTGCTATGGAACAATATCTTCCACACTAATTGCATTGCCTGTGGCAAGACATGGTTTTTATCAACTTGGGAATAGTGAGAATATGGTGGTATAAAAATGGTGAAAAAGCTGAAATTGAAGTGTGAGAAGCACCCAAAGAGCCTACAAGATTTTCAAACAAAGAGAGAATGCTTGGTAAAGTTCTCCATTGGTATGTACCTATGAAACATGGATACGAGAACGAATGCTGATATTGGTATGATATGAATATGCCGGTACCAAAAAAAAAAAAAAAAAAAACATAAAAATTAAGAAACAATGTACAACCAGGGTACGTCCATAAAAAAATATTTTTATAATTTGTAATAGTTAGAGCATCTCCAACGCTTCACTTCTTTTTTCACCAAATTTGGGTCAAAAAATTGCCTTTTCACCAAATCTGATACGGAGCTCTCCAACCCTTCACCTTTCATCAAATTTGTCCCGGGACAACCGGGTGGTCGACCGGCCGGTTGACCGGTTTGCCCAATTTTTTTTTTTTTTTTTTTTTTTTTGGAATTTTTTGAACCTTTTTTTGAACTTTTTGAACTTTTTTCGGGACGACCGGGTGGTCGACCGGCCGGTCGACCGGTTAGGCAAAAATATTTTTTTTTTTTTTTTTTTGATTTTCTGAATTTTTTTTCCTGAACTGTCTGAACCTTTTACTGGTTGACCGGTTGGTCAACCGGGTGGGCAACCGGTTGGTCGACCCGGCTCCCCCTCCAACGGTCCGCAACAGTGTCCGCTACAGTGTTTTGATGAATTCATTACTCTGTCCGCGATCTGATGAAATTTTTGATGAAAACTCAATTTGATATCAGGTTTGGTGAACGGTTGGAGCCATGAACAGTGTCATTTTCATCAAAATTCAAATTTGATATCAGATTTGCTAAAGCGTTGGAGATGGTCTTAGTGCATGATAAAACAATTAGAAAACTAAGTGCAAAAATAGTTAAAGCAAAGTACAAACTACAGTTTAATGCCAGAAAGTATTTAAAAGTAAACTACAAAGTAGTTCTTTATGATTTTAAAATTTGCAAGATACCCTTCATTTGTTTTATTTAGACATAGACACAATATACTTATCATGTACCTTCATATTTTTTAAAACATCATTTCAGCCTTGATGTATCCAAATAAGGCCATCTCCAACGGTTCACCAAACCTGGCATCAAATTTGAAATTTGGTGAAAAAGCCACTTTTTGAAGCTCCAACGGTTTCACCAAACTGGTATCAAATTGAGAATTGAACAAAAAAATCATCAAACTGAGAACATGATACAGATTTCAGCAAATTACTGTTTGTGACCATTGGAGGAGAGGAACCGGTCAACCAGCTGGTTGCCTGGCCGGTTGACCAACCGGTCAACCACGAAAATGTTCAAACAGTTCAAATGGGTAGGTTCAAACAATTCAAAAAAAAAATTTTTTTTGCCTTACCGGTCGACCACTAAAAGGTTCAAAAGTTCAAATAGGTAGGTTCAAACAATTTAAAAAACAAAAAAAAAAAAAATTTTGCCTTACCGGTCGACCACTAAAAGGTTCAAAAGTTCAAATAGGTAGGTTCAAACAATTTAAAAAAAAAAAAAAAAAAAAATTTTTTGCCTTACCGGTCGACCGGCCGGTTGACCAACCGGTTGTCCCTGGAGTAGATTTGATGAAAATCAACCATTGGAGCATTTTGTATCAAATTGAAAAAATGGTCATTTTTTTACTCAGATTTGGTGAAAAATTAGGTGAACCGTTGGAGATGCTCTAAGAACCAGGTGCGTACCCAAGATCCATATTTTTTTTATTTTGTTAAATGGATACATATTCGTGTACCTAATACATATGCAACTATACCCGTACCAAATATGGGTCCGATAGTCATACGGCATCATTTTTATAGTACCCATGTTTCATAGGCAAGTACCAAGATGAGATTCGGTTCAATGTTGACTTTTACCAATGGACACTTATTATCACTCGGGAGGCCATGACACTCGGGAGGCCATGACAATACGATAATCTGTTTATTACCTAAGGGGAACAAAATGTGTTAACAACATTGAAAGAAATTCTAGAAAAGGGCATTAGAGAAGAAACTACAAGCCACTTGTCTATAAAGGGCATTAGTTCATTCAAGCTTGTGCTTAGATCCTAAAAGAAACTCATGTCCGTCTAATTGATAAACACACGTGTTTCTTGAATGTGTCCAAAGAGTTAAAAACATACACTACTGGGAAAATGCATTGCCTTTATCTGATGTACGTCTAATTGATTAACACATGCGTTCCTTGCATGTGTCCAAAGTGTTAAAAATATGTACTATTGGGAAAATAATTTGTTTTTTGATAAATGCCTATAATAATGATAATAACTTATAACTTTTCTTGTGGATGAACTTATATAAAATGTTTTTAGAATATTTTTATCTTACTTTTCTATTTTTTTATGAAGTATTTATTATGAATTAATACCACCCAACGCAAGGATCCTTGGCTAGTTGTTATAAATAGCATAACCACTCAATGTTCATATCCAATCATCCCAGCTTTCAAAATCAATGGAGTACCAAAAGTGATGGTCAGAAATTGCCCTCAACAAAGCTTTCCCTTCAAGAGAAAGGTAGAAATGTGAAGATTTTTTCAATTGCACTTAATCAATTTACCACACACAGCATCCAACTTCAACACGTCTGAGTCTGACAAGTATGACTATAATTGATGATGACATACAAAATACAAACTTGACCACTATCTAAAAATAAATAAATAAATTATAGGGGTGAACAAACTGAAATGGGAAAACCAACAATGTTGTTAAGTGCATTTGGAGATCAATAAATTTCAAGAAGTAAAAAATAACGAAAAAATGGAAACGTTCTTACCAATATGATAATAAAGGAGTCAGGAATCCAGGAAGCTTACCTTTTATCCTTTAACAGAACAATAATGCCTGCAGCTTCAGCAGGCGAAACATGAGACGGTGACTGTGGCCTATCTGCAGGCCTTTGCAGATTGAAGCTATTAGAAGCGCTGCTACTAGGTGTTGCGGGGCGGGATGAACTTGAAGAGCTAAGTACAGACGGAGGATACCATGAATTTGTAGGAATCTCTTGCGGGTGTGGTTGAGCTTCCTGCTCTTGAGAACCCCTGTAGGTAAACAAAGTTAGCTTTAGCCATACTACAAAGTTTATAGCAGTAAAAAAATTACATTAAAGCTTATTACTCTGCTTGACAGAATTTCAATTTGAACAGGCACATGCTTATAGGAGAGCATCCCACACATAGTTTAAGGGCAAACTAAGTGATAATCAATGGAAAAACTAGGTCTTGTAGTAGAAACTTCAACACTTACCATGTATAGAGGTAACAAGTCTTATAAATAAATAAAACATGCTCAGTACAAAGTGTTTCTGGGTATGCAAGATGCTCCAATTGAAAAAAGAAAAAGAAAAGAGCTGTACAATATACTGAAACTGCAAGTCAAGTAAATTCAAATATTTAAAAGCCAATGCTATCTACTAGCACAAGTTCATTATGGAGTAGCAATGACAATTGCGTGGAACCATATCTAGTAGGACCTCAGGACAAGCAGAACCTAATAAATCAATCTTGATTGACAAATAGGTCGAGTTTTAACCTATCTTACATGGATATAACAAGGATAAAGGTGTGAAATATGTGTTTGATATCCATACCCAATTTAAACACTTGAATCTTTCAACCTTTTACAATGTTTGAAGTATAAGAAACTCACATTCGCTAGAAAGAAATATTTACAACCTCCAACATAGATGAGAGATAAAAGTTTCACATTTTTTCTTTATCTTATTTAATTTCAAGCAATTTCTACGTAATTTATAATATCTTATTTAAAAATATTATATAATGTGTAATATATATGTTTCCATAATGAGCATACCCATATCTTATTTTGGATACATATCCTAATATCTTAAGATTTAATTTTATCAAGGTTTGACACTCAAACATGCACTCGTGCCCAATATTCTTACCCGAGTCCCTATAACATAGGTTTTAACCACTGAGCTAGTAAACAAATAGAAATTATTTTTTTTTTCTAAATCTTCCCCCGCTCCCCCCCCCCCCCCCCCCCCCACACACACACACACAAACAATCCCTTTGGTTGCTTCCTTATCTCAATCTTGATTTAGCTTTCCATTTGTACCCTTCTCATTCT
The DNA here is from genome assembly GCA_036172215.1 of Camellia granthamiana. NCBI lineage: Eukaryota > Viridiplantae > Streptophyta > Magnoliopsida > Ericales > Theaceae > Camellia > Camellia granthamiana. The sequence continues at coordinate 58,329,681 of CM069912.1, forward strand.
CCATTGCTAACATCCTAACTCTCGTAAAAAAAATTCTTAATCTTTCCCTTTCTCAAATTGCCATATATCTCAAAACCCAGACAACCCATTAAAGTCACTCTCCTTTTCACCTTTCGCTCAATCAGTTTTTCCACTCCTTCCTCCTTCATCCTCTGTTTCAAATTACACCCCACTTCATGTTCTCTACCCCTTCCATACCAATCAGCAAAGCCCTTTCAGTCTGCTTTGTTCTATTTACGTCTGTTATCTACTGTCATTTCCCAAACACTATACCCATGAAACAATCATGAAGATGAAGAATCCCATAAAAACATAAAGCAGAAGGGCCAAACAAACAAATGATTGAACTTGAATGACCAAAACAGCTCTGCTTGACCCAAATCTATATACTTCAAAATTTTACAAACAAAAGTAAAAAAAAACAAAAAAATTTGATTAAAAAAACACAAAAGCACTAGAATTGAGTTTCTGCATGAAATTAGTAACAGAACTGAACCAAGAAAATCAAATTCAATAATCAGAGTAAAAAAAAAAACCCTAATCGTGAAATTGGACAAAAAGCTGAAATTGAGGGAGAGATTACCAGAAGGACTTGAACATGACTAAGGAGAGAGGTCGGTAATCGTGGGGGGATTGATTGAAACCGCAGAGAATCGTGTAGATGTATACAACAACCCACGACGATTACGATCTGACAACTCTCTCTCTCTCTCTCTCTCTCTCTCTCTCTTTGTGTATCTAACAGGGTTTTCGTTTGCCTAGGGTTTTGATTTGCGAGCAGTTGATGGGAACTGATGGTGAAATACGCGTGGCGAGCGCAAAGAAATTGCAAATGATTTTCGTTTTCTTTAGCCGACGTATCGTGAAAAATTATACTACATTCATTTTTTATTACTAGTTAAAATATTTATAAAAAAATTATTTTGAGTAACTTTTATTTATTAATTTATGTCGTTTGGCAAGTGAATTGAGTTTAGATTAAGACCAAAAAAAATATAAAAAGAAAAAATATATTAAATAAGGTAATAAAAGAAAATGTCACATTTAAATCATAATCATTTCACTTTTTTTTTTCAAAAAAATTAAAAAATTCTTCCTAAACTGAATTAATTTAGCCAGGCTAAAGCTTCGTTTGATTTTAGATTTTTAGTTAAAAAACACAAAAGATAAAATCGGCTACATAAGTCAATAAGATAAAATGTCACATCCAAATCATAATCATTACACTTTTTCTCTTGTAAAAGTCAAAAAAGCCAAACCAAACAAGACTAAAAAAGCTAGGTTAAAGAAGTCCCAACACAAAAAAACTAGCTAAAAAAGCCAATGCCAAACGAAAAATTAGTAAAAAAGTAAAAAAGTTAGGCTAAGGCTCCGTTTGGCAAGAGCTAAACAAGGCTTTTTTTGGCTATTTTAGCCACAAAAGACAAAATAGGCTATTTTAGCCACAAAAAATAAAATATCACATCCAACCTATAATCATTACATTCTTTTCTCACAAAAAAAGCCAAAAAAGTCAAAAAGTCATTCCCAAACCAAACTTTTTAGCCCAGGCCAAAATAGCCAAAAAAGTCAAAAAGTCAAAAAGTCAACCCACTTCTCAAACGGAGGCTAAAAAAGTTCTTCCCAAACGAATCTTATATACTACAATGCTACCCTTTATTATATCTATTTATACACACAAACGGTTAAATAGTCTTCCAAAACTCTTCAAATATAATTAGTCTCAAATAATTTGGTTAAAATAATTATTGTAAAAGTTAATATATTGGAGTGATTAAAATATGATAATACTAATTATAATAGTTAACATGTCCCATTTAAAGAGCCTCCAAGAGATGTTGAAATATCAAAAAAAAAAAAAAAAAAAGAAAAAATAATATGAAATTCATGAAAGTATAAATGGCTCATGCACTAATTTAGTGTAAAAAAATGTTATACTTTTATGCATTTGAATTATTTTACTATTTTCTTACTTTTTTTATATTCCCCCCTATATTATACGTATTTTTATTTTTAATAAATTACATGTGACTTTCTCTAAATTTTAAAAATAATTGATATAATTATATTAGAATCTATTAATGATTTTTTTAAAAATTATTTAAAAAAATTAGAGTTTGATGCTTATAAAAAAATAAATTATTGAATTTTTAATTTTATTAATTTAAATTTTAAAATTTTAATAATATTTCAATAAGAAGGTGCCTATGGTGGCATATGGTGGAGATAGGGGTGGTTGAGGTGATGTTACTAGTGTAATTGCATTAGTAAGATTTTAGCTCGAAAATATATTTCACTTTTCAGAAGTGAACTATTTTCCTTCAATATAAATTTGCTTTCTGATGATCACAAATAATATTTTCAGTTGACTTCTATCTTATGTTATATTTTTTTCTCAGTGAATAAGTCATATCTTATGTCACATATCAAATGCCAAAAAATATAGGGAAATTTATCCGAAAGTCCTTAATTCGTGAATTATGTTTCGTTTGGTCCTGCTGATTTTGTGTTTGATTGGCAACTCCAATTTAGGTGGGATTGCTTACTCATAAGTCCTTTTTTGAATGTTTTTGGTGTGGGCTTGCCTGATTTGCCCTCGCTTAATTATATGGGATCCTCTGTTTTTCCATTTTCGTATGTGCAATCCCAACCATTCACCTTTATCCCATACAAACACCCATTCACGTTTGGTCCTGCTGATTGACGACGTGAACATAGTCGGCCCTGGTAAGGCATGTCACACTGTCACACTCCCTTACGTGAACATATGAAGTCGCAGAGTCGATACATCAGGCTTCGCATCACAATCCTGATCATCGTGCTTTAGAGGAAGTCGCAGAGTCGATACATCAGGCTTCACATCACGATCTTGATCATCGCGAATCAGAAGATCGTGATTGAATATCGGGGAAACTTGACGAACTTGATCGAATATCGGATCTGCAGTTACATCAGAATCACCACGTACCAAAGAGAATTCGAAATCATCATCAGCATCGTCGTCGAGTTCGTTCGAGACAGGTCTCGCATCGTCCGAGTCTGTGTGTCTCTTCTTCCTCTATGGTACTTGAGCCTCCAAGGAAGAAAAGAATATGTGAAATGAGTTCTGGGCTTGTGCTAGTGTATGATACGAAAGTGATGGAAGGTGTGAATGAATTAGCCGGGCCACCGTAGTGTAGATCAATTGTGAAGGTTATTCATGGATCTAGAGGGGTTTTAGATTCGGTGTGTATGTTGTAGAATGTGGGATTAGGAATCGAGTGAAAGGAGTGTTCAAGGGAGGAGAAATAGTGGCTGATAGATTCAGGGGGAGAGATGTTCAAACAATCAGAAGGGGCATCTTTTTGCAGATCAGATGGGAACAGTAGTGGAACAAGAAGTGTCTGAATCGAGATACGAATCTGCGTGAACCCAACCAATGGTAAGGTTCACGTCGAAATGTCACAAATGGCAATTGAAAAACAAAAGGTCAAACTGTAGGAAAGCCGAAACGTGACACAACCCATGTCACCAAAAAAAAAAAAAAATTCAAATTAATTAATTGTGTTCACATCACAACCCACGTCACAAAAAAAAAAAACACAAAAAACATGTGTTAAATTACTTGTGTTCACGGCACAACCCACGTCTCATGTTTTGAGTGTTACACACTTACTAAATTAAAAAAAGTATTAGTGTGTTTTTTCGATCAGCGTGACATACAAATACCTATTCACCTTATCCCATACAAACCCACACTAAATGTCAATCAATAATACTAACAGTGGTAAAACTGTCAACAAACAAATTAAGGGACCACCTAGTCACTAAGAAAACATTCAGGACCTTATGGATTACAAGTCCACAAAATGGGATTTACTGATCAATTCCCCAAAAATATATTTTAAAAAATATTTTCTACCAAAACGTCATCAGGGGAATTACACAACTATATATGGAAAATCCAATTCAAGTTTTCACTTTCATTTTTTGGATGAACTACTCACAGGACCTCCTTGGAGCCATATAAAATTGTTGTCCATGGATTTAGAAGGATCCTCAACTCTATTAGGACATTATAAAGGCACAACTACCAGAACATGTGAACCTCCACATTAGACAATTCACAACAATGAATAATATATAAAAAGTGAAAGTTAATGAATGGTTTTTGAACTTCATAAACAAATTTGATATGGAAACAAACAAAAGACTATCCATAGACTCCATTATTGTATCCAGACGAAATGGCTTGAAGAATGTTAGAAAGATGAGTACAAATGCCTCATTTGGACCTCACTTTATAAATCAATTTATTTGACTTTTTCACGTACTAAGGCCAAGTTTGGTTAAACAAAATAAGTACACTTATTTCATCTTTTTATCTTTTTTAGGTCACATCAATCAACACCTCCTCTCTACTTTTTCTACACATAATACAATAAAGTCAAAAAGTGCACTTATTTAGTTTTTTCAAACTTGGCCTAAGAGGTGTTTTGGAAAGATGGTTAAAAGTTACTTTTTGAATCTTTTGTGAGGGAAGTAAGTGGATTAAAAATTGAGAAGTTACTTTTAATCCATTTTTCAAAATAGCCCTAAATATGAACTTTATAAGAACCTAAAAAAATCAACTTATTTCTTAAAATAAATCAGCAGATGAAAAAAAAAAAACAAAAGAAGAAGAAGATTATTTTAGCCAAAAAAAAAAAAAAAAAACTAACAAATTTATCAAACAATATAACTTATTTAATTAAAGTCAAAAAGTTATGAGAGCATCTCGAAAGTTAATTTCAAATCTTAGGTGATAGGTGATGTTAATTAAAGTCAAAAAGTTCTGAGAGCATCTCGAAAGTTAGGCCAAGTTTGAAAAATTGTCAAAAAATTAAAAGGTCAAAAAGTTATTTAAAAAGTTAAAAAGTTATTACTATTTGTCAAAAGTCAAAAATTATGACTGCACAACTCTCAATCTTAATTTTTCCCTACACACTAATTTATACAATTTTTTAATACACATGTTTCCATAAAAAGTCAAAAAGTTAACCCAAACAATCATATTTTTTTCTTCAACTTTTTAGTCTAAAAAAAAAAAATACACTTATTTAGAACATCCCAAACAACCCCTTAATTTCAAATCTTAGGTGAGAGGTGATGCTATCAGATTTGAAAGTGTTGAATGCTCTGATAAACAGAAAGGGTTTGGTTTCTCAAGTTATCATAAGTGTTTTGATTTGGTAGAATTATTCTGAAATTGATTTTGGTGGTTTGAATTATTTATTTTTTTAACACGTTGAGTAAAATATTTATATAAAAATCAAGATGATTGGATATCGGTAGCTATATGTTTGAATCATATTTGTTTTTAAAAAAATAAACGACAAATATAATTTTAAGAGTAACTATCTATTTTTTGTAATACAAATTTAATTCAATAGCTACCGATATCTGATCATATTGATTTTTTGCACGAGTATTCACTCAATAAATCTTAAAAATGAACAATGAACACAATTCTATATTTTATTTTTTTTTTAAATCATCAAAATAAGATCTA
>CM069912.1:58335410-58832725 GCA_036172215.1 Camellia granthamiana
AGGTCATGGCAAAGTCAGTAGTTGAGACACTTGTCAAGATAGGTCATAGCCAAGTTCTAGGAATCACTTCTAGAATCCCTTAGGGATCACACCGACGGTTTGATTACATCATGCAATTCATAGAAAAGCTTCAAAAATCTTGAAATTCTCTAAAATATTAACTCTATTGAACTGAAAGTATTATATGACTTTATATAGACTTTAGAGACTTCCTTAATCAACTAGGACTTCAAAAAAAAAAAAAAAAGTTTACTATACTTTTGAATTCCAAGGCCTATCTTAAGACCAAATAAAAAAACATAATCAAAAACAAAAACTAATTAGATGACTTGATTCGCAAGACGACCCATGGGGAACCCTACAGCCTATGACAACAAATGTAAAAATTACCAAAATACCCCTGACCTAAAAACTCTTAAAAAATCATAAAATCAGACTTTTAATACACTAGTAGCTTGAAACTATAGCAATTTCCAAATATTGCACTTCTTTAACTTTGCTTTTTCTTGCCCTTCTTGTAGATTGCATCATTTTCGCTTCCTTCGGACCTTTATCCATGTTAGGATTCAATCAATAAGCTTTCACAGAATAATATTGAATGCACTAATGGTGAGCCACAAAAATATTATAATGAGGTTGCTAATTTTAAAGATGGCCTTTATGATCAAATGGATCATTCTGACAATTTAAGATCATAGGATTACACAATCCGGACCGTGATTTTGATAACCATGGTTGTGGGTAATAGATTTCTTCTTCAATTGAAAAGCTGTAACCTAGTTGTTGGTAATCAATTCTCTCAACAATAATAGTCATAATTGAATAGCCAGGTTTTGATGATTTTATGTCACGAATTTTTGTTTTTTTTGGATAAAATGTTATGCACAAACTTCTCTAGATGTCCATTCTTTCCTGTTGATAAAAATAGTCATGCCGAAGAATTTACTGTCTAAAGACAAAAACATAAATATAACAATCAATGCACAACTCGTACGTAGCCACCTCTCTCTCTCTCTCCCCCTCTCTCTCTCTCTCTCAACCATCACTATACACTCCAACCAATCCCACCACCATTCAAAAGTGTTTCATCATCACCAACCCACCAACTACACGCCCATCAAACCACCATGGCATAGAATGAAGGTGAAGTAACGGTAATCATTTGAAACAGCTTGCTCAGATTACAGTTTCAATAATCAAATTTTGGTTTCAATTAGACAAACCACAGTGACATTATGTATCCATGATATTGGATAGGATTATTGACATCTCCCATTTCCCAGAGGTTAAGATGAAAAATATCTCCCCTCCCAAATAAACCGCTGTCTCTCTATATATAACCAAATAAAAATTAAAAAAAAATAAAAGTAAACCTTGTTGGTCAATTAATATTCACCAAAATGTAGAACCTACATAGAATCTAGGGTAAAATCAGGCATGCAATACAAGCTTATGTTTAAAATTATTTCAGCATAACAATACAAGGGTGCAACTAACCTGGCAGTCTGGATTGCATCTGACAATTGCTTTCATTATCCTCACAGAATCATCTTTAAAGCCACTCTGCACCAGAACAATCTTAATGAGCTATAAAGCATAAACATTATTTCCTAAATTGTAGTGAAACCTAATAAAATCATATAGACATTAAGGCCTCGTTTGGCAACAGGCCGGTTTAGCCAAAAAGCCAAAAAGCCAAAAAGTTACTAAGGCCTCGTTTGGGAACCCTCCTTTTTAGTTAAAAAGTCAAAAAGTTACTAAATTAGCCAAAAAACCAACAACTCATACCAAAAAATCAAAAATTCTTTTTCTCTCTACTTTTTGCACATCTTTTCGTAAAAAGCCAAAAAGCCATCCCAAACATACTAATTTTTTTTAGCTCATATTTTAGCCAAATAGCGAAAAAGTTACTAAATTAGCCTATTCCCAAACGAGGCCTAAAAAAGCCAACAAGCCAACAACCCATACTAAAAAGTCAAAGATTCTCTTTTTTCTCTACTTTTTGCACATCTTTTCGTAAAAAGTCAAAAAATCATCCCAAACATACTAGTTTTTTTTAGCTCATATTTTAGCCAAATAGCCAAAAAGTTACTAAATTAGCATGTTCCCAAACGAGGTCCAAACAATCAAAATTGTACAATTACTTGCTGAGTAATTAAAAAGCAATTGTACCATTAATACCATACTTCTGTTAGGCCTCGTTTGGGAACAAGTTATTTTAATAACTTTTTTGTTTTTTACAAAAAGATGTGCAGAAAAGTAAAGAGAGTAATGTGACAACTTATAGTGACTTTTTAGCTTTTTAACTAGAATGTATAGTTGACAAACGAGGCCTTAATCAATGTAAAAATTTATTTAGCCAAAATATCAGGGGACTAATGCTGAGTAAACTAAATTGCAGGATAACTCGATATAGGCCATTGAAATTACTCAAACATAAATGGTATATTACACATTCTCTTACTTGAAACTAATCAACACCATAATCCTGAACTACCTGACTCACATCTCATAAATAATTTGGCAACCTCAATATAACGTGGCCAAACCTCGAAAGTCAATGATAAAACCCCACCATAATGTATACCCATAGTGATACATGATGACATTTTTTCTTTGGCTAAGTTTGGTTAGGATGACACTGGTGAAAATTGAAGGAAAGAAGGGGAAAATTATACTTTTCCCGCGTTTGTTTAGTATGAGAATGGTGGAAAATGCAAGAAAATTACATTCCTTGTACAACACATATACAGAAGTGTATCATGTTTCGAAACATGTATATTAATACATAATTCGCTAGGGTATTAGTGTTTTCTAGTAACACATTAATTTGACTCATTTCGCATTGAGCCCATAAAGCTTCACAAATGGTACAATTAAAAAATTACAAATGGAACCCTAAGAGACCAATCAATTTTTTCTAGCAAAATTTCATTGCTTTTAGCAAAAAATAGTTTAATATGATTTCATGCAAATCAAATAAATTATATCCCTTATTTATTGAAAGGTTTTTTAATATGTAGTTTAACTTTTGTTAAAGCATCTAACTGAAAATCAATTGGCAATGAGTGGAGAGGCCTTTACATTATATTAACCAAGCTTGGGTGGCTTAGATTGGCGATGTGGGATTATGTCTAACAACTTTTAACATGAGATTGGATAGAATTTTTGGAGAACATTAATTTTTGATAGGCAACCCTTGTACAAAGTGGGCATTTGAAAATTTTGAGGGGTTGAGTGACTTTGGGGAGGCATTTCATGGGGTTAAAAAATTTTAAAGCAAAAAGTGGGATTTCACAATTTTTTGAAGAACCTAAAACCCCCTTCACCCTTGTGCCTATCAAAAAACAGATCATGTGTAATAGTAAGGAGGATGTTTTCATTATGAAAACAAAACAAAACAAAACAATAAGCAAACTAGTACGAAATATCGTTATTAAAAATATCCATGACCTAACTTGAGCCCATTGTAAGCTTAGCCTAATTAAAATCTTAATATGAGAAATATATGCAAAGGAGAAACAAAAGGATAAGAGGGTAGAAAATCAGACAACATCCTAGAGCAACAAATGTAATTTATAATCTAATTACTTCTGATATTTGCAGTCTTTATCAAAATTATAAATTCATTTGTTGTATCAAAGTAGCATTGCTGCATGAACCATGCCATTCACAGACAGTTTAGGCTTTACTTGTTCAGCTTTTTGTTAGCATAGACAAGCCAAACCCAAACCTGCTAACTATAGCTCAATAATTAAATGAGCCAAGTTTGATCAAGCTGAGCTTGGTTCATTAAAATCAGCCCAATAATAGCGCACACAAAAATTTTGATTTTGTCATTTCTTGTCATACATGACCTCTGAGAGAAGTGTACATGAAATCTTATATAGTAATATGTATAAGGAAGCTAGAAAGTACGTTCGGTCAGCACACTTCTTGAGGGAGAGAGAGAGAGAGACTAAATCACTACAACAGCCAAAAATTTTGCTTCCATCAAAGTGCCTCCTCAGCCCTTCGTCAAAACCGCAACGGCATTGAGCTTGAGCTTGAGCTTGAGCAGAGCTCAAAAATCATCTAAGTCAAACAATCCAAGCTCAAACAGCATATAACTTTGCTCTGCTCAATTTGCTTGTGACTCTACAAATCAGTATACAACCTAGTTTTCACATAGCTAATGAATAAAAAACAGGTAATAGCTTCGAGATTGAGGAGATATCATCAAATACCACAATCACGTAGACAATAAAGCACAAATACACGTTAATCAGAAGTTATCAACAGTCGGATGTCAAATTCAAACGTTGACACTCTTGGATAGATGTGATAAATCTAAATCACCCCATTTCCTCATTCTGACTCTGTTTCTTTTCCAATGAAAGACAATATTAGGGTCCTCCACGATATCTAATTTTGGGTATGAAAGTAGTAAATCACAAAAGTTGGCATACATGTTAGAATTGAGAAAGTCACCATATAGTCACCACAAAAGCAGCATAGCCAGGAAAACAATATCAAAAAATTTAGATACAGTAGGCCACTAATTTTTGGGTTTTATCATAAGCACATAAAACATACATAATCTCAATAAGAGGTATGATAGTACCTCTGCCAACATGTGGTCAGCTTCATCAAAAACAAGAATCTTCAAATAGTTCGTGCTCAATTTCTTTGCTGTCACCCATTTATTGATTGTACCAGGAGTGCCAATCACTACTTGTGCTGTCACTGGTGCTCGTTTTGAAATTGGAACATAATTGCTGCTATCCATTGGTATAGCACATTCAGAAGTAATTCCTGTATAATTCCCCATCTTCTTAAGAACTTCCATGTTCTGCATCATTGTCATCCACTACTATTAGTTAAATCCTAAACTCACAAACACTTTAGAGAAAAGTCCCAACAAAATGTGTACACATGATCCACTTGCTACCATTGATTAAACTACATGTTAAAGAACACTAATCTTTAAACCCACCAGAGAACCATATATCATTAATTCATCCTTAGTTTCACAAACATTGCAGAACAGAACATAACAAATACATAACTACATAGACTAGCAGCCAAATAAATAAATAAAATCACCACAGCGAACCCAACCAACAAAACTTAAACACCCACAAACAACCTAAAGAAACCACACACTCCCACACTTTCCCCATTTGACAATTGGCTATTTTAGTTGATTTTTTTGGCTTTTTATGAAAAGGCGTACAGAAAGTTGAGAGAGTGATATTTCGCTTTTTGGTTACAAACCCATTTGCCAAATGAAGCCTAAAATCCAAAAAATTGAGCTTATATTTCATTAACATTTTCCTCAGATTTTCCCATTCCCTATCCAAATAATCCATAATCCCTTTCCCTATCCAAAGGTTGAGGGGAACCCTGAATTCACAAAGACACTTCAAGGATCAAAAGAGAACAAAATATACATAAAGGAATAAATAAATATGATTAAAACTCTGAAATCCCAACCCAAAGAGTACCATTTATTAAAACCAAATTCACATGCCGAAATATATATATATATTAAACAGAGTTCGAACATTCAGATACTTGTAAACATCAACAAATAGAAATTATGTACAGATTTGCATATGTTAACGAACCTGGATCGCCAATTCTCGGGTAGGGCAGATACAGAGCGCCTGAGGAGCAGTGAGTTTGGGATCAACACGGCTCAACATGCCAAGCACGAAACAAGTAGTCTTGCCAGAACCATTGTGTGCCTGAGCGATCAAGTGCTTGTAAGGAGGGGTCAGAATCATAGGCAAACTGATCGTCTGGATCTTACTCGGCCTCTCAAACTTCATCTCCACATATAAACCCTTCAACAAGTCAGCAGACAGATTCAATTCTTCGAATGTCTTCGCAGATATATACAAAGTATCGCCCGCTGTGACCTGGAATCAATTGAAAACCCTACAAATGTGAAATCAAAGCCTAGAAATAGGAAATACAGAGAGTGAGAGTGAGAGAGAGAGAGAGACAGTACGGCTTTGATGTTGGAGTCTTGGGGGTCGTCGAGGAAATTGTGGAGCTTTTTGGTGTCGTGGATAGATAGAGAGTCGAGTTTGAGGTCGGAGGTGGTTTTGTCGTCGGAGGTCGATGGGGTGTCTGGTTCTTCTTCTTCGGCTTCGTCGCCCCAAGAGCGTTTGATTTCCACCGCAGGTGAGGAGGCGGTGGTTTCGTTGTCCGCCATTGGAGTTGGAGAGAGAGAAAACGAGATGTGAGGAGAGAGAGAGAGAGAGAGAGAGAGAAGAAGAAGAAGCTTTGACGACGAGGACTCGTCCGACAGTGGTGAAGTACTACGCAAGTGGAAACGACGGAAGGAATGAATCTTTATACAATAGGAAGAGTAATACTAGCCGCAGACAAATTCTACGATCATTACATGTAGGTACTACATTTATGTGGAATATTTGATAAAATTTTTAATAAAATTTTTGATATTTTTAATATTTTTGTAATAGGAAGAGTAATATTAGGAAGTCTTCAAATTTTATTAAAAGTTTTACCAAATATGTTAGTTGTGGGACCATATAATATGGGTTTCATGTGGGTTCCACACCCATGACATTTAGTAAAACTTTTAATAAAAATTTGAATAATGCTTGGGACCCCTTTTGGGGGTCACCCCTCACCCCCTTTGTCACGTGGCGGGGGTGATTGGAGGAGCATGAAAAAAAAGAAAAAGTAACCAATGAGAGAGAGGGGGGTCAAAGGGGGTGGGGGTCAAAGGGGGGATGAATCATTGTTGTAAAAATTTTAAGACCATTTGATAGAACTTTTAATAAAAATTTCAAGACCTCTAGTATTTTTTGTGATAGGAAGAGTAATACTAGGAGGTGACAAATTTTATCAAAAATTTTACCAAATATGTCATATAGGTGTGGCACCCCTACAATGTGGGTTCAATATGGGTCCCACACACATCTGGTAGAATTTTGATAGAATTTTTTAGACCTTTAACATTTTTGTAATAAGAACAGTAACACTAGGAGCCTACAAATTCCACTAAAAGTTTTACCAAATATGTCATATGGGTGTGGGACCCATATAATATGGGTTTCATATGGGTCCCACACCCATGTGAGATATCTGATAGAACTTTTGATAAAATTTTTAGGACGTCTAGCATTTTTGTAATAGGAAAGGATTTCTAACTCACAAGTCTTGGGGAGTTCTAATACCTTAATCTTAATTTTTTAATTTTTTGATTTAAAAAATAAATTCAGCACTTATTGATTTCTTTCAAGTTTTTTTGACTTCTCCTATACACACCATTTTCAATTTCTCTCATACCTATTTAATTATTTTGAAAATAATAATTATCTTTCCTTTTCAATTTCTCTCGTACATATTTAATTATTTTGAAAATAATAATTATCTTTCCTTTTCAACTTCTCTCATATATATTTAATTATTTTGAAAATAATAATTATCCCTTAATTTATGGATTTCAAACGAAAAGATAAAAAAATATTTCATAATCTCTTTATTGTAATTTCTCTTATCGATTTCCAAAAGAAAATATTAAAACGTGCCTTTCTTTTCTCTCCGTCAAAAAATCAAATAATATTTTTCATGAGAATTGTAAGTATCTATCTATATATTATATAACATAACCCAAAAACAAAAATTAAAAATCAGATATACAAACAGATAAAATTAATAAATATGATTTATTTATTCAATTAAAATCTTTCTTTTGCTTCTCAATATCTAATTTTAAATTTTAAAAATCTTTAAAATCTATCTAACCAAATCTAATTTGAAAATATCTCATACCATCATATTTTAAATCAATAAAACCCACATGTCTATCACATATCTAAATCACCTCGTGACTTATCTAAATAATCTATATATATAAGGAAAATGAACTTTTTAAGAACATTGATTGGGGGAGTTCTAAACTCCCAAACTAATTTTGTTAATTTGTTAATTTTTAATGAAATAAAATAAAATAAAAACAACTCTATCAGTTAGTTCCTTAAGTCAAAAAATTTTTTTAAAAAAACAAACAAACAAACTCTAATTATCTATGATTTTGAATTTTAAAATTCAAAATAATATGATAAGTTACCCGCACTCTTTTCAAAAATAATATTGATCAAAATAATTCAAATAAAAAAACAATAAAGGCACTAATAATTTATGATTTTAAATTTCAAAATTCAAAATAAGAAAGGGTCTCTAGAATTCAAAATCTATGATTTTAAATTTTGAATTCAAAATTCAAAATAATCTAGAATTTTTAGGACCTCTAACATTTTTGTAATAAGAAAGGGTTTCTAACTCATAAGTCTTGGGGAGTTCTAATACCTCAATCTTAATTTTTTAATTTTTTGATTTAAAAAAGAAATTCAGCACTTATTGATTTCTTTCAAGCCATTTTGACTTCTCCTATACACACACTTTTCAACTTCTCTCATACCTATTTAATTATTTTGAAAATAATAATTATTCCTCCTTTTCAATTTCTCTCATACATATTTAATTATTTTGAAAATAATAATTATCTTTCCTTTTCAACTTCTCCCATACATATTTAATTATTTTGAAAATAATAATTATCTTTCCTTTTCAACTTCTCCCATACATATTTAATTATTTTGGAAATAATAATTATCCCTTAATTTATGGATGTCAAATGGAAAGATAAAAAATATTTCATAATCTCTTTATTGTAATTTCTTTTATCGATTTTCAATAGAAAATATTAAAACGTTCCTTTGTTTTCTCTCCCTCAAAAAATCAGATAATATTTTTCATGAGAATTGTGAGTATCTATCTATATCTTATATAACATAACCCACAAATAAAAATTAAAAATCAAATATACAAACAGATAAAATTAATAAATATGATTTAGTTATTCAGTTAAAATCTTTCTTTTGCTTCTCAATATCCAATTTTAAATTTTAAAAATCTTTAAAATCTATCTAACCAAATCTAATTTGAAAATATCTCACACCATTATATTTTAAATCAATAAAACTCACATACTTATCACATATCTAACTCACATTGTGGCTTACCTAAATAATCTATACATATAAGGAAAATGAACTTTTTAAGAACATTGATTGTGGGAGTTCTAAACTCCCAAACTAATTTTGTTAATTTGTTAATTTTTAACGAAAAAAATATAAAAAATAAACAACTCTATCAGTTAGTTCCTTAAGTCAAAAAATAAAAAATAAAAAAAACAAAACAAAACAAAACAAAAAACAAAAACAAACAAACAAACTCTAATTATCTATGATTTTGAATTTTAAAATTCAAAACAATATGATAAGTTATCCCACTCTTTTCAAAAATAATATTGATCAAAATAATTCAAATAAAGAAACAATAAAGGCACTAATAATCTATGATTTTAAATTTCAAATTTCAAAATAATATGGTAAGTCATCCTCATCCTTTCCGAAAATAATATAAATCCTAAAATTTTAAAAACCCAATCAAATTAAAAATTTAATACAATTCTCTCTTTAGAATAGTCAATATTTGATCCTTTTTTTATCCCAGTCAACTCCTCTCCAAATGTAATAATACAAAGATTAGTCTCTCTCTTTGTCAATAGTCAAAACTTATTCGAAGTTTGTTTGTTTGTATTTTTTTTTTCTTTATTATAAATTTCTATTTTCGTGTGAGTATTTTTTTTTTTTTCTCTATATGACTTTTTTTTTTCCAACTAAATTGATAATAAATATATATATATATATCTGTTTAACTATCTTTGTTTTGAGAGTTAATTTGAAGTTTTATTTTTATTTTTTGGGTGAATGTTTGTGTATTTTTTATATTGTTGTTTATTATTATTTTTGATATATGTAAATTGATAATATAGTTATGAGTTTTTAATAGAATATGACGTCTTATATTGTTCTTTATGATTTGGCCATTTTTTTTAATTTCTTAAACAAATTTTTCAATTTTTTTTATTTGTTAAAAATTAAAAACGTTTAATTGACTTGTCCATCAATAAATAAAATTTTAAATAATGAACACTGTTCCATAATTTATGGATTTAAAAAAAAAAATCACCAAGCACACATTTTTTTTCATTTTTTATTTTTAACTCTTTAAAACTCTAACAATACCTTCTTTTATTTCCCCAACATTGTTTTTTTTTTTTTAATTTGCAAAGATAAAAAAAACTATACCGGAGTTGCGTAGTGGTTAGTGGAGGTGGTGAGTATGGCAACAACAAGGATGATGATGAGCTCGGTCAGAGTATTGTTTGGGTGAATTTTGAAAAGGTGAATATTACTTAAAAGAATAGTAGATAGTCTAAGTAATGAATTAATTTGAAAAACTAATGTGTGGTTGAGATTAAGTGTGAATTTTAATATGGATCATATATTGTTTTTTCTATATCATTTTGGGTACTTTTGTATAACTATAAAAAATTATTGTGATCACATGCTATTTATCATATAATATATTATTACTGTATTATTATAATGAGTTTTATTATTAATGTCTATTATCAATGTAGTGGTGAGATGTCACATAATAAATAAAAATATGTTTTGTTATTATTATTATTGATAATATATTTCTTTATTTATTTTTTACAATGTTCAAAAAATAATTTATGTTCATTGTTAGTTTTTGTAGATGAGAAGTCAAAAATAAATTATATAAAATTCAAGTTATAACTAATTTGAGATTGAAAAGGAAAGTTCCAAAAGAAATTATAATTATATATAATTTTAAAATATTTTTATAAAAATACAAAGAAAAATTGAAAATATAAATTATAATTATCAAACAACCTAATTCTATTACGAAAAAAATTAAATGAAAATTTTATCAAATTTAAATTTATAATTATTAAATGTTTTTAATAAGCCATTAATTTTTTATTCAAGTTCTAGCCTGATCTGGTTTTAAATAATTTTTTAGATATAAATATATCTTAATATTGATACAATCAATATTAGACATATTTTAAGAAAGGTAAATTATATTGATAGTCCCCGCATTTTGTCTCTTATGTCAAGTTGATCTCTGTAATTTTAATTAGCTTGATTTTAACCATTAATTTTAGATTTTGTATCAATTTGGTTCAATTGATAATGTCGGTTAAGGTTTTTTAAATAAAATAATTATTAAGTTGGTTGACATTAACTTACTGAGTTGAACAAATTTATAATTTTATCTATAAAATCATAATAGATACTACTAATGTGTGTATTTTCAATAATAATAATAATAATAATAAAACACTAGCAATTATAACAATTGGACCAAATTAAGATAAAATTATAAATTCAAGATTAAAATTGAGTAAATTAAAATTGTAAGGACAAAAATAACACAAAAGTTAAAATATAAGGACTACCAATGTAATTTATTCTTTTAAGAATAACTACATAATTTCTTAATTAATTTTAAAATTGTTAATAAATATACCAAACAAATATGTACATAATTCCTATTTTTTTATATTTTTTTAAAAATATATAATTTATAATTAAAAATTAAATAAATAGATAGGTCTACTAACTCATAGATTGGATATGAACTAGATAATTCTCCAAGGACTAGACTTAAATCAAGAATTATTGGCAAAAAAATCGACTTGATCTAAATTTTCTTAACTACTTTTTAGTGTTAATTCAATATTAAAACCTCCCAAATTTGCTCATACCAATCACGAATTGATAAGTTATGATAAAATTTAAATTTATTAAGATTAGAATATGACCTACAATTTAAGGTAGCTCTATCTTAGATAATTTTTTCATCCATAAATATATATATAACTAACATAAATATATAGTTTTTTTTTAACTAAGTTCAAAAATTTTAATTATTATAGAAAATACTTACAAATATATATTTACTGATTTAATAAATAGATAGGTCAAATGATTTAAATAAGTTGGGAATAGACAAAATAATATTTAATGATTAAGTGAAGGACAAGTTGGCGTAAATCTAATGTTAAACTTAAATTTAATATCACAAGTGAATTCTAATCCATTTTTACGTAAATCTTATAACATAAGATAAATTATAATTTTGATGCTAGACAAATTTTTAGACTTTACAAAATATGAAAAAATTAATATATTGGCAAATGTAATTTATTACTATCATATGATAAATTAAATTTATGAAACTCATAAGACGAAATGTATTATATTTTAACATAAATATAATTTTTGTGATTTATTTTTTAATTTTTACCAATTAAATTATGACATGTATTTGTTATTAAGAACTTAGAGCACATAATTAATGATATAAGAATATAAAAAAAAAAATTTCTCTTATATGTAACTGTGATAAAAATGAATAAAATTTAATTGATTCTAAATTATTTTTACTGAATATTCTAGATAATTTTTTTAGATTATTATTTAATTTTAATAATTAATTTTTGATTATTTATTCACGGGTAATTATGCTAATAATTATTAGATGAATTCACGATCGATAGAGTCGCCCGTTTGGAAATTGACTATTTGCCACTGTAGTTATTTTAGTTTTGATTAAAAAGTTTTAGAAAAATGCTACAAATTGTAAATGTTTTATTATATTTTTTACTAAAGATTTTATATGGGTGTGAGACTCACACCATGTGAGTCTTATGAGTCTCACATTTATGTGAGACATTTGGTAGAACATTTGATATCTCTAGCATTATTCAAAGTTTTATGTTTAGAATGATAGTTTTTTTTGTTTTTTTGTTTCTTTTGATAATTGATTTAATGATTGTGAGTAAAAAAATAAAATGATTATAATTTAAATGTGATATTTTAGTCTATTTTATCTTTATTAACTATTTTAACAAAATAACCTATAGCCAAACAAGGTTAATAACTTGAAAAGACTGGGGGTGTGTATCCATGCATCTTATATTTAAGGATAAATTATACTTACACCCCTTGATATTTGAGTTTAATACATATTATCTTTGATATTTGGAAAATTATACTAACCCCCTACTATTATAATTATTTAGACGAAATGAAGACATTGAATCCATGCACTCTCTTTTTTCTTACTTTACTTAAGTTTCTCTTATTTTTTTCTTTTTTTTCTTTACTTTTTTTTTAATGCAATTTTTTCTATTTTTCTGTTAGGAATTGTTGTCTTTTATATAAGTAAGAGGGTTTGTAAAATGAGACTATTAATCACAAGTGTGAGAATGTAATTTTCAGAACGTCAGGGGGTGGAATGCAATTGAACCAAACCTCAAGGGGTGTCAGTATAATTTACCTTATATTTAAGAAGAAAGAGAAAATTGTTGAAAAGTCTAAGTTAAAGAAGATATAAGACATTAGATACAATAGATATTTTTTGTTAGTAAAAAGTCCACATTTTGTGAAATAGTTTGATGAGAAATATTTTTATTAGTTTTGAAGAACATTTTGTTTTCAATTTTACCCCATAATTTATCTATTGACTTTTGTTGACTATCTGTTCAAATTTTTTTCCAATCTATTCAAAAATTTTCCCTATTTGTTCAAAATTTATCCTATCTGTTCAAATTTTTTCTCTGTAGGTTCCAAAAAATTTCTATCTGTTCAAATTTTTTCCCTATCCGTGTAAATTTTATTATCTATTCTTTTTTTTTTTTTTCTATCTGTTGAAATACCAAGCTGAATCAAATTTATTCTTTATCTGTTCAATTTTTTTAATATCAATCTCTTATCTTTCTCTCTTATCTGTTTAATTTTTTTATCTATTCAAATAAGAATTTTTTTTTTATTTATCCATTTGTAATCTATTTATCATCATCAAAAAAAAAAAAAAAAGAAATAGAGCCAACAGATCATTACCACAAATTCATCATCATCACACCACACAACATATTCATCATAATAAACAACAATAACAACTAAATCCTAAACAACAATAACAACAAAAAGGAACTACAAAAAACTTAAAGCACTAGTAAAAAAAATTGAAGCACTGAAGACCAGTTCATTGGAATCATCTTCTGCATTCGTATATAACTTTATATCTGGACATTTCTTTGCAATATGGAAGATCCATAGAACACAAAGCCATATCTACACTATAGTTACGAGATCAAATCTGTACCTTGATCTGGAAGAAAAGAGAGAAGACACAGGAGCTTCAAGATCAGAGAATCCAGTTTAGATTATGGTTTAGGACATATGCAGATCTGAAATAGAGCTTTCTCCCTTCTAGATTGCCATCTCACACAATTTATACCTTAAAACTATATTGCGACGGTGAAAGTTACAACGGCAGAGATGGCAGTAGCACGACCTCGACTATGACAAAGTCTAGATCTGGATTTGAGGCGGGTGAAAAGAAAGAGAAGAGAAAAGAGAGGCTGAATTTAATGGTTCTGGTTTAGACCCGACCCATTTGTTGCTTTTGGATCCGTGAACCTGTGTATTTAACTATTGTTCAGCTCATTTTCATATTTTATTTGTTGAGTTTGGCTACTGGAAGTTTTGGTTGTGATTGAAATGGGTTTGGAAGTTAGTTTTTCAAAGCATTGTCCATAATTTTCCTTGTTCGCTTGAGCGACCATTCTTACACTCGAGCGGTCTTTTGTAGTCTGCAAAACTATTGAGAGTTTGAATTCTTCGCTCAAGCTATCTTCTTGCGGTCAAGCTAACTTTTGTAGGTCTGAAACTACTAGAAAGGGGTTATTGTGCGCTCGAATGGTACTTTTGGTCGCTCGTGCAGTGGTTTTGGTCACTTGAGTAGCTTCTTCATTTTGTGTCCATCGCTCGAGCGACCATTCCTTCGCTCGAGCGGTCTATGCATATATCAATCTGAGAGACAGCCTTTTTTAATAACTTTTTCATCTATTTCTCCCTCTAAACATTCCAAAACCCTAGATCTACTCTCTCTCTCTCTCTCTCTCTCTCTCTCTAGTTCTTGAATTTTAGCTCCAAATACTCTCAATCCATAAGTTTCCTCACATTAGTCCTTCAGAGAAAAACGTTGAGCATACCGAGGGCTTTGTTTTAATTAGAGCATCTAGTGTTTTTGAAATCGGATTTTTTTGACTCTTTTATATGATTTTTAGCTTAATTATTTGCTCTTTGAAAAGGGTTATTTATTTGGGATTTTTTGGTGAAACCTAGGGTTTGGTTTGAAATCAAAATAGAGGTTTTCCAAATTGATTCGTGAAAATGGTTGTGAATGAGTTGTGTTGAAATTGTGAAAATATTTTTTCAAAATTGATTTTGAAAGAAAATGGGGTTTTGCCCTAATTTTGGATATTTGAAATTGTGAAAAGGGAAATTGAAAATGATGTTGAATATTGTGGAATTGGAATAATGGTTATGTTGATGATGATGGTGCAGTTGGATGTGTAATATCACTCCCATCGTAATTGATGGAAATATATCTTTTGATTGGAATTTATCTATTGAATAGAAATATCTGTTTTGAGCTATCGGTGGAAGATAGTCTTATTTGTTGTAGACATTATATGAGGACTATGCTGAATTGAAACTAATTTCTCATCCATTGTGCATTGTGTATCATTATACATTGAACATTGTAAATGTATTGGTTTTGAGAAAAAATGGGTGAATACCTTGATGAATCTGGTTAGGGGGTGTGGTTGTAGTTATGATGTTGGCTTGTATGTCTTTAGTGAAAGTGCAGAAATTCGCGTGGTTAGGTGCCGATCCTTTCCGGTTAGTACCAGTAAAATGGCTTTGGTAGTGAAATAATCTTATCCATCAAGGGCTTATTACGCCTCTCTTCTGCTCAGTTGATCAAAATTTTCAAATCCCGCAACAACAACCAAAAAAAAAAAAAAAAAAATCCTCTTCGTTTTCATCAGAGTTTTGGAAACAAATTTGAAATTTTTTTGGCAATGCAAGGATTTAAAGGCACAGATATGCTAAAATTATTGCATTTTTGTTCAGAACTTCTGGCTCAACGGTTGAAATAGACTTGAAAGAAAGTGAAAAGATAGACACAAATAGGACAGTGATGTTTGGGTTATCACCACCGAAATCACCAGACTTAGACTTTCTAGAATAACTCGAGCCTGATTCTAACTCTACAGACTTTGTGGAATCAAACTCAGACTTAACACTCAATTCAGAACTCAGAATAAAGCCATTCTCAATAGTTAAAGTGCAGGCCATTAACCGCGTTTAGAATGAAATTCGTGCAATTCACATGTGGTCTATCCCTGATCACAAAAATGATCGCAATATCCCCTGGGTTTATTAGTCCTACGCTAGTCTCAAGATTTAAAATAGATTTAGCCAGTGTTAGACCCAGAACTTCTCTCGTGCTTCTTTACTTCTTGATCACTCCATGGCTCAAGAAAACCATAGAGAGGGAAATGCATGTCCATGAGAATATCTGTCATAATATCCAATTCTGTCTCTAAATCATCTGCCACCATAGGGTTTTAGGGTTTTGGTTGGAATTGAGGTGCGTATATCACGAATCAATCAATGGTCACTAAAATAAGCACCTCAGGTTTGGGCAAATAGAAAGATGTAACGTATATGTTGGGATTGAAAGTAGATGGCAGTGTATGGATAAGGTTAAAGTGGAAAGATGGTGGGGTTTGGTCATAGAGTGGCAATGGGTTGGAGGTGGCCTTGGCTCTTTGGGGTTAAGGTAGAGCTATAGTTTTGCTATCAATGAGATCTCGAATCGCATGGCGTAAGCGAAAACAATGATCAGTCTTATGACCACGTTGTTGGTGAAAGGTGCAGTATTTATTAGGGTCATGTCTAGCTGGTAGAATATTAGGGAGGGGGATCAAGGAGCTTGAGATGCCCCTTTTCTACTAGGATTTCCATGGCATGAGTTGGAGACATGTAGAGCGGGTGAAAGGGTTTATTTGGGGGTTGGGTTGACTTGGCTCTTTGTGGGCTAGTGTTGGCGAAGAGATTGGTTGTTTTGGTAGTGGTGGCAATGACTGCATTGACTTCTAAAGGTATAGATTCGGCAGCTATGCTACTACTAGGAATAGCATTGGAGCTACAAGTAAATATTTTTCTCACGGGCTCATTTCTTTCTGTAATGATTTCCTGTTTGATAGCATCCTCAATTTGAACCCCAATCTTATGGAGGTCCTTGAAGTTGAAAAGTGAGAGAACTATCATCTTCTGCAATAATCTTCTACGCAAATTTTTGACAACCATATGGACTTGATCTTTCTCTAGAAAGCTATTTGCCATCATGGCTACCTTTGTCCTCCACCTGGTGATGAAGGCCATGAAGCTCTCGTTGGGCTCTTGTCGGGTCGCCTCCAGTTCCCGAGTGGTTACCTCAATCTGGGTATTATAAGAATACTGGGTGATGAAAGCCTCAGCTAATTCCCCCCAAACTTGCTTTATTGAGTCCTCCAGCTTGGTATATGTCACGACCCAAACTCGCCTCTATAGTTTTAGCATCGTAACCAGCCAGTAATCCTTCGATTACCAAAGGCCTCTGAATTGATTGACAAAATTAAGGGGCTAGCGGAAGCAAATACATAAATATAATTGTCCAATGAGCTATGCAGACTTATATGAAATAGAATATTTAAAAACTTTATATACATATCCAAAAGTCATTCTTACATTATACCCACACACAGGGTAACATTTTAAGTACAGCTAGCAAAAAAACAAAGTCTGATATACATAAATAACCAGAGATACGAGATACTTTAGGAACCTCCACGTGAGGCACGATGGCTGGCTAACAATAGAACACAGATCCAGACAAAGCCTTCAAGCTCGGTCTCCAGAATGCTCACCTATACATATATATACACACAGTGAGCTATAACCCAATGGATAACATTAAGGTAAAGGGGTTAGTGAACGAATTCCGAACATTTCATAATCATAAAACATATCGTAGCATAATCATTCTCTTATCTGAACATAATAATGATACATCCCATAGAACACATCACATATCGTCTTCCGACTAGAGTAATCGGTTCCGGATACCGATTAAACACTTATCACCACAATGAAGTGGCAAACGAGATCTCATAATCACATATATGTCATGGACCCGCATTTACATGCCATCCCCCATGACTTTGGACTATCTATGGATGTCATAATAGATTTCAAACATAGGACATTCATTCACCTAAACAATATCATTTCAGAAATCATAACCTATCATATTTGATTTGGAACATAATTCATATAAACGTATCTTTACAATAATGTTACTCACAGTGGTTCCCGTAAATGGTCAATCAATGTTCGAGTCTTGACCTACAACCACAAAGGTACATAACACAAACATATCTTATCATTACACAATCATGTGGCCATCACGGCTTAGCTTTCATTACATTGCTTCTTGTTCTTTCTTATCATATTGCTTAAAACACAATCTTACAACCTCTTAACTTAGTACATTCCTCTCTTAGTGTGTTTCTAATCCATATCCTCATTACCATGGCTTAATTAAGTCTTAGGAATGCCTAAGATGCAATGAGGATGCCAAAATATGAGTTGAAACACTTGGTAAAATTTCTGAAAACAAGGGCCCCGCTTGAGCATAGCTTTCCTCGCTCGAGCGGACATGCAAAATGTGAGGGGTCGCTCGAGCAAGACTTTTTTCGCTCGAGTGGTCTGCAAACTTGAAAAAAGTACTGGTTGGTCTCAATCTACGCTCGAGCCCCAACTCCTACGCTCGAGCGGATAGTCAAAATACAAAGGGTTCTCTCGAGCGCGACTTTGGTCGCTCGAGCGGATCGCTTATGTCTACAAAAATACTCTCGTATTCTCCGCTCGAGCACAAGTTTCCTTGCTCGAGTGGACTGCGAAATTCTGGGTTCCAAAAACAGAGTTTTAAGCTTCCAAATGAAATTTCAAAGCCTTAGGTCATGTATAGCTCATTCAAAAACACAAAATTATTTTAGAAACATTTGTACATGACCCCCTTAAAAACCATTTGCTTAAAATCTCATGAATTTACCAAAATTGAACTCAAAACTCTTGCATGTAGATTTTCAAACTCTTTTATTTTGTTCTACAAAATATGCAATGAAAACACAAGCTCATGAAATTTTGAAACTTTAAACATGATAATCTCTTGAAGATGACAAGTAAAACTTACATGCATGCATAGATTTCAAGAGCAAAACCCAAAACATGAATGAACAAGATATAATCTTCCATAAACATGCATACAAGCCATTTTCTTGCTCAAAACTCATCTTCACTTCAAATTTCATTAGATGTTACACCACTTTTCTTCATACATGATGCATGGAAGGTTATCGACAAAAGAATAGGCTCAAGACTCTTACCTAGATTCTTGATTTCAAACAATGAAAGATGGTCTTCCTAATTCCCCTCTTGTTCTTCTAACTTGAGCTCTTTCTCTCTCTCTCTCTCTCCCTCTCTCTCTCTCTCTCAACACAAAGGACCATATGAGCAAAGAAGTGATACAAACACTCCCTCACTCGGCTGAATATACACAACACACACCTCACTTCTTAAGCACAAAACACGTGCATACACATGCACTACTCCAACACACCTATAAGAATTTATCCTCTACACTCAATACCATCACATGCCTCGGTACATCATACACTTAATCACATCTTGAATCATGAATAGGAGTAGATTAGGCATATAACATGCATCATCTTATCGAACACAAGTAACCTTAATTAATCATGGGTAGCACATGACTCAATTAACCCCAAACCGTTCCAATTAAGGCTCAATTTAATCACATGTGATTTTACTGAACTTAATCAATTTTAACAAAACTTCACATATGTTTTGAAATATTTCAATTAGTCACTCCATGAACTCAAATTCAGTTTTTGAAAGCATCTAGACTATCAATCTCGGATCCAAAGCAGAAATCATAACAGATAATTCTATGAATAGCAGATAGAAAACCAAATAATACATAAAATACACAATTAGCACATAATTCCCTTTTAAACACTTGTTAACATTCTAAATTACGGATTAGTGCTTAATTACGGATCAGGGTTGTTACAGTATACCAGATAACAACCACTCTTGACATGGTTCTTCCAAACAAGGAAAGCTTTTGAGCCGAAGATAAACTCCTGGGCTTTAGAACGTTTGGGAATAGGTAAATATGAAAAATAAGGTCACTAGATCCATCGACTCTATCAATATGTGGAAACTTGAACTGCTTGGGCAACCTCACAGTTGTTTTCGTAAACCCATCATTGATGTCCAGAACGAAGTTGATCCCTTGTGATTATTTGAACATTTTCTCTAATTTGGATATTTTCAGCATAGTCAGGTCAACTTCATTAATATCCATGGCGAAAAGTCCTCTCATTGGTTGTGTAAGAACTCCAAGATCTTCTTGCAGCTTAGGTTTACGAAGTTATGTAACTGGTGGAGGTGGTTCTAGATTCGAATGAACTACTGGAGGTGAATAAGAGCCCTAGATGGGCTTTGCAATTCGGCAAGAGCCTCACTATTAGCGGCAACCCTATATGTAACAACCCCGACTCATGATTAACGTTAATCTATGTTTAATTAAGCCTAATGAGTAATTAAAGTGAAATTTTGCATCATATGTTACCTTATTTGTGTTTATATCTGTTTAACATAGAAAGATATGTTCATGTTTCTGTTTCAGTTTGCGAAATGAAGGCCTTATCAGCATCCGATTTAGAAATTGACTTAATTTATGTGTTATTTGGGATTTATAGAATTTTGTGGTAAGTTTAATTGAAATTCGATTCGGAATGATTAAATTAGAATATAATAATTCCAAATGATTAGTCTAAGCAAGAATTAATGAAGCTTCACTAATGAGCCTATATAAGGCTACTACCAAGCCCAAGACTCCCTTTTTCCTCATTCATTTTGAGCTCAAACGTGTGGAGAGAGAGAGAGAGAGAGAGAGAGAGAGAGAGAGAGAGAGAGAGAGAGATTGAAATCAACATTAAAGGAGGAAGAGAATTAAAAAGGAAATAGGGGAGATTGAAGAGAATTGAGGGAGTTTAGCTCCAACACTTGTTAACTCAAGGCTTAAGGTAGGAAATTCAACTCCTTAATTATGAATTTGAATTACTTGGTGTAAGAATTCAAGAAAATTAGAAGATTAAGCATGAGAATCAAGCTAAAATTTGGGAATTGTAACTCATACCATGCATGCATGCATAATTCTTTCTATTTTGAGTCTCATGGTTAAGGATTTTCACATGCATGTACTAAGTCTACTATAGTCTTGTAATTTCATCATGTTTTCCATCAAATTACCTTAGTTGATCATGTTTTGGAAGCTATGAGTTCAAATGAATACATGCATGTCATATTTATAGCATGTTCTTACATTTCAAGTTGAATTTTTGCACAATTGACTTACTTTTGGGCCTTGATTTCATGAAATGAACTTCAAACCATGATGTTTTACAAGTTCTTAGATATTTTCCAGAATTTTGGTCCAAGAAAATGAGTTTTGAGGTGTGGAATTCGAGTTTAGAGCTCGGGAGTGCAATCTGGAAATTCCAGATTTTGCATTTCCGCTCTAACGTGAGATTCTACGCTCGAGCGACCACCTTTATTTTTGCATCTCCACTCGAGCTACCGGAAGCTCGCTTAAGCCTGAAATACATGCTCCCAGAAGTTTCATATTTTTGCAGACCGCTCAAGCGTCAAAAGTTGGGCTCAAGCAGGGACTTGAGTCTTACGCTCGAGTGACCATCGAGCGTCTGTTGAGTGTGAAAATCACATGACCAGTACTTTTCAAAATTTGAAGAATGCTCAAGCGTGGGAAGTTGCGCTTGAGTGTCCCCTCACACATTGCATGTCCGCTTGAGCGGGGGAAACTACGCTCGAGCGGGGACCCTGTTTTCATAAATTTGATTAAGTGTTTTTCAATACATTTTAGCATCCTCATTGCATCCTAGGCATTCCTAAGCCAAGATTAAGACATAGTAATGAGGGTAAAGTGTAGAAACACACTAAGAACAGAACGTAATGAGTTAAATATATTCCAACGTGTGTTTCAAATGTGTATCTGTTATGTGTTGATGTAGGTCACGTGCTGTAAACCATTTGATTAGTTTGTTTTGTCTGTCTGTCTGCACCCAAAGCCATCTGTGAGTAATAACTTAGTAAAGCTATGTTCAACTTTATATATTTTCTGTATGATAAAATATGATTTGTTTTCTAAAATGCTATGTTTTGTACAATGAATGGTTGTCCAATTTCTGACAATGTATTCGTGGCATCCTTAGCATCATGTGATATCTGTTAGCTGTTACCCAGTATCGGAGGTTCCTTTATGGAACTTATTATGTCTGCACTCTGTTACTCGTACCGGAGGTTCCATCATGGAGCTTAACATATCTGTCATCTGTTACCCGGATCCGGAGGCTCCTTTATGGAATTGGTTACTCATAACCACCATATGCTCTACATCTGTTCTGTATCTGCTCAGTTAACGCTAATGGATGTACCACGTATGATTAAGCATGAACACTGATTTCTGTATATGATTTGGACAAGAATATGAATCTGAATTATGATTTCTGAATCTGGTATGGACATCATTCATTAAAATCCCTTACTCTGTTATTATTCACAAGGCTTCTGCTCACTATTTATATTATATATATAGGTGATTAGGCATGTAACTAGGCTTAGAGTTGAGGACCTGGCATTTCAGTTTTTGTCAGCCAACCTTTGTGCCTGCTACGGAAGTTCCGGATTAAGTCAAATTTACTAGCTCTTCTTGTGAATGTACTAGACTTTGTTTCTTTTGAATTACGGGCAAGATTTCTGATAATATGTTCATGGAATGATGTGTAAATACTGTATCTTTTGAAGCCACTCGCAAGTTCATAAAAGTTTTAAATTATCTATCCCATGTATGTCTTCACAGCTCAATGGACTACATATATTTTGTATATTTGCTTCAGCAGCCCCCAACTATATGTTATTCTATTAAAAGGCCTTTGGTAATCCAAGGATTACTGGTCGGTTACGACGTTAAACCTATAGGGGTGCATTTGGGTCGTGACAGAGTGGTATCAGAGCACGTGTTCTACCGTACACACAAGTCCATATGAGCTTAGGATGTCCTAGTAACAAGTAGGGGTATTCCATCTGCATGTGTGGGCGTGTGGTAATCTTTATAAATGTGAAAACTGAATTTAAATCTGGACAAATAAATTGAAATAAATAGACGAGATTATTCCTTTGTTTATTATTACTAGCAACATGGAGAATGCAAGGCACAATGATACCAGTGAATCCTCAGAGGCTCGTATGAGCCGAATGGAACAAATGCATGCGGCATTGACTGAAGCTATGACATAATAGCAGAGACAACAACCTTTGCCCCCTCTGTCACTGCCAGTACAAGTTGAATATGATAATAATGACATTATTAACTTGACACAAAAATTCATGAAGATGAAACCGCCAACATTCTTGGGTGGAATTGAACCATTGAAAGTAGAGACATGGTTGCTGGAGATGGAAAAACTGTTTGAAGTATTTCCTTGTATTGAGACTCAAAAGGTCTTATTGGCCACCTATACTCTTAAAGACGAAGCTCGGAGGTAGTAGTTACTGATTCGGAATATCAATAAAAACATGACATAGGCTCGATTCAATGAAATCTTTTATGAAAAGTATTCCCTCTATGTTTTCAGGACCGAAAAGTGTCTGAATTCTAAGAACTTAAGCAAAGCAGAATGTCCGTAGCTGAGTACAAGGCTAAGTTCACTGAGTTAGCCAGATTTGCTCCTCATATGGTAGACATGGACTATAAAAAAGCCAAAAAATTTGAAGGAGGATTGGACTTAGACATATTTGATCGAGTAGGTGTATTAAAGTTGCCAATATATGTGCGAGTTCTTGACAGATCCTTAATGGCGGAAGCCACCCTAGCTGCTATGAGACAAAGCAAGGCCCCGGCAACAACAACAACTGAATGGAGAAGAAAAAGGTCTAGATATGGTTTTAGAAAGGGCCATTCTCATGTAAGTAAAAAACAGAACACGGGGTCTAAAAGTAACTCGAGTCAAAGCAATAGGTCTATTTCAGTTTGCCCTAATTGTGGAAAGAGGCATAGGGGTGTGTGTTACCGAGCATCCGGTGCTTGTTTCTGATGTGGCAAGACAGGTCATGTAGTGAAAGATTGCCCACTTGGGTCTGATAATGCCAACCGCCTTGTGGTGAGTTTAGCTAGGTCCGTTTCTACGGTCAAAACAAATGCAAAAGCTAATACTGGAAAAAAACCTCTAGGATAAGGTCGAGTGTTTGCCTTAGTGCCTGATGACGTACAGAACACCGAAGCTGTGGTGTCAGGTATACTCCCTATATGTTCTCAAAATGCATGTATATTGATAGATTCTGGTTCTACGCATTCTTTCATATCGCATGCTTTCTATAGGAAATTAATTAAACCACTAGAACCTATGACATATGTGTTATCTATATCTACACCGTCTGGGGTTTCTATGATATGTGCTTATGTTTATCCGACATGTGATATTATGATTAGTGTTATGACATTGTATGTTGACTTGTTGCCCTTGAACATTGATCATTTTGATTATATTCTGGGTATGGACTGGTTGACTAAATATTGTGCCACCATTGACTGTGCAAGTAAATCTGTTGTGTTTAGACCACCTGGTATGCTTGAATTTATTTTTACTGGAAATGGGGTAGTTTCTCCCCCATACTTGATTTCGGCCATGAAAGTTGTTAAATTGCTTAGGAAGGGATGTAGGGGCTACTTGTGTTGTATACTAACTGTATCATCTGATAATGCTAACGTGGAAACTATTCATGTTGCTTGTGAATTTCCCGATGTGTTTCCAAATGACTTGCCTGGAGACTTAGTTGATAGAGAAATTGAATTCACTATTAAAGTAACTCCAGGAACACAACCTATTTCCAAGACCCCCTATAGAATGTCAACCTCAGAATTGAAAGAATTAAAAACTCAACTTCAAGAACTATTAAACAAGAAATTCATCTGTCCGAGAACTTCACCTTGGAGTGCTCCAGTCCTCTTTGTCAAAAAGAAAGATGGA
Source organism: Camellia granthamiana (assembly GCA_036172215.1). Lineage (NCBI taxonomy): Eukaryota > Viridiplantae > Streptophyta > Magnoliopsida > Ericales > Theaceae > Camellia > Camellia granthamiana. The sequence goes on from CM069912.1 coordinate 58,360,417, forward strand.
TCTTTGAGGTTATGTATAGATTATCGGGAATTGAACAAAGTAACTATCAAGAACAAGTACCCTCTACACCGAATAGATGACCTGTTTGACCAACTTCAGGGAGCCCAAGTGTTTTCAAAGATTGGCCTTAGATCTGGATATCACCAGTTAAAAGTCAAGGCAGAAGACATAGAGAAAACTGCATTCAGAACTAGATATGGACACTATGAATTTTTGGTAATGCTGTTCGGGGTGACTAATGCACCTGCTGCCTTTATGGACCTTATGAACAGGGTGTTTAAATCATATCTGGATGAATTTGTTGTTGTATTTATTGATGATATTTTCATTTACTCCAAAAGTAGGGAAGATCATGAGAATCACTTAAGAACCGTGTTACAGATTCTAAGAGAAAAGAAACAAGCTACAAAATTCTCCAAATGTTAATTTTGGCTTGACAGTGTAACGTTTCTGGGGCATGTAATCAACAGAGATAGCATTTCGGTTGACCTTCAGAAAATTGAAGCCATTGTGAACTGGCCAAGACCAACTAATGTGTCAGAAGTGAGAAGTTTTCTAGGACTTGCAAGTTACTACAGAAGGTTTGTAAAAGATTTCTTGAAACTTGGTATGCCATTGACGCAGCTAACACAGAAAAATGTGCCATTTGATTGGAATGATCAGCGTGAAACAACTTTTCAAGAGTTGAAAACCAAATTAGTGACTGCACCAATCCTAACTCTACCTAATGGTACTGATGGATTCCAGATTTACAGTGACGCTTCGTATAAAGGGTTGGGTTGAGTTGTGTACTAATGCAGAATGGGAAGGTAATTGTTTATGCCTCTCGGCAACTTCGTCTATATGAAAAGAATTACCCAAGTCATGACCTTGAATTGGCAGCTGTCGTCTTTGCTTTGAAAATTTGGCGACATTATCTGTATGGTGTGACTTGTGAAGTATATACGGATCATAAAAGTTTGAAATATTTCTTCACCTAAAAGGAATTGAACATGAGACAACGAAGATGGTTAGAATTGATTAAGGATTATGACTTCCAGATTTTGTACCATCCGGGAAAAGCAAACATAGTTGTTGATGCTTTAAGCTGTAAATCCATGGGTAAATTGTTGTGCTTACTCACTGGTCAGAGAGACTTGATATGTGACTTAGAAAGAAATGAAATTGAAGTTGTACTGTGCGAACAAGGCGGAATCTTAGCTGCTATTTCTGCTCAACCTGCAATCATTGAAGAAATTAAAAAGAAACAATTTGAAGATGAGTTCTTGATTAAGATTGTGGAAGAATTTGACTCAAAGCCGAGGCCGGGGTTCGTGTTTGAGAATAATGTGTTGAAATTTCAGAATAGACTTTGTGTACCAAATTCCTCTAATTTAAGAAAGCGTGTTACGACTGAAGCTTACAACTCCCAGTTTGCCATGTATCCAGGGAATACAAAGATGTATCATGATTTGAGACAGAACTTTTGGTGGCCTGGAATGAAGAAAAGCATTGCCGACTTTGTGGCTAAATGTTTGCACTGCCAATAAGTTAAAGCTGAACATCAACGACCCGCCGAATTACTTCAGCCGCTTCCAATACCGGAATGGAAATAGGAGCATATTACTATGGATTTCATTGTCGGACTGCCTCGTTCTTCTCGAGGTATGGATTCTATTTGGGTCATTGTCGATCATTTAACTAAATCTGCTCACTTTTTATCTGTCAAATCTTTGTATAATGCAGATAAGTTGGCTAATTTGTATGTCAATGAGATTGTGAAATTACATGGAGTTCCAGTGTCCATAGTATCTGATAGAGATCCCAAGTTTACTTCGAAATTATGGCAGAGTTTGCAACAAGCTTTGACGACTAAACTGAGACTAAGCAGTGCTTATCACCCACAGACAGATGGTCAATCCAAATGAACCATTCAAACATTGGAAGACATGTTACGAATGTGTGTGTTAGACTTTCAAGGCAATTGGGAGACTTACCTTCCTCTGGTTGAATTTGAGTATAATAACAGCTATCATTCAAGTATTTGAATGGCTCCATATGAAGCTCTGTATGAAAGGAAATGCCGTTCTCTTATTTGTTGGGCTAAGGTAGGTGACAGACCATTGTTGGGACCAGAACTTGTACAAGAAACAACTGAAAATGTGAAATTAATTCAACAGAGGTTCAAAACTGCACAAAGCCGCCAAAAGACCTATACAGATGTCCGAATGTGAGATAAAGAATACGCAGTCGGGGATCATGTATTCATAAAGGTAACTCCAATGAAAGGTCAGACGCGATTTAGGGTAAAAGGCAAGTTAGCACCAAGATATGTTGGGTCGTATGAAATTCTCGAGAAGATCAATTCGGTAACATACCGAGTAGCCTTATCTCCGGTGATGGAGAACATGCATAACGTTTTTCATGTCTTGATGCTTCGAGATTATTTAAGAAACCTACTCTATGTAATAGAACCAACTCATGTGCTTCTGAAGGATGATTATACATACGAAGAGAGGCCAATACAGATCGTTAACCGCTGAATCTGTGACACCCATGTTCCGTAGTATGCTAATTGGTCCTTAATTCAAGTATGATTATGTGTTTAGCATGATTTTATGTGTCATTATGTGAATGTATGTGATTTTGAGTTTTTATCTGTTCACCGTAGGAATATCTGTTTGATAACCCGCTTCGGAAATTAAATTGAGGTCCTTATCGGCCACAGAACCCGAAATTGATTACGCCATTGTGATTGGCATAATTTTTAGAGCCTACGGTAAAATTTAATTAGAAATTGATTCTGGTCAGATTAAACTGATTAAAATAATGAATTGAGTGCCCAATTATTTTATGTTGAAATAATGTGTGAGTGGGGCTATTATAAGCCTTATTAAAACCCATTTCCTTCCCCCTTACATTGATTTTGGGCTGATCAACTCTAAGAGAAAAAGAGGAGGGTCGGCTATTAGAGAGAGAGGGGAGAAAAATCTAAGTTTTGCTCTTGATCCTTGCATGCATTGAAAATAACACAAGAATTGTCATAGATTATGAAGATTAAACTCCTTGGTGAGTAATTTATGCATTTTTAGTCATTCTCTTGTGAATTTAAGTTTAATAGATGGCCAAGAGCATGAATTAGTTTGAATGTAAGGGGATTGAGTTGTATATGTTGGATTTCAAGCTAATAGAAGCATGCATGTAAAGAATTGTTATAGATTTCCATGTTTGAGCTTAATTTGTGTAATCTATGTTGAAGTTTGAATGAAATCCATGTGTATGACCATTTCTTCACCAAATAAGTTGTGAATAATGTATATTTCTTACATGCAAGAGTAGATCACGAAGGAGTAAGCTTTGCATGTTGGAATTTGATATGTTGGTGATGAAATTGGACTTATTTGAGACATGCATGTAAATAATACAAGGAATTGAACTCCATTGTAATGTGTTTTGGTGTTCATACCATGTTAGAACAATTATATGTGAACTTTGAGCCTTAGAATGCATGAAAATTGGCTGGAAAATCGAATTGGGAGCTCAAGAACTTAATCTGGAAAACCCAGATTTTTGACGTTCGCTTGAGCGGGGGAAGTGCCGCTCGAGCGGGAAAATCGTGCTCCCAGCATTTTTGACAGACATGGTGCCCGCTCGAGCGGGGAAGTTGACGCTCGAGCGGGGAGCTATGTAGACAGGCAGTCCGCTCGAGCGGCAGAGTTCACGCTCGAGCAGGGATTTGAGGTAACCAGTACTTTTGCAGGCTTAAGGGTCCGCTCGAGCAGGGAAGTCCACGCTCGAGCGGGGACCCTGTTTTTTGAAATTCTAAAAATGCATTCTGTGTTATATTTTTCCGTTCTCTTTCACTTGTAAGCACTCTTTGGCATATGTTAAGCATTGTAAATGAGTTAATGAGATAAGAATAAAGCCTAAAGAGGAATATGTGAATTAAAGAACGGATTGAACTGTCAGTGACCCTTTTGTGTGTTCATGGATTGTGTAGGGCCGAGCTCCAGGGCAAACCAACCAACCGGTCACTGTGAGTAATATCGATATTTGAATGCTTGTGAATGTCCAATTGTCTATTCCCTCAAAAGCTTTATGAATTGCTAATTGGGATTGTGGACGTAAGTCTGACATAAATAAATGAATGGACCAAAGGTCGTTTTGATAAACATAAATGGACCAAAGGTCGTTTTGATAAACATAAATGGACCCAAGGTCGTTTTGATAAACATAAATGGACCAAAGGTCGTTTTGATAAACATAAATGAACCCAAGGTCGTTTGATAAACATAAATGGACCAAAGGTCGTTTTGATAAACATAAATGGACCCAAGGTCGTTTTGATAAACATAAATGGACTAAAGGTCGTTTTGATAAACATAAATGGACCCAAGGTCGTTTTGACATGAATGAGTGGACCGAAGGCTGTTTTGATACGAATGTATGGGCCGAAGGCCGTTCTGACATAAATGAATAGGCCAAAGGCCGTTTTGATACGAATGTATGGGCCGAAGGCCGTTCTGACATAAATGAATGGGTCAAAGGCCGTTTTGATACGAATGTATGGGCCGAAGGCCGTTCTGACATAAATGAATAGGCCAAAGGCCGTTTTGATACGAATGTATGGGCCGAAGGCTGTTCTGACATAAATGAATGGGCCGAAGGCCGTTTTGACGTACATAATTGGGCCAAAGGCCGTTCTGACATAAATGATTGGGCCAAAGGCCGTTTTGACATAAATGAATGGGCCAAAGGCCGTTTTGACGTACATAATTGGGCCAAAGGCCGTTCTGACATAAAAGATTGGGCCAAAGGCCGTTTTGACATAATCGAATGGGCCGAAGGCCGCTTTGACAAGAATGGAGATCTGAATGGGCCAAAGGCCAGAATGTTTGGAATTACAGTCACTTGATTTGTATTTAGTTATATATATGTTAAATAGAAATATGAACTGGGCCCAATGCCGTTTGGAATATGTTGTCCTACAATGTTATGTAAATTCTGTATTTGATATTATTCACTGGGCTATCGCTCACGCTCATTCATGTGTTTGTAGGTGAGCCAAGAGAAGCCCAAACCCAGCCCCAGTGAAGTCTGCCAAGAACAACACGAGTTTGGAGAGTCAACCTTGTGTCTCACGCACGAGACCTAACCTTGCCATTCTGTTATGTATTTCCATTTTGTCTTGTTGGCAAGGATCTTGTGTACATCGGTACGTAGTGGTGATGCGGGTTGACCCAGTTTAGATGATCCTGTCTGTAAAGGATTTTCTGGTACTGTATTTCGTTGTGGGTTATTAACGTATATGCGCATGGTTTGTTTTAAAGTGCATATAAGCACGGCTCTATGGACAAAGTTTTTAATTATTGCTTCTGTTTGGCCCCTTTACTCTGATGAGTCTTGTCTTATTTGATTTGAGGCCGTAGGTAATCTCAGGATTACTGGCCGGTTATGTCCTTAACCCATAGGGGCGGGTTCGGGTCATGACAGAATCAAAAGATTGAGAAACAAAGAAATTCCATTGGTAAAGGTCAATTGGCAGAATCATAGAAGAATCTATGCAACTTGGGAGACAGAGGAAGATATGATGAAAAGATACCGTGAACTGTTTTCTTCGGACTCGATTTTCTTCCAAAATGAAGGTACTTTGAGTTTGGAGGACCAAACTCTTTAAGGGGGGAAGACTGTTATAATCCTAACCCATGATTAACGTTAATCTATGTTTAATTATGCCTAACGAGTAATTAAAGTGAAATTTTGCATCATATGTTACCTTATTTGTGTTTATATTTGTTTAACGTAGAAAGATTTGTTCATGTTTCTGTTTCAGTTTGCGAAATAAAGGCCTTATCGACATCCGATTTAGAAATTGACTTGATTTATGTGTTATTTGGGATTTGTAGAATTTTGTGGTAGGTTTAATTGAGATTCGATTCAGAACAATTAAATTAGAATATAATAATTCCAAATGATTAGTCTAAGCAAGAATTAATGAAGCTTCACTAATTAGCCTATATAAGGCCACTACCAAGCCCAAGACTCTCTTTTTCGTCATTCATTTTGAGCTCAAAAGTGTGAAAGGAGAGAGAGAGAGAGAGAGAGAGAGAGAGAGAGAGAGAGAGAGAGAGATTGAAGTCAACATCAAAGGAGGAAGAGAATTAAGAAGGAAATAGGGGAGATTGAAGAGAATTGAGGGAGTTTAGCTCCAACTCTTGCTAACTCAAGGCTTAAGGTAAGAAATTCAATTCCTTAATTATGAATTTGAATTACTTGGTGTAAGAATTCAAGAAAATTAGAAGATTAAGCATGAAAATCAAGCTAAAATTTGAGAATTGTAACTCATACTATGCATGCATGCATAATTCCTTCTATTTTGAGTCTAATGGTTAAGGATTTTCACATGCATGTACTAAGTCTACCATAGTCTTGTAATTTCATCATGTTTTCCATCAAATTACCTTAGTTGATCATGTTTTGGAAGCTATGAGTTCAAATGAATACATGCATGTCATATTTATAGCATGTTCTTACATTTCAAGTTGAATTTTTGCACAATTGACTTACTTTTAGGCCTTGATTTCATGAAATGAGCTTCAAACCATGATTTTTTACAAGTTCTTGGATATTTTCTAGAATTTTGGTTCGAGAAAATGAGTTTTGAGGTGTGGAATTCGAGTTTGGAGCTTGGAAGTGCAATTTGGAAATTCCAGATTCTGCACTTCCGCTCGAGTGTGAGATTCTGCGCTTGAACGGCCACCTTTATTTTTGCATCTCCGTTCGAGCTATCAGAAGCTCGCTTGAGTGTGAAATACATGCTTCCAGAAGTTTCATGTTTTTGCAGACCGCTCAAGCATCAAGAGTTGTGCTCAAGCGGGAACCTAAGTCTTACACTCAAGCGTCCGTTGAGCGTGAAAATCGCATAACTAGTACTTTTCAAAATTTGCAGAACGTTCAAGCATGGGAAGTTGTGCTCGAGCATCCCCTCACACATTGCATGTCCGCTCGAGCAGGGAAAGCTACGCTCAAGCAGGGACCCTGCTTTCAGAAATTTGACCAAGTGTTTTCGAATGCATTTTTAGCATCCTCATTGCATCCTAGGCATTCCTAAGCCCAGATTAAGACATAGTAGTGAGGGTAAAATGTAGAAACACACTAAGAACGGAACATAATGAGTTAAATATATTCCAATGTGTGTTTCAAATGTGTATTTGTTATGTGTTGATGTAGGTCACGTGCTGTAAACCATTTGATTAGTCTGCTCTGTTTGTCTGTCTGCACCCAAAGCCATCTGTGAATAATAACTTAGTAAAGGTCTGTTAAACTTTATATATTTTATGTACGATAAAATAAGATCTATTTTTTGAAATGCTATGTTTTGTACAATGAATGGTTGTCCAATTTCTGACAATGTATTTGTGGCATCCTTAGCATCATGTGATATCTGTTAGCTGTTACCCAATATCGGAGGTTCCTTTATGGAACTTATTATGTCTGCACTCTGTTACCCATACCGGAGGCTCCATCATGGAGCTTAACATATCTGTCATCTGTTACCCGGATCTGGAGGTTCCTTTATGGAACTGGTTACTCATAACCACCATATGTTCTGCATCTGTTCTGTATCTGCTCTGTTAACGCTAATGGATGTACCATGTATGATTAAGCATGAACTCTGATTTCTGTATATGATTTGAACAAGAATATGAATCTGAATTATGATTTCTGAATCTGGTATGGACATCATTCATTAAAATCCCTTACTTTGTTATTATTCACAAGGCTTCCGTTCACTATTTATATTATATATGTAGGTGATCAGGCATGTGACTAGGCTTAGAGTTGAGGACTTAGCGTCTCAGTTTTTGTCAGCCAACCTTTGTGCCTCCCAAGGAGGTTCCAGATTAAGTCAAATATACTGGCTCTTCTTGTGAATGTACTAGACTTTGTTTCTTTTGAATTACGGGCAAGATTTATGATAATATGTTCATGGAATGATGTGTAAATACTATATCTTTTGAAGCCACTCGCAAGTTCATAAAAGTTTTAAATTATCTGTCCCATGTATGTCTTCACAGCTCAATGGACTACATATATTTTGTATATTGCTTCAGCAGCTCTTAACTATATGTTATTCTGTTAAAAGGCCTTTGGTAATCCAAGGATTACTGACTGGTTACGACGTTAAACCTATTGGGGCGGGTTTGGGTCGTGACACTATAGGTAAAAGCATCTATGCTTCATTGAAGGGATAAAAACAAGTTTGCTATATCTATTGGCAGTTGGTCATCTATTACCATTGGAGGTGGATCCATCACTAATTTTAGAAATTCTGACTGGAGAAGTACTGACAGTGAGGTTTTAACCATTCTCTTTGTAACTGGCAGTAAAGAAACTAACACTGGTTGTCCCTGAACCGAATCCATCTACCAGCGCGAGTCCATAAAACTTGAGGGATATTAGACCGTTCTAAAGCTATAGTGTTACGACTTCCTAGCAAAACAAAAAATCGAACTCCCAATCAAAATTTCAGCAGCATTCTGACTCAACTAATCACTGCTAAAACTGAACTCAACCCCACAAACTGAAATGTTTGAACCACTCATCTGAATTTGAGAATCCTTGTATAGATCTCATACATTGCACATAGCATATAGCAGGAAAGAGAACAAATACCCTTATGAGGGGTAGGGTTACCTTGTCTTAGCTTTGAAATGATCTAGGGTTTTACTATTCAAACAAGCGGTATCATACATCCTAAAAATGCGAGAGCATCTTGTCCTAATTTTGGAAAGTACTATAGCTCACTATATGTACAAGGTCAACTCTACTCTAGGGATAAAGTCAAGTTGACATCATGAAGAGCCTTTGGTTAATGACCAGTTAAGATCCCAGGAAGTCGGAAGAATCAATATAGCCTCTCTTCGAAGTCTGATAATCTTAGATAGCGGAGCTACCTTTTTGAAAGATCTTAAAAAGTATTAACATAGGGTCTCAAAAGTAATGCAAAAATGAGTATAGTGTCACAAAAAGACTTACATGTGCTCCCACTAATATCTGGGCAATACAGGGACTTTAAGTGCACCAATGTATGCAATGCAATAAACTCATAATTGCAAATAAAAGTCATATCATGGAGTTCGAGTAAAGGTTTCATAAAATCCCCAACAGAGTCGCCAAAAATTGTGACATGCCCGAGAGGTACCCGTATGCATTAAACAGTTCAAACCCTCGACTTCTCTGATCTAGTCTCATGAGTGTAATGTGAAACATAGATGAGAGTCCAAATTTGGCAACTTCTATAGGAAATTCATTTTATTACAAATCTTTGCCAAAAATGGACTATATCAACAGATCTCAGAGTCACCACCTAATATTTTGAAAAATTTAGGAAACCCGTGACTCATGTCAAGGCCACTATTCATCGTAATCAAGGATGTTTGGTTCGGAACCTTAGGTATGAGAGGTTAACTAAGCAGCCTCACTCATCCAATCAAAGATCGGCCTCTACTAAACCATGATATGAGTTTTATTAATTTTATAAGTTCATATTTTGGTTATTAAATAAATCTTATAATTTGCTATGTGAAGTATACAAGTATAGACTATGTCATTCATTTTGGAACAATTTGATTTCATGTGTTTTGAATATGTACAACCCAAAGAAACTGAGTTTACAAACAATGAAAATCAACATCATTCCAAATTAAGTGACATAACCTCCATCCATCCAGCATTCATATAGTTATATCAAGTAAGCAATGAGCCACATGGTAGGGTGTTTAAATATAGTAAGAAAAACACACAAAAGTGGGATGCTAAAGCATAAAACCTTACATATTTACTAACGTCTCACGAACAGTTATAAAACAAAGTTAGTAAAACATGTATGGTCTTATATACAAAATCCTAATGCAATTCACTCATGAAATGCAACTGAAGATTCAACTTTTAATATATGACATGTGAATCATCTGAAGAACATAAGGTAGCGTACATAATCACACATAGGAATTGAACAAATCCACAAATGTAAACTTAGTCAAATCAAGATGCATGATACATGGATGCGAAGCATAGATATGATGAAAAGCAAAATATGATGCATATTTACAAATAAGAAAAGCAAGTAAAAGAATGTGATAGAAAGAAGCGGGGCGGAGAATTATTATAACACTTGAATTACATACTAGATGAGAGGAAGATAAAGAAAATATTACAACAAAATAAAAACCTCACAAAACTCTCAAATGAAAAGAAAATAGATGATGTAGGTCTTGAGGATCACCGGAAACTAGCATGCTTAACGCCGAAAGACTACTTTGTTCCATCCATTGGAAGTTAGCCGACCAGCAAAACAATTAGCTAGTCGGCCAACTAGGCCTATGTTGTTGCAACACCGAGAAAAGAACAAAAAAGGAATATGTAAGTGGCTTAACTAACAATTTCTGGTTAAATTACAACAAAAATAATATGAAATTAAAGCAAGAAAACAAATATAAGATAGAAAATGCAAGAAAATGAAAGAAATTGAAAATTCACCTTCCAAAGAAAGAATGAACTTCTTGATTTCCAAACTTCCTTTCAATTACCCTCAAGATTATGAATTGTGTTCTCAATCCTAAATTCAAAAGCTTGGAATTTGAGCTAGAATGGTGGCTTCGGACAAGCATGTTTATAGGAAATGATCACTCTTTAATTTCTTGAACTTGGCAAGGATAACTTTCTTTTTTATCAAAGCTTTAGGACTTAGTTCCAATGAATTTCTTGAGTGGTGTTTTACAATGGACGATGACACATATACAGGCTAAGACAACTTCACTATTTTGGCAAGACAACTCTCTCTTTTTCAAAGTTCTCTTCTTTTTTTTTTCTTGGGCTCTATTTTTCTCCTCTCAAACTCATCATTCTCTCTACACTTCTTCCCTCAAATTCATCTCTTAAAATTTAAGACTTGAGCTCTCCTTATATAGGTAATGCAAGTGGAGCAATGGTGGAAGACATGAATGGAGCATTAAGGAAGATAATAGAGCAAATGGAACACAAATAGAGCTAATGGAAGATAAAAATTAAGCATTACCTTTGTTACCCAAAAGACAATCTAAAAGGGGGGGTGAATTAGGTTTTTACAATTAAAATTAATAATACCCTAATAAAAATTATGACTAGCACAATAGATAAATATAATTAATGAAATAAAAATAATTAAAACAAGTGTCTTAACAACTATGTCAGTTAATGATTTTAGCACAGTAAAAATGTGAAATATAGCTATGGCAATTTAAAATAAAATAAAGAGATAAGAGAGAGAGAGAGAGAGAGAGAGAGAGAGAGAGAGACAAACAAATTTATAGTAGTTCGGTTTCAACTCGGCCTACGTCCACTCCTCAAGTTTCACTTGAGATTTTCCACTATCTTCTGGCTTCACAGGGGTGCTAGTAACCTCTTTACAAATGGAGAATTCCTCCACGGATTTTACATAGACTTCACAAGTCCAAACCCTTGCAAATCTTAGGTGATTCACAATTACTCTCAAGATTTCAAGAATACAGTGTTTGCAACACTTTTACAAGATGAAATGGTATTTTTACTTTCAAAGAAAGCTTGCAATAAATATCTCTCAAAGATAGATATATAAAATGAAACTTTGATTTTTCTGTAAATCTTACACAGGAAAGATGAGCTTAATGCTATAAGGCTCGGTGTATAATTTTTGAGAATAGATGTGAGTGATTATAGATCAAAGAATATTTTTAGGTTTTTTTTGTAACTTGTTTACATTAGAAGTTTTGGTATATATAATAAAAATTATAGTTGTTTATAGCCGTTGTAGTCATTTGAATTTATAGCCGTTTATAGCCGTTGTAGTCATTTGAATTTATAGCCGTTGTACTTCCATCATTACCAATTTGAATATCTTCCACTTCATCATTACAAATTTGAATATCTTCCACTTGAACCTTTAGGCCTACTGCTGTGCTAGGCTATTTGAACATTTGTTTTGGACTGTTTGAACTCCTGATTTAATCAAATATTAAATTCATTCTAACAACATTTAGGATAAAGGTTTAAGTGAAAAATAATGAGACAAAATAAATTTTGATTCTATTTTTCTCTTTCAAATAAATTATCAAAATAAATTTTGATTAAAATATAATTAAATAAATCATCAAAATAAATTTTGGATTCTATTTTTCTCTTTCAAATAAATTAAAACATAATTAAAAAAATCATCAAAATAAGTAAGTCTAACAATCTCCTCATTTTTAATAATGGCACACAATGATGTTTTGATTTGATTTGGGAGTAAGAAAAGCTCCCCCTCAAGTCATGCTCCCTAAATTCATTTCTAAATACATAGTTTAGCACATGTGTAATAAATAAGCTTTAATTAGAGACATGATATGAGACTAAGATATCAAACTATAAATACATAATCATCAGATTAGTTTTCAAATAATACCATAATTTGAAAATAATACCATAATACATAACATCATATAATTTCTCCCCCTATGACATTATCAAAAGGACATCATGGGTCAGAATCTGGAGGAGAAGGAGGAGGAGGAAAATGATAGTGATAAATGACATTAAAAAATAGATAATCAAAACAGATATATATATAGATATAAGATTCACCCGCGTCTCTTTTTTGTTCGTCGAAAATCGCGTCGGACACGCGTCCCCGCTTTTGCATCAACCGACCGACAAAAGTGAGACGGGTCAATCAGTCAATCAGCGGTCTCGGATCTCTCTCCCTCTTGTCATCTTCTCTTCCGTCTTCTTCTTAATCACTCTTTTCGCCTTCTTCTTCCTCATTCGCTTCTATCTCTTCTCTATCTCTTCTACATCACTCTTTTCAATCTTCTTCTTCCTTGAGAGACAAAATAGAGAGACTGAGCAGAGCAGAAAGGTTGCCAAAAACTACTCTCCTTTCGATTACATCTCTCTCTCCTACTACATGGCCTCGTCCCGTCTCCTTACTCTCTTTCTAGACCTGAATGATCCCGGAAACACTGCTGGGCCGAGTGCCCCAGCTCCCACTCTTCCCAACCTTCCTATGATGTCGATTGACCAAATAATGGCAGCTCAATCAGACATTGAAGCCAATCATTTCACACTGACGTCCTGTATGGAGACGGTAACTGCAATCACAAAATTGGCTCACCGATTGCAGAACAGGACGATTGAGGTCCATCAGGTCAACGCCCAACTCTCTCTGCTTCAGCGCATGTACAAGGATGCGTGAGCAGAAATAGGGGCACTGAAGGCCGAAAATAAAGAGCTTAAACGGAAGACCAACTCCATGACCCGATTTGGAGTAACGTCGTTCTTGGCCTTTGATAGTCAGCGGGGAGTCGTCGTTCTCGATAAAAGCACGGGGGCAGGGGTGTCAAGGGTCGCCCAAGGTGATAAAAAGAAGAAGAAAACAGTGGAAGAGGCGAGTAAGTGAGGTCAGCGTATGGCCGGAAAAAAAAATGAATGCTTGTTTTGTTTTTTGTTTTTTTGAAATATGTTTAGTTTGATCGTCGTATGGCCATAAAAAAAATGAAGGGTGTTTTTTTTTTTATGTAAATAGTTGTATTTTGATTTGTTTTTGCTTTTATGTTTAAGTACTGAAAAATGAAATTAAAAAGCAGAAAAAAAATAAGAAAATTAAGCCCAAACAAAAAATAATAAAAATAAAATAAAAATAAAAGAAATGAAACCTAATAGCAAAATAAAAAAATAAAAATAAAGTAAAATAAAATAAAATAATACCAGCAGAAATTAAACTTAATGGGACGTTGGTGTTGCTGGAATGGTAATGCAAATAAAATACCATGAAGGTTTAGAAAAAATCAATGTATGCAAAAGTTAATTTTACCTCAAGATGCAGAACCTAAAAAAAATTACACAGTTTAAAGCTAATTAAGTTTAAATTCTTCCCCTTGTTTCATTTGGCAAAATCAATAGGAGATATGAACAATGAAAGCTCATAATTGAAATGTTCTCCTCAATAATATCAAATAGGATACCAAATGTTACCAATAAGGATGCCAAAATGATACCGACATGCAATCTACCAAGGATACGAATATGCAATCTAGAAGATTTAACAATCATAACTCAAGTATTATATAGAATACCAAATATTGCTCATAATAGGTTAAACGCAATATAATCTCATGGAGCTAATGTAAATCCGAAAAATGAAGCATGTTCAAAGTATAGCAATCCATATGCCAAGAAAAATCATAAATTTCAAGACATAGCACACATTTTAAGCATAGGCATGATTTTTAGGTAAGAGCATCATCAAAGAGTATACATTGCAAATCATATGAAGCATAATCAATCTTTTTCATATCAAAGTAATAACAGTATTAGCTCAAAGGAAATAAGATAGAATTTTTACCTCAAAAGCTTAAGAGAGTGTATGAGGCATACATTAAGTTCAAGAGATGGAAGCTTTTCAATCTTCAATTTTCTTTCATGAGGAGTTCATCTCAAAAGGGTTTAACAAGTACGTTAGCAAAATGATTTCTCCCCCTAAGTTGGTGCTACCCTTTTCTAATGTGATTTGTGTAAATATAGCATTCATAAAACAAACACTATTACTCAATAAAGATACAATACAAATCATTTCTTATCACAAACTCAAAAAGTGAAAAATAATTCAATGATCAAATAAGAGTTTGGAATGCTATTTTTCAAAATTTTCAAGTTGTAGCACATAGCATAATATGCATAAGAAGATAGTGTTATGCTCTTTGTTTTATTAAAAAATGATGCAACAATCTCATTTAATCACATAACATTATCAAGAGGCATTTTCATCAATTCAATCCACATACTCAAGTGTGATAAAACATTTTACTTAATGTGGAACACAACATGAATGTTATAAAAAATTAATTCAACAATTTATCAATCAAAAGCATTTCATGAGATGTATGCCAATATAATCCATATTCAAAAGATATTCAATAGGATAGATGCAATGTCTCTACAAACTTATGATACTTCTTTTCATTTAGACATTGTTGATGAATTATAATCAACGAATTTCATAACTCATTCAAATATTTCAATGTAAAGCATATAAGCATGAAAATTTTCATATTGAGCATATTCTTGAGATCATAAATGTGCAATTCAAAATATAGATAGTATACATATCAAAAACATGCTATGACATCAAAATTGATTCTACAAAGATATAACTCAAAAAGGAATCAACATATTAGTAATAAGAAAGCCTTTTTTATTTTGAATTTTACGACAGAGTTTTGTGAATGAAGAAAAGGTTTCATCTTTGTGTGCTAAAAACATAACTGTAGACACCCCATTTTTGACCGACCTTAAGGCTCAGACGTCACCGATTGAGCGCTTGGTGATACTGCATATTGTGCTCGTTCAGAAGTTTCAGAGCCTCGGCTGCGAGCCCTGCCTCCGGACTTCCGGACTCTTTTGTGCTTTGCCTCAGTTTGCGAACCAGGCCCTATTTTCTTTGTTTTCTCTTCCCGAAGGGAGGGAGAGGTGTCGTAGATCATCTCTCAGTGGCCATAGGCTACGTTTCGTGGTCGTAGGCCATTTTTCCCGTTTGAAGCCCGTTTCTCAGTTTTCGGAGCCGTCGGTCGTGTGCCTCGGTTCGGGACCGCTTAACCACCTCCGTTTGCTCCGGTTTTTGGCATACATCTTATTTACCCCCTTTTGAGGGACACTGTGGCTCGAAAGACCAACTTCGTGGTCGAACGCCACCTCCGGTGCTTAACAGTCAGTTTTCGGGGCCCCAAGCTACGCGTTTTGGCCCCCGAACCTTCATTTTGCATCGGTTTTGGTTCATTTTTTATGGAGGCCTTATTTTCATTGTTAGGAAGGCTGTAGAAGGGTGGGAGGCCAGTAATTGTTCTGACAACCAGTTTTATTCCTTCATCGCCCTCCGTCGCCCGTTTTTCTCACTAGAAAGCCAATGTTGACCACCCTTGGGCCACTTTTTCCAGCCCTAAACCCCATATTTGTGTTGTACACACCTGGGAGGCCACCAATATGATATGGCCGGCCAGTAATTGCTTCTGACCCTTTTGAACCCCTCTAAAAAATGAATTTTTCTCTCTCCTGGTTCACTTCTTCCAGTTTTTGACCACATAGTTGTGTTGTGCACACATGGGAGGCCACCAATTTGAGGTGACCGGCCACTAATCATGCTTGAACCTTTTGACCCTTGGCCGGCCGGCCATGGGGAGGGCCGGCCGGCCACCTGTGACCTCAAAACCTGGCCGGCCATGATCCTCACATCAGGTACATTGCAAATACATCCTCCTTTTCCCCCCAGATCCTGTATCCGGGGGGGGTCTTTTGGGAGGGAAACTTGAATTTGAATTTCCCCCCCTTTTCTCCACTCCTTTGCCTATATAACCAGCACCCCCAGCCATGTTTTAGAGGTTACAAAAATTTGGTCTTGAGCTCTTGTATTCAATCTCTCTCTCTCTCTCTACTCCAAGCATCAAAACCCCTTAAGTCCTACACTATTTACCCTACACCTCATAGCACAAGGCCTCCATCCTTCATTCCAGCACTTTGGGACTGTTTTGAAGAGGTTAAAGGCTCAGAATTTTGGTCCAAGAGCTGCTGGTTCATTGGTCTTCAAGGGTAACTCTTCTTCTTCTCTTTTCTTGCCTTATTTTGCTCTTTATCTAAGCCATACTTGCTAGAATTTTTGGGCTCCGACCCTAACTAAAAATAGTCTTATTTTCAGCTCTTTTTCATGTTTGATTAAGGGTCTTCCTCTGTTTGAGGCCTCCTTCTTGCCCTTTGTGTTTAAACTCTCCTTTAGGCCTTTTTTTTCGCATAGTATTTTAGGCTCATTTGTGGGCTGTTTTGGACATTTCCATAAACTGTAAAGTGGCTTGTTTTGAGCCCCTCTTCAACTTTGTTGAAGGGCTCTTCACTGTTTGGGGCCAGCAGCTGCCACTTGTTTCTTTGTCCCTCTTTTAGGCCCATTTCTTGCATGATAGTTTAGCCTTACTTGTATTTATTTTCGTGACTTGTTGTAAACTATAAAGTGGCTTGTTTTGAGTCCCTCTTCAACTTTTTTGAAGGGTTCTCCACTGTTTGGGGCCAGCAGCTGCCACTTGCTTCTTTGTCCCTCTTTTAGGCCTTTTTCTTGCATGCTAGTTTAGCCTTGCTTATGTTCATCTTCGTGGCTTGCTATAAACTGTGAAGTGCATTATTTTGAGCCCTTCTTCAACTTTTCTGAAGGGCTCTCTACCATTTGGGGCCAACAGCTACTACTTGCCTCTTTATCTCTCTTTTAGGGCCATTTTTGCATGCTAGCTTAGCCCTATTTGTGTTCACCTTTTGGCCTTGCTTAAAACTGAAAATATGCATGTTTTGGGACTGCCTTGCTTCTGTCTTCACGCTTTATGATCGAATGATGCATGCTTTGTATAGCTATAAGTCATTTCATGTGCCTAGTTTCGAGTTTCGAGGGCTCATTCCATGCATCGGGTGCCATGTTTCTATGTTTCGGGACCTTTTAGCATCATATTTCAGTGCTGAAATTTACATGTTTGTATGCCATCCCTCATCCCTTGCCATGCCTTGTTAGAGTGGCACTCGTGCCCTAGGATCGGTCCTCGGTTTGCGTGCATGTGTGCACGCATTTCGAGTGTCTCATTTTCATCTTATGGCCTCCTATGTGAGTGTGGTTGAGGTCCACTTGTGTTGGTGTAAGTACATTATGCATTGTGTATGCCATTTCAATTCATAGCATTGCGTACGCTAGGTTGTATATTAGAGCATTGTGTATGCCATCTGACCTCGTGCATCGTGTATGCCATTTCATAGCATTGTGCATGTTAGGTTGTATCTTAGTTGCATTCATGCATGTCATGCATATTGCATTGTGTTTGGGATAGGAGTTAGCCCGAGCACGGGAAACGAGGTACGTTTCGTACTTCAAGTGAAGGAACGTGTCTCAATTCCCCAGTCGCCGACACTCCGGATTATCCATGATGGAGTCTTGGTCTTGTTGTGTTCATACGTGCATTCATCTCATATTGAGTTGTGCAAATCGACTCATCGGCCATCATGCATCGATATGCGTGATTGGTGGCACGAGGATCGAGGCATGCATACATATGTGAAAATACTTTGCCATGCCCCTTTGTTGCTCTCTGTTGCAGCAAATCAAGAATCAGCAGCCTTCCGGAGTCTGGCACGCATTCCAAGAACAATTGTAAACAGAGGCAAATCGGGGCATCGCAAGGGATTCTCCGACCAAGGCAACCCGAACATGCATCATTCATCATCCGGAGCGGAGTCGAAGCAGTCCCTAGCTTGCATGCTAGTTTATTTGCTTTCTTAGTTAATTTGTTAATTAATTAGGGTTTTGTATTTATTCAGACTGTATTTATTCGGGACTGTATATTATTCTTTCGGACCCTCCGAGCGAGGGCAATGTTGTAATAAGTGTGCGTGCGTGTGATGTATGTCTTCCAACCCCACGTCTTTCTCCCTTTTTATTTACCATCTTATGATGGTTAGATTAGGGCATATTTCAATTAGCATACAGTATGATAGTATGTTTGCATTCATTCATCTGTTTTGCATGCACCGGGCTCGGCGCATCATACTAACTGCATTGTATTTCAATTCCAAGTTGAATACTTGTTAGCTGTAGCATTCCATATGCCATCTTTAGAATAGCCGAGCCTGCTTGTAGTTGCATTTTGCATGTGTTGCATTAGGCACTTCTGTATATTTAGGATCATGCATGGATTTCTAATTAGCTTCTGTTTTGGCTTGGAGCACCCGGTAAGTTTTATGCTTTAGCATCCTTGCATGCGTGTGAGTGACTGCCATGAATAACATGCTTACCATGAGGCTATATGCTTATGTGATATAACTGCCTGAATGCCTGTGGGTGAAGGTTGGGTTATTTAGATTGGAACAATTTGTTAAAATGTGTGTTTTAAAGCCCACTAGATAGTGGCAAAATCATGTTTTCTAAGCCCACTCGAGGGTGGCAAATCCACATCTTAGCCTACTTACGAGTAGCACCATCAAACCATTTTCAAATAAACAAACATGAAATGTTTTGTTCCAATTCAGGCGATCCAGTCTATACTTGTATGCTGTGCGCATCACATAGTAAATCTAGGCTAATAACCGGAATAAGAACACATAATGTTTTCAAAACTCGATATCATGGTTAGTAGAGGCCGATCTTTGATCGGGCGAGCGGGGGTGCTCACGAAGTGACCCTCCCCAATCGTACCCAAGTTCCCGAGCCGAGGCAACTTTGGTGATGACGGACACGTGGCCTTAGGCAAGCGAGTCAGGGTTTCCTAAATTTCCCCAAAATAAAATATTTAGGTGGCGACTCTGTATCTGGCAAAGCAGTCCATGTTTGGCACTTCTTTCTAAAAATCTGTTTTTCTCAAAACGATTTGCCAGATTTGGACTCTTTGGTTCAAGATTAAGAACCGTGACACAAATCGAGTCCGAGCTGTAGCGAGGTCCCCCGCGGGCTTGTTACAATAACCCATGTAAATCTTGAATAATCATCAACAATAATAAGACAATAACGTTTACCACCTAGATTAGATGTCCGTGAGGGACCAAATAAATCCATATGTAATAGTTGTAAAGGTCTAGTTGTGGAAATATGAGATTTTGATTTAAATGATGTTTTAATTTGTTTTCCTTGTTGATAAGCACTATAAAGATGATTTTTTTCAAATTTAATTTTTGGAAGTCCAATGACCAAATCTTTTCTCAAAAGTTTAGCAATTAAATCCATATGAGTATGACCAAGTCTTCTATGTCATAACCAACTATTTTCATTATTAACATATAAACATTTAACATCACTAGCATAGAGATCATTAAGATGAAAAACATAAACATTATCATGACGATTACCAACGAATAAAGCTTTATGATTATTTGTGCTTTCAATTGTGCAATGTGATTTATCAAAAATAACTCGATTACCTTTATTACATAATTGACTAATACTAAGTAGGTCATGCTTAAGTCCATCAACAAGTAAAATATTTTCAATAGAAGGGTTAGGAGAAATACCGATGCTACCAATACCGATGATTTTTCCTTTCTTGTTGTCTCCAAAAGTAACAAATCCTCCATCTTTCGATGATAGTTTAGTAAAGAATGATTTTCTCCGGTCATGTGTCTGGAACATCCACTATCAAGGTACCACTTCCCTTCTTTAGCTTTGGACTTAAAACAAACCTACAAGATGACAATCAAGTGTTAGTTTTTGGTACCCATAGTTTCTTGGGTACTTCTTGTTTAGTTTTGTTAGATCCCTTAACAATCCAAATCTTTGTAATTCCCATGTTTATATTATTTTTGAGTGGACAAAAAGATATATAATTGTAGACGTGCCCGAACGTCCCTGGCCCCCGCGCGCGAGAGATCTGCGTGAAATCCAGTTTGTTTATTAGCATACTACAGTTCGGACTCAAATGTCACGGTTCTGAATCTAATCTCGCAAAGTGCAATGCAAGACCGATAAATCACCAAAGAGTCCAAAATCTGACAAATCGTTTTGGAAAACTGATTTTAATAAAGAAATGCCAAACATTGACTGCTTTGCCAGATACAGAGTCGCCACCTAAATGTTTTATTTTGGGGAAATTTAGGAAACCCTGACTCGTGCCTAAGGCCACGTGTCCGTCATCACCAAAGTTGCCTCGGCTCGGGAACTTGGGTACGAGAGGGGAAGGTCATGCAATGAGCACCCCCGCTCGCCCGATCAAAGATTGGCCTTTACTAACATGATATCTTGTTTTTTAAAACATATGCGTTCTTATTTCGGTTATTAGTCTAGAATTACTATGTGATGCGCACAACACACAAGTATAGACTAGATCGCCTAAATTGGAACAAAACATCTCATGCTTGTTTGAAACTGGTTTGAAGGTGCTACTCGCAAGTAGGCTAAGACGTGGATTTATCACCCTCAAGTGGGCTTAGAAAATATGATTTTGCCACTCTCAAGTGGGCTTAAAACTCGCATTTCGATGAATTGTTCCAATTCAAGTAATCTAACCTTCACCCACAAGCATTCAGACAGTTATATCACATAAGCAGTTAGCCTCATGGTAAGCATGCTATCATGGCAACACTCACACTTATGCAAGATGCTAAAGCATAAACACTTACCTAGTACTCCGAGCCAAAACAATAGCTAGTTAGAAATCATGCATGATCCTAGTTTATGTTAAGATGGCTAATGCAACACACGCAAAATGCAACTAGAAATAGGCTCGGCTATTCTAAGATGTCATGTGAAATGCAATTTGATAATCATGTACTCAAATAGGAATTGAAACACAATGCATTTAGTATGATGCGCCGAGCCTGTGCATGCAATACAGATGAATGAATGCAAACATGCATAACATAGGAATGCTAATTGAAACATGACCTAAAACTAACCACTGAAAGCAGGTAAGTAAAAGGGAGAAAGATGTGGGGTTGGAAGACATTCACACACTCACGCACACTTATTACAAAATTCGCCCTCTCGACGGAGGGTCCGAATAAATAATACAAATCAACTAATTAATTAACTACCTTAGCTAATTAATTATTACAAAACCTTAACCAATTAAGCAAATTAATTAAGTTACAAAACAGACTAAGTATGAAACTAAAGAGGCTGCCACAGCTCCGCCTCGGAATGATTGAATGATGCATGCTCGATCGCCTCGCTCGGAAACCCGTTGCCATGCCTCATGTTGCCTCTGTTTGCACTGTTCTGCACCTCTGAGAACTGTGAAAGTATCTGTGATGCTTCTGAATCACTTCATGGCCATGCTGAGAGGTCATCGGCCAAAATATGAGGCCATTGGCCAGAGAACAATGGCCATTGGCCAATTTTGATGATATCGACCAAAACTTCCTAGCCGGTCGGCACTAAAGATAGCCGATCGGGCATCTTTTCCCACAGATTGCTCCTTTTGCTGCAGCAGAGGACAAACAAGGGCATGGCAATACATTTGCAAGAAAATGTTGTGTACCTACACCCCTTATCATGCTTGAGACTCAAAGGAGTGTAGTGTTCGACCCTCGAGCCATCAATCACGCATTTCAATGCATGATGGCCAAAGAGGCTGAATTACACAAGTCAATATGGAATGAATGCACAAAACACATGAATGCCTCACACTCTATCATGTTGGATCAAGAGTGTTGGCGGCCAAGGATTGAGGCACGTTTCGTCACTTCAAGTACGAAACGTCCCTTGGTCCTCGTGTTTGGTTTGACACCCCAAACCAAACACAATGCAATGCATGCAACAATGGAAAAGTTATGCAATGCAACATAAGCATGCCAAATGCAATATGACTCAAACATGCACACAAGGCTAAGGTAACAAACATACCAAATGCAATGCAACCTAAACATGCAAACATACAATGTAATAGGCATGCAACAATAATACCAACAAAAGTATGCAACATCATGCAATGCGATAAGCATGCAACAACACACAAACCGCATTATCCATGGACTTATACTGAAAATGGATAGGCCTCAGCCATACCAAAAACAGTGGCCAAAATGCTAAGAAATGATGGAATAAAATGCAAAACAAGCATGCATGCCAATTGGCCTATCACTTAGGCATAAGGACGCAACTCTCAAACATGAGCAAGGAGTGATAAACATGATAATGTGGCAATGCAATAAGCTTTGAAATCATGTGAGGAATGATGCCAAATCATGCACACAAGTCAAGCATAGCATGCAAGAAGCTCAAAGCTTGAAGCTAGTAAAAGGGATTACACCAAGGCTATACAAAACAAGCCCCAAAGGGCCAAGGGCAACCAAAACAGTCCCAAGGCAGGTCAATACAAGACCAAAATCATGCTCGAACCTAGCCAACACAAGCTAGAACAAAAGACTGAAAGCATGAAGCATGAAAGGCTAACAAAGAGGTGTTACACTACACCTATTACAACCAAACATGGCATGTCTCAACCAATGAAAAACAGAGTTATGGCATGACAAGATAACACCAAATACTTGTTGAAATGGAGCCAAAACAAGCTAAGCAAACATGCTACCCTTATGAGCTAACAATACAAGTATATGAGACAAAATGAGAGGGGGGTGTCCCTCTCTTATTCAAGACTTCAAAACCACTTCTCCACCACTAAAAATCCTTTGGATTTCAGTGGTGAGAAGGTCAAAACAAGATGGTTCCAAAGCTCAAAAGGGAAGGCGCAAAATAAGGCCAAACAAGGCCTAAGAGGAGGTAGACAACCCCCAACCAAAAAGTGACCTTAAACAATAATCTCAAACACACAAAATCAGAACTTTTTACAGTTTAGAGTTAAGCTTAAAACAATATGCAAGTAGGTCTAAAAGCTTAAGCAAGAATGGGGGATTAAAAGGTAGTTTACTCATCCTTGAAGAACACCTTCAAGAACACTACTCCAGCACCTTTCTCCGACCAAAACCAACCCAATAACACTAAAACCAACTCCCTAGTACCTCAACAACCAAAGGATGGTGTTCTACTAGGTGTTTACGTGCAATAGTATGAAGATTCTACACTTTTGGGCACAAACAAAGGCTAAACAAGAGAGAGAGGTAAAATATAGAGAGAAAGAGAGATATAGAACTTCTATATGCAATTTTCAGAACCTCTGGAAAGGGAGGAGGGCCTCCCTTCTTATAGAATTTCAATTCTCAAGCTTGTTCCACAAGCTTGAGTCTTGAAACAAATCCCTCCATACACGTGTATGGAGGATCAGAATTGTGCATACCAGCTGTCACAGCTGGCACAAAATATCTGCAAAAAGCAGATGGAAAGGTCTCGGCTCAAAAATATGGCCAATCGACCAAAAAGAGTGCCGATCGGCCAACACTTTTGGCCGATGGCAAGAAAACAAGGCCGATGGCATCATGCCTTAGCCGATGGGTTGAGGGGATGGCCAACAAGCCACCCTCTTCCCTCATAAGCAAAACCACAAGTCCTTGGTCCACAACCAAGTACAAAACAGACAAGTTGAGAGATCCTAAGGCAAGGCACGCAACCGAGACCTTCGGGAGCTCAAAACGAACACGAGCATGGATGACCATCGAGTGTTCAAACGATGACGTCCAAGTCTTGAGGACGGTCGAAAATGGGGTGTCTACAATAATGGCCTTTCTTTCTACAATAATGACAAGTAATATGAGGGTGAGTCATGAAATGTGTCATTTCAAAAATTGTATTGAGATTCTTTTGTTTTTTAATAGGGTCATTTCCAATGCCCGCCTTATCGAAAACACATCTTTGATTTCCAATAAGCATGTTAAGATTATCTTTACATTTTACAAAATTTTCAAGTATTTTTGTTAAATCATCAACATTGTTTTTTAAAGTAGTTTTCTCATTAAAGATAGTATCAAAATCATTTTTCAAAATAATTTTTTCTTTCTTTAATTCTTCTACATTAATAGATAAAGATGCAACAGATTTCTTCAACACATTATTTTTGGCACAAACTTTTCTAAATTCATTTGATAGTTCATGAAATGCACTTTCAATTTCTTCATAAAGAGTAGTTACCTCATCTTGAGTAGAGTCTTCTTCTTCAAGAGCCATGAGACATAAGTTGGCTACTTCATTTTCAATTTCATCACTTGAGCTTTCATCTTCACTTTCTCCCAAAGCTGCTACCATGGCCTTCTTGTTTCTTTTGTAGTCTTTATTGTACTCCTTTTTGAAAGGTCTTCTTCCTCTATAATTGTTTTTCTTGAAGTGCTTTTTGAGATTTCTACTAAACATGGCATAGCTTTCATTCTCACTGGAGTTTTCATGCTCTTCTTCATTTGATGCTTTGAATGCAATTCCACTTTTTTTTTTATTTTCAATATCCTCATGTCCTTTCATGGTGATCTCATGAGTCATAAGGGAGCCCATAAGTTTATCCAATCCAAGTGTGGAGAGATTTTTGGCTTCTATAATGGCCGTGACCTTTGCTTCCCAATTCTTTGGTAAACACCTAAGAATTTTTCTTACCAACTCACTGTTAGTATAAGTTTTGCCAAGAGATTTCAAAGAGTTTACAATTTCAGTAAATCTAATAAACATACTTGAAATAGATTCATCAGAGTTCATTTTAAACAATTCATAACTATGAACAAGCATATCAATACGAGATTCCTTCACTTGGTTTGTACCTTCATACGTTACCTCAAGTTTGTTCTAAATTTCTTTTGCCGAATCACAACTTGAAATTCTATTATATTCCTGAGAGTCTAATCCACAAACAAGGGTGAGTTTGGCTTTAGCATTGACATGCAATAATTTATGATCTTTCTCATCACATTCATCTTCAGTTTTGGTACACTAATATTGTCTACTAATTTGGTAGGAATTTTTGGACCTTTGGTGACAATAATCCACATGGCATAATCAGTGGCTTGTAGGTATAGGGTCATCTTATCCTTCCAATGACTATAGTTGTTTCCGTCAAACAATGGTGGCTTATTTGTGGCTTGTCCTTCAGCTAAGGTTGCCATGGATCAAAACTCCTAGATGGTTAAATCTAAAATAAGAGTCTAGACTCTAATACCAATTGTTATCCAAAAGACAACCTAAGAGGGGGGTGAATTAGGTTTTTACAATTAAAATTAATAATACCCTAATAAAAATTATGACTAGCACAATAGATAAATATAATTAATGAAATAAAAATAATTAAAACAAGTGTCTTAACAACTATGTCAGTTAATGATTTTAGCACAGTAAAAATGTGAAATATAGTTATGGCAATTTAAAATAAAATAAAGAGATAAGAGAGAGAGAGAGACAAACAAATTTATAGTAGTTCGGTTTCAACTCGGCCTATGTCCACTCCTCAAGTTTCACTTGAGATTTTCCACTATCTTCTAACTTCACAGGGGTGCTAGTAACCTCTTTATAAATAGAGAATTCCTCCACGGATTTTACATAGACTTCACAAGTCCAAACCCTTGCAAATCTTAGGTGATTCACAATCACTCTCAAGATTTCAAGAATACAGTGTTTGCAACACTTTTACAAGATGAAATGGTATTTTTGCTTTCAAAGAAAGCTTACAATAAATATCTCTCAAAGATAGATATATAAAATGAAACTTTGATTTTTCTGTAAATCTTACACAGGAAAGATGAGCTTAATGCTATAAGGCTCGGTGTATAATTTTTGAGAATAGATGTGAGTGATTATAGATCAAAGAATATTTTCAGGTTTTTTTTTAACTTGTTTACATTAGAGGTTTTGGTATATATAATGAAAATTATAGTCGTTTATAGCCGTTGTACTTCCATCATTACCAATTTGAATATCTTCCACTTCATCATTACAAATTTGAATATCTTCCACTTGAACCTTTAGGCCTGCTGCTGTGCTAGGTTGTTTGAATATTTGTTTTGGGCTATTTGCACTCCTGATTTAATCAAATATTAAATTCATTCTAACAACATTTAGGATAAAGGTTTAGGTGAGAAATAATGGGACAAAATAAATTTTGATTCTATTTTTCTCTTTCAGAGAAATCATCAAAATAAATTTTGATTAAAATATAATTAAATAAATCATCAAAATAAATTTTGGATTCTATTTTTCTCTTTCAAATAAATTAAAACATAATTAAATAAATCATCAAAATAAATAAATCTAACAACCTTCAATAGCACTAGGCAATAGAGGCGAAAATGGGGTTGTGAAGTGTCCCACCCGAGCAAACAAAAAAACTGGTGGAAACTATCTCTGGGTGGTTGTAGCTTGACTTTTCATGCTCCTTTCGGATACGACTAGCCCTACAATTCGGACTCCTTCCGTGGTTCTGAATCTGATTTCACAAGTGCAATGTAAAATAGTGAAAACACAAAAATAGTCCAAATTCGGCAATTCTTTTAGAAAATCGATATTTGAATCAAATGCCAAAAATAGACTGCTTTGCTAGATTTCAAAGTCACCACCTAAATATTTTGTTTTGGAAAATTTAGAAAACCCGTGACTCGTGTCAAATGCCATTAGTCCATCATCATCAAAGTGTCTCAGCTTGGGAACTTAGGTACAAAAGAGGAAGGTCATAAATTGAGCACCCCACTCGTCCGATCAAAAATCGGCCTCTACTAATCATTATGTGATTTTTATTTACATTATATGCTCATTACAGCGAAAAAAGATTTTTACGGCGTGCAATGCACACGGTAAAAAACCTTCTACGACGTACAGCACGTGTCATATTATGACCAATCATGGAAATTCATTCACTTTCAACGACATGCTTCGTACGCTGTTAAAAACTATTTAACGTCAGATTTTGTGCGTCGTTATTACTTTTTCTACAACATGCTCTAGTACGTCATTAAAAACTATTTAATAACAAATTTTGTGCGTCGTTGTTACTTTTTGTACAACTACTTTTGCACGCCGTTAATTGGTGAGACAAATAACGACGCTGATTGTGCGCCGTAAATTATGTAATACAACAACTTATTATACTTGCCATAGAATATTTAGTTTTTTTTTTATTTTTAAATTTAGCAGGTTCTATTTGACCAATTTTGTACAATCTAGCAAATATTAGAAACAAGCATCACAAAACATCAATCAACCACCAAAATATTGTTTAAAACATCAAAAAAAAACTATATTCATAAATTATAAACATTCAACAATTGTTTATACATTCCAAACATTCGAAAACTATATCTTTAAGTTCTAAATTGTACAAAAAGTTTAAACCATCCAAAACTATGCATATCTAACTTTCTATCGACAACTATTAAGAGATTATCTAAAACTACCAACAACAGTTCTTATAGCAGTTGTAGCTGCAGCTGTAGCAAATCCACTTGCACTTATCATAGGGACGAGGGTGCCCAATGTAGAAACCCGCAACAATAGTTGGAGCAACTAACCCTATTGCATTTCTTGTCTGCATAACAAAGGAAACTTTACATGAGTACAAAAACCAATGACTCAGGGATAAAAATATTTCTTGAGGTATTAAGAAATGATCAAGAAATTTTAAAATATCAACAAAACATTTCAAAATTAATAATATAATTCAATGGCCCCATAAAAGCAACGTCATAATGAAAAATTAGCAAAAATTCAAGATCTTAATAGTTTGCTACTAAATCCAGGCCATAAGAAGCTCAAGAGAAAAATCAAATTTAAAAAGAGAAAGAAGTGAAATTAATCTACTTCAATGCAACACCTACTTGGGACTTGCATAATTATGTTAAAGGATCTCCATGTATGAGGTTTAGGTTTGTATAGGTTTTATCTATTACCATTGTAAGTTCCAAACTAAAGAGTCCAAGTCAAATTAGAGTCTATATTATTTACAAGGTTAAAAAGAAACTTTCAATCCAATATGTACATGAAATGTTGTCATGTGAAAGTGTAAAATAGAGACTAAAAAAATATAAAATCTGGAACATTTTAAAGATAAAACAGACTCTTTTCATGACACGACCCAAACCCGCCCCTATGGGTTTAGCACCGTAACCGGCCAGTAATCTGTGATTACCGAAGGCCTGCTTAACAAAAGAACAGTAAAATAGAGTACAGGGGCTGGCGGAAGCCAATATAGTAATTAAACAATATCCAATGAGCTGTGACAAAAAGATTTTTCATACATATATACAATCAGTGCAAAACAGTATGTACAACATTTACAATCGTTCAGGACAGGGACTTAATCCCTATTAAAGCAGCACAGTAACAGTCTATACAAAAACAGAACAGAAAGGGGGAAACTAAAACACCCCATAGCCATAGCTTGAAACAAGCTCGGAACCTCGCAGTGAGGCATATAGGTCGGCTTGACAAAACTGGAGTTTACCTCGACGCTTCTAGCAACGGTCCGGTGCCTGAACACCTACATATATATATGAGCAGTGAGCTAAAACCCAGTGAATAACATAATACGTAAAGAGGTTGAGAATGAATGTCCTTACAGTAATGAAAACAGTTCATCAAATCAGTATTTCAGTCATAACAGTCATATGTGGTACATCCATTAGCATAGCATAGCAGTACAGTAAATAGTAGGTCTTGAAAGACCGAACAGTCAATGATGGCCATCATATCAATAAACAGTAGTGGTTCCAACATGGGAACCGACAGAGATCTCTATAACCGTAGCAGTAACAGTAAAAGTGGTTGCTATGGATGCCACAATACAGTTCAGAATAGAGAACATACATTCATTCAGTTAACAGTATTAATTCAGAAACAGTATAGTTTAACCATTCAGAAGATATTCATATTTGAACATATCTTTACACAGTTGTTACTCATAGAGTTCGGGGCTACAGTTAAGCTAGAGCGCGTCCTCAGATGCCAACCCTACACAGTTTACAGAATGAACACACACTAAGTTCACATTCGGTAGTCAAAGACTTAGTCCCTACTTAGACTTGGTGTGGTTCTACATCTATATCCTCATTAAGATGCCTTAAACTAGGCCTAAGAATGCTTAGGATGGAATGAGGATGCAAATATGTGTTTTAAAACACTTGTCAAAATTTTCAGAAAAATAGGGTCCCGCTCGAGCGTGTCTTTCCCTGCTCGAGTGGACATGTAGACAAGGTGCCCCGCTCGAGCGTCACTTCCCACGCTCGAGCGGACTGCAAAACATGGCAAAAGTACTAGATGTGTGAAAATCACGCTCGATTGGGCGCTCGACACCCGCTCGAACGTAAGACACAATGTCACGCTCGAGCGTAAATTACCCCGCTCGAGCATACTATAAAACACAACAAAATGCTGGGAGCACGATTTTCACGCTTGAGCGCCAGTAACCCCGCTCGAGCGTGAGTTCAAAATCTGGAATTTCCAGATTTGAACTTCAAGCTCAAATTCAACTTCAAATGTATCAAATTCGATCCTCTTGGGCTAATTTTCTGAAAAACACTTGTAAACTCATAGTATAACATATTTCAAAGCTCAATTTAAGAAATCAATGCCCAAGGGTAGCTCAATTAAACTCAACTTCAAACCAATTCATGAATATGACTTCAATTGAACATGCAAGACTTTAAACAACTTTCAAGCTTCAAATAATTGCTCTAATGAGCAAATTGTTCCAAAAACAAGATGAATTCATGGTCCATGCAAAAATATGAACATACATGTGCCAAATTCCATGTAAACAACTTTAAACTCATCAATATAGGCATGCATGCATGATTTGAGCTACAATTCAATATGCTAGAACCAATTCAAGACTTAGCTCTTCAATATGACATGAACCATGCAAGAACCAACTTAAAGACACAATTAAGAGGTTGAATTCCATACCTAAGTCTTCAATTTAAGGTATGGAAGTTCTATTCTTGCAATCTTCCTACAATCTCTCCAAGTCTCTAAGCAAGTATGAGATGAAATCAAGCTCTCTCTCCTATCTCTCTCTCTAGTCAGCTATAGCAAGGAAAACAAATGGCTGAGCAAATGTGTGACTAAGTGTAATCAAGTCTCAATATGTTTGGTGTAGTGGCCCACTAGGATGGCATGTTGGTAATTAAGCCAACTATTGCAATTTAACTTATTTTAATCTAATTTAATCATACTAAATCACATTTCAGATAAATATGCCAGAAAATCATATAATTCCTAATGATCATAAAGCATTAATCAATTTCGGATTCGGCCGCCGATAAGACCTTCAATTTGCAGTCTGAAACATAAAACATGACCAAATAATTTAACGGTTAACAGATAGATATGCATTTAAACTAGTATATTCAATCAGTCAGTTCAGTATTTCAATCAATTCGATTACTAATCATGTTCAGTCTCAGTTTAGCAGTAATCAATCGGGTTATCAGTAATTAGTGGTGAGGGTTATTACATTTCATCCCCCTATTTTCCATCTTTCTGTGGACCTAACAAGCCAAGTTAAACATCACTAAGCTTGATTCAAAGTGAAAGATGCTGACAAATACTACAAAGCCACTACAGTTTCATGGGCAATAGAGTAAGTAAGTGCAGTATGCCAGCAACTTCCAATCACTAATTCTACTAGTATGGTATGAAATGGCAATATATGAATGTTCGATTAGGCTAGTTAACAAGCTGAAGCTTGGTGAAAAGTATACAAATCAAGTTTCAAAATGCCTAAGCTCAATTCAAATCCCATAAACTCAAGCCTAACCAATTTAATATTCAGTTCTGCATATCTTGTTTGCACCAATAGACATTGTTTTTATGAGTCGAAGTACCTTAAAAATTAGCAACATTCTACCATATCAATGAGGGAAAAAAAAAATATATATATATATATATTTTAAATTGTCTAAATCCACCCAGTTCGTACTTTTTTCAGATTCCAAACTTAACTCCAGAACCTATATTCAGTACGCCTTTCAGAACCAATTAATGAAGACAAACTAAATGACCTCCATGTTAAGTAATTCCAACTGCGATGTATAGTTTTTGCTTGGTATTCTTCAGGGTTCACCCCCTTTTGGTGTTTTTTGGTCTATAAAATATTGTACTCATCAAAAAATAGAACAAGCACATTAAAGGTAACGCACTAACCTGTCAACAAAAGAATAAGCTAGTGCTTCAGAAAAAACCTTGCCCATTGTAGTCTTTCCAGAGCCCATCATTCGTGGATTCCATGTTCCATAGAGTTCAATCACAAAAATAACTTGAAGTACAATTATGGAAGACAATTCTCAAAAGAAAACTCACCAACAAGAAATATACAACAACCATTTAAATATGAAGCAACCTCCTCACCCTTTCTCTGCAATCACAGCAACATCCAGTTACATGGCTGTGAAAAGTTGCATCATATCAACCAAATCCTATGTTTCGAGAAACCCACTCCAGTAGTGCAAATGCTATTTTTTAGCATGATTTAATTTCTACCACATGTACCAAATTATATGTATTCGAGTATTGTTAAACTAAACTTATAATTTAGTAATTGATATATCTAAAAATTCAATTCATTTAGCTTTTTCATACTTGCATTAAATTAAATTTAATAATAGGTATTTGCCGATGGAATTCTTTCAAATTCTAAATATTTAATATAACGTTTATCTTAAAAAAAAAAAATTAAATTAAGTTATTGAATTTATATTAAAAATACAATGATGTGGATAGCATCATGCTAAATTTGGCACAATGATAGCACACTGCTAGAGTTGTTTTTTTTTTTTTTTTTTTCCTTCCCCTTTTTGTGTCCATCTTGCTAAATTTTAGCAATAGCACGATGTATAGCAACTGGTAGAGTTGCCCTCAAAGTGAGATATGAACTCTACTGCTATTTCCTCACGAGCAGATCTCACTATTTGAACTAAAAGCATACCTGATTCATAAGGTGCAATTAACTCAAGAAATTATCTAAGTAAAAAGTAATTAAGGTCATTCAGGAGAAAACAAAAAAGAACATCAAGACAGACCTAAGCGGCCCAGGAATGCTGTGTCAATTAGAGAAGCAATAGGATCAGCAGCTAATGTCAGCATTGTAGGGAATGCAATTTGCAGTATCTCCACCCCAAGTGTCGTTTAGGAGTAAAATAGAGAATTGAGGAGAATGAAATGTAATGAGAACAAAATTTTATGGGCATTTTTTTCCCTAAACAGAGACTGTAAATGAGTAATTTTCTAGGCATATGGAAATTTTCTGGCTGGGCATATTGAAATGGGTAATTTTTTCATTTTGCTCGATCTGCTCTTATAGCAGGAAAAACTCGACTCAAATGAGCCAAATACTTGTGTGAGGCATCTAATTAGAACGGAAATTACAAGAAGAGTCCAACTACTTTACTTGTCAACAGTTTGTCCAACTTAACATGCAGTGACACAACACTACTACAAAAAAGGGGATAATCAAAATTTAGAGGCATAGAAAACCTTGATGCAAATTAGAAGGAAGATAAGCCAAGATGTTGGAGACATTCAAGACATTTTCCAAATAGGAAGTGGAAAGTTTTTAAGGAGAAAATCAGGCAGTCCGAGGTTCAACAAAATTCTAGACACAATTTTTTTACAAATCTGAACTAAGCAGCAAGAGATCCTAAAACCAACACTGGAATGAGTCTATTCATTGATATCAAAATCCAGTATTTTGAAGCACTTAAATATCTAAAATTTCTTCCAAGAGCAAAGATGGAGACAATGATCATAATTCTAAATAATGGGCTGTATAGTTAGAGGGAGGGGACAGAGATGACTGTGATGCGTTATGGTAGCAACAAGCTGCAACAAAGACTTAAATTCCGCTAGCTTTTGTCTTCAACATTATAAAAGCAAAGAATTAAAATAAATTTAAAAATAAAAATAATAAATAAATAAATAACTCAGAAGTGTGAGTGAAACACAATAAAAATACTAATAAATCTGTCTTTGCTACACAAAGAAATCAGGGCAAATTACACAAATAGTCCCTATAGTTTGGGACTTGTGTCACTTTGGTCCTTGACTTTTCAATTGTGACACATTTGACCCTGAATTTTGAATCCTGTTCCAAATAAGGACAATTGAATATATAATTAGATTTTTCAAGGGTAAAATTGTCAATTTGATAAAATATAAACTAATTTGACAAAAATAAATGTCAAACAAATATTTTTGAATTTTTAAAAATTATTTCTACCTACTAAAAATAAAATTATGCAAAATTGATAAATCTTTTAGACATTTATTTTTTATTTTTACCAAATTAATTTTTATTATGTATTTGAATGATGGTCATATAAGATTAATTTTAAAAAATTAATCATGTAATTTTTATTAATTTTACATAATTTTATCATTGGTGGATAAAAATAATTTTAAAAATATTAAAAATATTTTTTTGACATTTATTTTTGTCAAATTAATTTATATTTTATCAAATTGACGATTTTACCCTTAAAAAATCTAATAATATTTTCAATTGTCCTTATTTGGAACAAGATTCAAAATTCAGGGTCAAATGTGTTACAATTGAAAAGTCAGGAACCAAAGTGACATAAGTCCCAAACTATAGGGACTATTAGTGTAATTAACCCAAGAAATCAACTAAGTTATCATTTTAAACATAGAAGTATATTTTCATGCAGAGCAAAATATGTTTTAAATTATGGAATTGAAATAATTTTATAATTAATCCACTAAGAACTAGACAGAAAAGTAGTAGAGATAGAAGTAACAAAATTTAACACTTTAATATATCAATTGAATGGAACCAAAGTAACAAGATTGCATTGAATGATGAAATTTTCAATCATCAATTCCAAATTTTGATAACCAAATCCAGTATCTCATGCTCTATCCTCTTTGTAGTATTGTTTAGTGAACTAAAGTTCATGTAAATCAAAAGTAACAATTGGTTCAATCTTTGTTTGCTAAATTAAAACCAAACATTCTCATTCTTACCAAAAAGTGCACAGAATATAGTGCACTACTCTTCATTATTTCCCAAATTCTAACTGCAGTGATATATAAGGAAATTCAATCAATATAGCACACTCAACAACTTTGATTTCTACTTTGAACCATCAACTTAAAGGAGTACTCAAATGTATTAACAAATGGTTCTCAATAAACTATACACAACTTACTATTAACAAGACAATCAAATAAATTGACAATTCAAAAAGAAAATAAAAAGGAATAAAAATGAATTGAAAGATGGCTTCCTTCCTAAATCAGAGGATCAAAATTAAAAAAATCAGCTTATATCAGTAGAAGAAAAAAAAAATTAAAACTCTTAGATGAAGATTACAATACTAGAGAAGGAACAAATTTTGAAATTTTCTTGATTCTCCAGCATGCAATTTGCAAATTGCATGATCATTTTAGTGGATGATGATGATCAAGACATCAAATTCCATGCTCAAGACAACCAAAATTAGGAGAGTAACCCATTTCATTTCTAATTTTTTGAGCTAAATGCTTGATAATCTACCAAATTCACAAAATTTACTAATTCAAAAAGGAAAAACACTGCCTTCAAACTCACTTTCCCCAATAAAGAGACCCCATTTAAACAATATTGTCTCATTCACATACAAATTCAACAACAGAACCACCCAAAATAGCAAAAATATTCAAAACCCATGAACCATCTATGGCAGATTTGTGCAATTAGACAATGTTGATACCCAAAAAAATCAAAACCCACCTCCAACTTGAGAATCCAGATCTAGATCCTTTTGATCTCCGTACTAAAGAAAAGGGGGTAGCCAAAAAAGGGTAGAATACATATTTATACTTGGAAGAGATTCTCATTGTTTGTTACTCAGCTATTCTTCAAAAATATTATCCCTCAATGAAAACCATAGGGAATAACTACACAAGTGAGTAACACACTCCATTAAATTTTCAAAAAATAAAAACCAAAAAAAAAAAAGCAAAAGCAACTCTAGAGTATGATACCTGACAAAAAAGTGCGTTGACAATTCAAGAACCTGCAACATGTGCCCAAGGTTATTTCCCCACACACCTAGAGCGTAAGAGATTCACAATTGGTTGAGCATGTAATCGAAATATAATATGAGGGCAAACTCTAAAAGCATGAATTCTTTCTTTTCATTTTATCTTTTCTAATCTTTTTATGGTTGGTAGCCACTTCAAAGAATATACAATACATTTAAATGCAGACAGGTGCCCCCAAACTTATTTCTTCACACATTTTAAAAAAACACGTGAGTAACAAGTTTAAGGCTAATATCCACACAAGAACATCAAAATTTGATAGCAAGAGTACATTCCAAAAGTAGGAAGAATTTAAAACATGCCAAAAAAAAACAAAAGAGTAAAAACCTATATCACCTATGAAATCAAATTGTGCTATTATAAACAATTTCCCAATTTTGAATCAAACTCTCAATCAATCATGCATAATACAAACTCATGCAGTAGTAACAAGAACAATCCCCAAATGCATAGATTTGGCTGGCTATATTTACATTGATTAAAGAATTCAATACTTACTCTTCACAACCACTCTAATGAATTTAATTTAAACTAGTTGGAGTTTATCCCCAAAAATCCCAAACAAATATTTAAACCCACATTTGTCACCCCAGAAATTATCATATTAACAACAAAAACTGTGAAAAATTCAATTAGTAAATTTTTTGATTTCTTGTCTCTGCAATCAAACAGGGGGAAATGGACATGCTAAGAGAAACGGAAAACCTAACCTTCATTTCTTGTTTCTCTGTCCATCACTTTCTTCTTCTTCGGACTTAGACTTGTTGTCTTCAAGTTTCAAAGTCTCTGAAGCTTCCTCGTGAATCGTTTCTTCATCTTCTTCTTCTTTGATAGTGACAGTGTTGTTGTGGGTCCTCTGAACACGGGTCTCGAGGAAATAATCAATTTGGTCTCAGATGAAGGCTTTGCGATCAGACAAGTCGACGCCGAACTCTGACTTCAAGGTGCGCCGGACGGAGCCGACGGTGGTGGTATTAAGGTCGAAGGTTTGGAGCACATCCCAGAGCTGATTGACCAGCTCCGAATCCGAAACTATTTTTACGACTACTCGTATTCAGATACTTCGATCCGATTAAAGAACTCAACCAAGAAAAAGAAGAGAAGAAGAAGAAAGAGTGAAATTGGTGACAATAAGATTTAGGGTTTGAAAAGGATGAGCGTGGTGGAGAAGTAGAGAGTGACTTCTGTAAAGTGTATTTCATTTTAGCATTTGGCCAGAGTATTTCATTTTGCCGCCTATTTTTATTTTGGTCATATTATTCATTGAATATTATTTGAGAGCTCGAAAATCCTTCCTCTTTAATCTCCTTAATGTCTAAAATGATATCGTTTTGGGTATTAGAATTTTTTTTTTCTTTTTTTTCTTCCATTTTCAGTCTGCAGACGAAG
This sequence comes from Camellia granthamiana, assembly GCA_036172215.1. Classification (NCBI taxonomy): domain Eukaryota; kingdom Viridiplantae; phylum Streptophyta; class Magnoliopsida; order Ericales; family Theaceae; genus Camellia; species Camellia granthamiana. The sequence continues at coordinate 58,397,243 of CM069912.1, forward strand.
AGGAAGAGAGAGAGAAAGAGAAGAGAGAAAGAGGAGAGGAGGAGAGAGGGAGAAAGAGAGAGGAGAGAAGAGAAGCAGCTCCGCCGCCGATTGTCCCCTTCTGTGCCTCCGCCACTGCAGCTCGTCGCAGCAGCTCCGACGTCGCAGCCCCGCCACAGCTCGTCGCAACCTCCGACCGCCGTCGCCCCGCCTTCGCCTCCTCCTCCCCTGAATATTATGCCCCTCCAGTCCCTCCTCCTCCTCCTCCCTCCTTCCTCCTCTTCCTTTCTTCCTTCTTCCTTCTTCTTCTTCTTCTTCGTTCTTCTGATCTGCAAAAAAAAAAAAAAACAAAGAGCAAAAACGGCGTCGTAGGGGGATTAGGGGGATTCGAGCTACGTAGCTTTCAAGCTACGTAGCACGGTTGTTATTCATTATAGAAATTGTGCCTTGTGAAAAGTAAAATATTTTTAATGGCCAGCATATGTGCGTCGTGAAAAGTATATTTTTTAACGGCTGATTTTTTGTGCGCCGTAAAAAGTGTAATATTTTTAAGGGCCGGCTTTTTGTGCGCCGTGAAATGGTCAATATTTTTAATGGCCGGTGTATGCGTGTCATGTATAGTTGATGTATTAACGGCATGACATATGCACGCTGTAGAAAATTTTATTATTTACGACTAACATTGCAAGTCGTAAAAAAATCATCATTATTAGCATTCACTACGCTGTGCTTGGAAAAGTATTTACGACGTACAAAAAAAACAAGTCGTAAAAATAAGAAACTACGGCATGCATTTATTATATATCGTTGATGTGGTGCCGTAAAAAGTCAGTTTTGTTGTAGTGGCTCTTGTTCCAGTTATTAGACTAACATTACTATGTGTTGCACACAAGTATAGACTAATTTGCAAAAATTAGAACGCTTTGATTTCATGTTTGTTTGAAAGTTGTTTTGAATACACGTCACTTAAAAAAATGGTGAGTTTGTACATTAATCAATTTGTCCTAATTTTAGCAATTAGCCTTCATTCATAGGCATTCAAACAACTATATCATTTAAGCACTTACCTCATGGCAAGCATGCTTGACCTAGCAACAATCACACTTATGCAAAATGCTCACCTCGTACTCCAAAGCAAGCCAAAATAAACAAAAGAGTTAGAAAATATGCATGTTCCTAACTAATGTAACATGACTAATGCAACACATGTGATATACAATTTAAATTGGCTCGGCTACTAACATGGCATGTGAATCAACTTGATAGCAGGCGGTTTGAGCACATTTTCAAAGAAGGAATAAATAACAATGTGAGTTAGAATGATGTGTCAAGCCTAATGCATGCAAGACAATAGATGCAAACCATGAGAAATGCTAAACAAAATATGATGCTCTAAACTATCCATCATAAGTGGGTAAATAAAAGAGAGAAAGAAATGGGATTGGAAGACATACACGCTTATTACACATTTGCCCTCATGCAAGAGGGTGCAAATCAATGTCCGAGTGTCCAAATTAAACTAACTATTATAAAACTGAATGAATGAATAAGCAACTAACTAGCTAAGCTATAATTAACTAACTAGGTAATTTATTACAACAAAATAAACTAACTATCTAATGAATCATTGCTACAACAATACTAATTACAATGATAATTATTACAACAATAATGAGAGCATTAATTTACAATTTACAATGGAAGCACAAGAATGGCATGCACATAGCGGTTTCAGAAGTAACTCTGTCTGCCTTTCTTGGAATTTGTCCTGTTTCATTTTTAGTCACTGCCCTCTTCTTCTGCAAAACACATTGTTTACCAAACATTGAAGGCTGGCTGGTCCCCAATGAGGCCCAACCGGGCCCAAATAAGGCCGGCATTGCCTTAATTTTGTGCAAAACCCTATTTTGTGTTCTGAGGTGAAAATAGTGCAGGCAGAGTTGCTCTGAGTGCTGTTTGCCCTTCTTATACTTCTCTGTCATGGGAAGCCCCAAAACCATCAATAAGCAAATTGATTGCTTGATGATTTCGGAGACAACCGGACAAAAAATCAATAAATGCTATGCATGACCACTCCTTTCTCCTTATTAGGGAATGAACCCAAAGGAAGGAGATAGAGACAATTCAATTTTCATCAACACATCATGAATTGGTGCGTGCCGATTCTAGACATTATGATTCAACATAACTTCCGGCCGAATCCAAGCAACCTTGCTCATATTCTTTACGTTGGTTTCATTGATTTTAAGCCCATTTTATTAGTCCTTTTCCATTCTTTAATCAATTTGTCCAAAATATTGATTAAGTCCACTAAAAGGAGAGAAGCATCAAACGAGAAGTTGTTTTCGACATTAGAGAAACGTAATGCCCTGATAATGAACCCCCGAAGAGATTAAACCATTTAGCATTGTATGTATCTTTCTCATGTTTAAACAACATTCGGCTGAAATAACTCTCAAAAACAAAAGAAAAACCAAGAAAGAAGGAATGTTGCAAAAAGTGATTATGCAAGGTTGATTTACTACACAAGTGAGACTCTTTACATGGAATTAATTAAGAAAAGTTATCAACTCAAATGACTTGGTGTTTAAGGCCTAAACAATCGAAGCCATGAGGACTTATAACACAACAATCATAACATTCAAAGTATAAACTATTTAAATAAATTAAAATAACCCTAAAATAGCCCATAAAGTGCAAAAAATAGTAGCTAAAACCATGTTAAGAGAGCACAAAAGATAGGCAAAAACAAAGAGATACAAAGCTAGTAAGCAAAGCTAAGCAGATGTGGCTAACCCCTCAACTTTTGGGACTTCTAAACCATATTTTAGCCTCCGAAAATAGTCAAAAATAGTCCAAAAACAGCGCTAAAATTGTGGCTAAAATCAGACAAATAAGTGGGAAACACAAGAATATAAGCTTGGAATAAGGTTCAAGGAAGGGTGGTTAATCCCTCAACCTTTGGTAGCTCTTAAATTACAAATTTCAGCCCACAAAACAGTCCCAAAATAGTGTACAAAGCATGGCAAAGAGTAAAAGAGAAGTAAGGAAGAAGATGCAAAAGTTATACCTCTTGAAAGAGAGGATACTTGTAGTTAAACAAACTTAATTCCAACACCCTCAAGTTTTATGAAATATGGTCTGGAACTTCAACAAAAGCTTCAAGAACAAGCTCTAATGGTGTATGTATAGCCAATGAAGGTTTAAAGGTCAAAGGAGAAAGGAAGATGGAATGAGGTCTATTAGCTCTTCAAAGCTTTTGGAAATTTTGCTAACCATCAATTCTAAATGCAAGGGCTCTATTTATAGAATTTGAGCCAATTTGATCAAAAATATCTTCAAAAAACAACAGCTGGCGAATTTTCGCCAACTATCCTGTTTCTCGCCATTGAGACCCGGTCGGGCCTCAAAACATACAGCCGGGCCCAAAAACACACGGTTAGGCCTAAAAAGGAACTTTGGAAAAGTTTTCATTGAGACTTGGCCGCGTCTTAATGAGGCACAACCGGTTTTAAATGGACTCGGCCGGGTCCAAAAATCTGCATTCAGGCCTGACTTTAAATGGGCATATCTCTTTCATCTGAACTCAGTTTTAGGTGGTTTTTGAGTCTAAATTGAAGCTCTAGAAGTCTAATTTCCAATGGTGGTAGCCTATATAAATTCTAAGTGTGAAAAGAGATATGCCTATTTTAGTGAAGGCTATTCATTTTTATCTTAATAGATTTATGCCAAACTTCTTTTTAAACTAGTTTTCTTCCCTCTCCTCCTATTTCCATCAACTCCAAACGCATAAATAAGATGTTTTAAATATTTTTCAAAAAGTTCACCTCCCTTCCATTTATTTCTAATTTGTCCTTACTCGGTTTACCGAAAAGTGCAATGTTTTAAATGAAATACGAGCTTCGGAACATCGTAGAAGCATTTGGAAAAATATTTTGAAATGAGGATTTTAAGGTCTAAAATAATTTGGCTAAAATGGGGTGTAAGGTTGGGATTAGAGCTTGAATCCAAATTTCTTCGTCGAGAATTTAAAAGATTTCATAGTGTAACTTTCATAATCGAGTATTCGGAATAAAGTGCCCAAATCTTAAGGGCGGTGAAAAATGGGGTGTGTACAGTGGTCGAATGGCTGGACGACTGGGCGGTCGACTGGCTAGAGAAAATTTTGGCCTTTTTGGTTCGGTTCAGTCCAGCTTTACTCTGGTTCCCGACCAGTCTTAAACACTTGGCCAAAATATGTGTAGGGTTAGGAAAAAAAGCCTAAATTCCATATTTTTTACTGGGGATTTTGTGAAAACACATTCTTATTTTCATCATCGGGTAATCAAAAGAAAGTGCTCAAGTCTTAGGATTGGTCAAAATGGGGTGTCTACAGCATACATGTCATATATACTGAGGTAGAACATGCATGTGCACATTAGTTGTAAGTGCGCACGTTAGTTGTGTGTGCGTACATCCAAGCGTGACATTTTTGGTAACATATCTTGGTACATTTTTTGAGAGGGGCAGATGGAGAAAGTGATGAATCTTAAGAGGAGCTCCAGAACCTTCTCCTCAACTTATATAAGGAGCCCATCCCCTCATTTCAAAGGGTTAGAAGTTTGAGCCATTCTTGTGAGTTTTGAGAGCAAAACCACTACCTTTTTCCCCTTTCTTGCCTTAACTCTAAAAATAACCCACCAAGCAGTAACCCCAAACACTAAAAATACTCTAAGGACTTGGAAAACTCAAACCAAACTCAGAACTTAAGTTTGAGGAAGGCTTGAAAGTAAGGAACTTGACTTTCCTTGCATTATTCTTCGCATTTTTTTTCGATTTAATCAAACTAGCAAGTAAAACTCCTTTACCTATTGTATTTCAAGTGCTCTTTTATTCTATTTTTCAGTGTTTATTCATGTTAGAATGTTAGCTTCTCATAGCATCATGTAGTTTTTAAAATTTTTTTTTTTATAGCTTTTTTGCATTTATCTTGCATATTTTCTTTATTCCATTAGAACAACATGTTCTTAGATTTATTTTAATCAATCATGAGCATGCATGGCTTGGTTTGAATCATCATATAACTAGTTTATATTTTTACTTTTTATTTGTTATGTGTATGTTGTGCATATTCATCATTTTAGTAGCCTCAAACCTGACCGAGGACCATTCTTGTATGTATTAATTATATTTTAGGTCATATTTATTTCATGTCCTACATGTAAGATGCGTAAGTGGATATCTAGCTAAGTCCTCTCAATCTCCATAGTATATGTGTTCTTGATTGCATTGTTCTTTCACTAATCCAAGTTAGTTGATATTTCTATGCAAAATTGCTTGTTTTATTTAATTTTTATGAGTATTGTTTATTTTAATTTTTGTTTAAGGCAATTGATTATTAAAAGTTCACTTTCAATAGAAAATCACTTTTTGACAAATATATGGTTTTTCTCATTCAATCTAAAATAAATGATACTCATTTTATTCAAATCATCTAGTTTTAGGTAGCTAACATTTTTTTAGGCTTAAAAATGAATTTGTATGAATAATTAACCACTAAAATCATATATTAGAGAGTTAATAGAAGTCAATCTTCGGATTGGGCAAAAGGTGGTTGCTATCATTCAATGACTTTCCTTTTTTGTACATAAGCTCCTGAACCTAGAATTTTCTAGTTATGATGGATGAGTCATCGACTTAGTTTTTATTGTTAAAAGTTTCTTAATTCCCTTTAAAAATTAAGTGGCGACTCTTTGTTAATCAAAACAAGTTAGTGTGGGAAGCATGTCTTAAGACTCGAAAAATGTAGGACATCCACACCATATGCACCTTATAATTAAAGAAGAAAACAACATAATTTCATATTCTTTGAGTCATAACTAAACACAACATGAGACATAACTAAAAATCTCATGAGGTATAATTAAATAAGAAAATGACATAATTATGTATGCATATCTCTTTTAAGGGTGTGTATATAACTCGGAATGAGTTGGGCTTCTCTTATGTTAAAATCTCAACATAAGAGAATTGGAGGCGTCTGTGGAGCCCACCATAAGTCTTGTTTTTATGATTTGAGTTGTTCATATTTTAGGACTTGTTAAATAGAATATTCATGTAAAAAAATCAAAATGATCAGATATTGGTAACTATATGTTTAAATCAAATTTGCATTATAAAAAATTGATAGTTATTCTTAAAATTATATTTGTCGTCAATTTTTTTAAAGCAAATATGATTTAAACATATAGTTATCAATAATCAATCATATTTTTTTTATATGAATATTCTACTCAACGCATCTAAAAAAAAAATAAACAGTTTAAATTATTAAAATTAATTTCAAAATAGACTTGCTAAGTTATCATTTGACAAACTTTTTTTAGTTGGTTTTTTTGAGTTGTGATTTTTTAACTTAGGATTAAAAAATTCGTTTGGTTTGACTTTCTTATTTTTTGATTTTGGTGAGAGAAAAAGTAAAATAATTGTAATATAGATGTGACTTTTTATTTTATTAACTTTTTAAATTATTTTATCTTTTAATAACTAACCTCCTTAGTCAAACGAAACCCAATAGTTGTTTGAGATGTATTATATAAGTACACTTTTTGGCTTTTCTATTAAAAAAGTAAAGAAAAAAAGGATATATGTTGGAGATAAATTTTTGACTTTTTACGAAAAGATATGTAATAAAATATTATAGTAAAATTAAAATGATCATTTTACCTTTTGACTTTTTGGTTAGTTGAATTCAAAGGATAAAATAATAATTTTGTCTTAGTGGCTTCCCCCACAAGTTACCTTCGAATAATATAAACTTTTTAATTTTAGTAATTTTTTGATTTTTTAATTTTTTTTAATTTATCCCAAATAAAGCCTTAATCAAAAACTCATGTATATATGGATCTCACCCCTATATAAAAAAAAATTAATAAATTATTTGGGTGCTAGTATAAGAGCTCGTTTGGGAAGTATATATTTGGAATTTTTTTGATTAAAATAGTTAAAAAATAAAAATAAAAATAAAATAAGTTTTTTGGTTTAGTAAGACAAAATAAGTTTACATGTAACTTATAATCATTATACTTTTTTAAAAAAAAAAAATCAAAAAAATTTAAAAAATTATTTCTAAATAAGACTTTTTAACCGGATTAAGGGGTTGTTTGGGATGTCCTAAATAAATATAATTTTTGACTTTTTATAAAATATGAGTTGAATTTGGATTAAATTTAAAGTGATGTGTTAAAAAAATAATGTAACTTAAATAAGATGATGTGATTTAAATAAAATAGTGACTTTTGATTTTTTTTAAACATCCAAACTAGGCCTAAAATAGCCATTCGAAATTCAGAAACTGAGCAATGCTACATACCACTAATTTATCACCACTAACTCCACCACTAGTGAGGTGGCAAGTGAAAAAAAAAAAAAAAAACACAAAACAAGGCACAAAACACATGTGGCAGTGGGTGGGACCCACTGCCACGTCATTAGACCCACCACTAATTAGTGGTCTGGAGTATTTTTGCTTTTCTTATACACGCACACGAACAACATGTCTGCTAGCAGCAGTCAATCTTGGTCCACCCTCTTTCTTTCGAGCCAAGGTTCTCTCCTTGCAGCCCTATACTTGCACTCGTCCTTGCAGACCTTCAGGTCTACTTTTAGGTCTAATTTTAATAATTCGAACCGTTCATATTTTATGATTTATTCAGTATATCATACCTGTAAAAAATCAAGTTGATCGGATATCAGAAAGTATATGTTCGGAAAACTGTTTATTAAATTCTTTAAAAAATAATTTTTAGTTCAATTTTTCGAATACATACTTTCTGATATCTGATCAATTTGATTTTTTCCATGTATGATATATTGAATAAATCATAAAATCTGAACGGTTCAAATTATTAAAATTGGACCTAAAAATAGACCCGAAAGCCTACAAAGACAGACACAAGGACAAGAGCGGCAAGGAGAGAATCCTCATTCCTTTCTTTCTCTACGATTCTCACTGTATACTTTTACACACATCATATACATCCATATATATATATAGAGAGAGAGAGAGAGAGAGAGAGAGAGAGAGGAGTACATAATTTGGGGGGTGGAGGTGGGGAAGGTTGAGCCGGAATGCTGGCGATGCATGGGGTGGAGTTCTTCATCTTGGCGTTCATAGCCGCCGCCGCCGCCGCGTCGGTGGTGTACGGCGGTGGATTTCCGGCGAGTCTTCTGACTCTGGAGAGGGCTTTTCCGGCGAACCAGCATGTCGAGCTTGAGGTTCTCAGAGCTCGGGACCGATCAAGACACGCCCGAATCTTGCAAGGTGTGGTCAGCGGCGTCGTCAATTTCTCACTCCTCGGAAACTCTGATCAATTCCTGGGCGGGTAGTGCTATTAAAATCCACTAATCCTCTCTCTCTCTCTCTCTCTCTCTCTCTAGAATTCTTAGCAGTTCATAGTTTGTTCAATTTGTTGTAAATTATGCTTCTTTGTTGCATTATTGTATTGTATCATTTGGCTCAAATTTAAGTTGTTGCATAAAATGTTGGGTTTTTCTCTGTTCTGTGTTCTTGATTTTTCATTTGTGATATGGGTCCTTGATTTTGATGAATTTCTGGTATTCATGTTTCTTCTCTTTTTGTCATCACTATCCTTAATTTTTGTTGTGATGCAAACATTAGTGGGTAAAACCTGACTGGTATCATATTAAATATAGTTCAACTCTTGTATTCTTGTTTATTTACCCTTCCTGGGATTTCATGAACGTTATTTTATTTAATTTTTGTCCATTACAAACTTCAATTTTGTGATAAATGTATTATGGCATCGACTATATTCTTCATTTTGGGCTTTTACAATAGGCTTTATTTTACAAGAGTTAAATTGGGTTCTCCACCAAAGGAATTCAGTGTGCAGATTGATACTGGAAGTGACATCTTGTGGGTTACTTGCAATTCCTGCAATAACTGCCCCAAATCAAGTGACCTTGGTGTAAGTACTTGTTTGCTACTTAACTTATTCTTTGATCTATCATGTTGTCAGACTGACTAATTAAGTTACTGATACTATTTTGTGTGTGTATGAGTGCAGATTAAGCTCAATTTCTTTGATCCTGCCAGCTCAGCAACTGCTTCTCTGGTGTCTTGTTCAGATCCAATATGTGCTTCTATAATTCAAACTGCGGCTGCTGAATGCTCTGCTCAGAGTAATCAGTGCGGTTATTCATTTCAGTATACAGATGCAAGTGGGACGTCTGGTTTTTATGTATCCGATTTTCTGTATTTTGACACAATTATGGGGCCGTCTTTGGTCACTAACTCTTCCGCCCCAATTGTTTTCGGGTAAGCTGTTATGACTTCTGAAGGTTGTGTGTGTCAATGTGGGACATAAAATAACTATTAGATGGAGAGAGTAGATGGTCAAAAGAGTGAAATAAAAAGCCTTCGTGATAGACTAATATGTGGTTTCCATAATTAGCAGCTTTTTTTTTATTATTTTAGTTTACAGAACAACCATAAGCAAATGTGACATTGGCTATTTCAACATGATTTCACCAATCTTCTAATTGAAAAAAAATCAGTTAACTTAGGGTTCATTTGGGAATTGACTTTTTTAGTGGCTTTTTGTCTAAAACTTCGTGGCCTTATGTTCTACGACAAAAAATCAGTGGTGTTCATTCTCTTAGTAGATTCTACATTGGTAAATGGAGAAGAGGAAGAGGATTATAAACGGGATGAGGACCAAAATTTCTAATGGTAACTGTAAAAAGAAGGATGAAGGTCAACTGAAGGAGGATTAGAGAAGTAATGATCTTAGCAGAATGTATCTTATATGTTATATCTGCAATGGCTTGGCAACATATCAGGATTGAGGAGTTGAGTGTACATTTCAAAACTTCTGTCCTCTTTTTTCTATTGTCGTTGTTTTATCCCCATATCAATGTTCATCTTTAGTTTTGTTGGGTGGATTTTGAACATTTGATTGGCTGTTTTGGAATTTGTGAACAGGTGTAGCACCAATCAGTCTGGGGACTTAATTATGCCAGATAAAGCAATTGATGGGATTTTTGGGTTTGGTCGACAGGGTCTGTCTGTCATATCACAGTTGTCATCCCGAGGGATTACTCCCAAGGTTTTCTCCCACTGCTTGAAAGGAGATGGCAACGGTGGCGGATTATTAGTTCTTGATGAGATTATGGATCCAAACATCGTCTATAGTCCTCTTGTCCCGTCACAGTATGTATTCTGTGTTGCACAAACTTTCTTCTTCTTTGTTTGTTCACTTTTTCATGGATATCGTGATCATATGTGGCAGTGGACAATTCAAGTGTGCTTCACACAAGGGTTTTGATTCAATACAATTGTAGCATTTGCATGTAATATATGTTTACTAAATCAATTACTCTTTCAATTAGGCATGCTGATTTATCTGATTTCAAACATATATAGTTTATTTAAATATCTGTCTGGATGATGTATAGGTCATGGTTGGGGTTTAAGATGGTATCCAGACATTTAGGATAGCTTCAACTTAGTTCTCACTTCTCAGGTCCAACTTTTAAGAGACTTAACCTGCTGCTTTTTTGGAAGATAATGTTGATTAGATGTTCTTCTCTCTTTTGATATTCATGTATGTATAAGATCCTATGTCATTGTGAATTCTGCCATGGCCTTCCTGTTATCATTCTTCTCTCCAAATCCATGTTCCCCATATATGTTCCATAAGCTCAGCAAACTTTTCTATATGACCATTAAGTTCTCTAACCATTTTATTTTCACCTTTTTTTGTCCCTTTAGCAACTCCTCCTATTATGTTATTCAAATTTCCTGAATTATGTGTAAATTGTGTTTAAGTGTTACTTGGGGTTCATGAGCACTAATTACATTGATTATATAAATTCCTATTTCAAGTAATTATTAAAAATATCATCTGCGTAGTTCTCATAAAAATTGCAAATTATTTTAAAATGTTGTATCATGACCTTTCTATGTCTATCTTCTACAACATTGTAAAGTCTATATCATGTATTATTTATTTCTGTTATTTCTCTCCTACCCACTTAGTTTATTCTATGCATGCTTTGTTAGATTTCCCTTTAACTATATTTGTTAACAGCCTAACACGTTGTCCCTTTAGCTTCAAAAGGTCGTAGTTTCCCAGTTCATCCAAATGTTGATACATCATGCCCATTTAGAGAAGATTTGACCTACACATCTGGCCTTATTCCACCACACCCTGTTTTGTAAGACCGCATATGACCGACCCTAGTATTTGCTTGCCCATTTTTATTGTAACTGGTTTTATGCTGGTTCTCAAAAAAAATTATTTTATTGTAACATTCTTCTTTTCCCAAGACTTGAGAGTGGATAAGTAAGCAGTAATATCCAAAGAATGCGATGGATTTGTCTATTTCAACCTATCAGCTTTGCAGGTCTGTTAGCACATTGTAGGATGTGCGATTTTTACTTCATGTTATTTGTCCTTGATGTCAAACAAAGGACACTTGACCCAAAGGGTGGAACTTTTGGCAAGCGGCTACATCTCATGAAGTGGAGGGTGTTGAACTTGAAACTCTTTTCCTCCGGGTAGCACTCCACGTAGACTAATATTATTGATGCACGTTGACGGTTGCTTACAATGTGCAGTTAAGCCAAAGTTTTGGATATTTCTTTGGCAATAAATAAATTAAAAAAAAGAGGGAAAAAAAAAAGAAGGATTCATTGACATATTGCTAAAAAAAAAATTGATAAAAAAAAAAACGGATGAACCATCTTGGTAAATGGAGTTCATGGAGTTGAAGGATGCTACCAGGGCTTGGAGGTGGCCAATACCTGGTGCTAGGTCTTTAGTTGACAACTTAGAGAGGAAAAAACTAAAGTTTTGCTGGAATAAAAGCTTGTGCTTTTGAATGAATTTTCTTTTGTGAAGCAGGACTGCTATTCTCATTTCTTTTCAGTATTAATTAGTCCACTATGTAACTAATTAGTCATATGCAGAGAAAGATGTGGAAATTCGGAGAATGTGAATATTTTATTCTTCGGCATGTTTGATTTTTTTTTTTCTGTGTCTCGAAATTTCCAGGTCTCAGTATAATTTGGATCTCCAGAACATTGCTGTCAATGGCCAATTGTTGCCTATTGATCCAGCAGTGTTTGCAACATCAAGCAACCGAGGAACCATTGTTGATTCTGGAACAACTTTGGCATACCTGGTGGAAGAAGCTTATGATCCTTTCGTCAATGCTGTAAGTTCGTTTTCCCTTTCTTTTCTTCAGAATTTCTATTTTATGGGAGGGGACAAAATCAAGGGCAACTTGAGGCATATAAACTGCAGCAAATTTCCAAAAAGCCCTTTAAACAGCATTTATGTCTAAGGTGCTAGGGAAAAAACCACATTAATGTGTAAGGTATACTAAATAGTTGTACAAGGCCCCTTTTGGTCAAGCAAAATATTGTACAAAGTGTAGGGAATATATTTAAAAAATTTTAGGAATTTGGTTAGGAAGGGAAAAGTTTTCTGGAAAATAGGAACCTTGTAATTGCATAATTTCTAGAAAACATGACTTATATTTCCTGCAAAGACATGCTTTTTTCTTCTTGCTCGTGAAAGTGATCTCTACTATTTGGATTCCCACTTTGTCCTTTCTTCCTATAATCGACATCTCTCCCATGGACATGAATAAAGGTTAGTTAATGCAAATAAAAAATATTATTTTTTAACTTCCATAATATTCAGACAGTAAAATCTAATTTTGTCGTAATATTCTGGATAAATTTTCTACCCAACCAAATGCATGTGGGAAGTTATTCACTTTGCTTGGTTTTGGTTTCTAGAATTCACTTTTCAAAAAAATTATATTTTTTTGTTTTTCGTATTTTTTTATTTTCACTGAATTTTTTTAATATTTTAAGTAATTTTTTTTTTAATTTTTGGAAACACCTAACATAAATACACTTGAAAAGTATAATTTTTGTGAAAAAAAATCTTTAAAAAATTCACTAAATACCAAAAATAAAAAAATACAAAAACTCAGTATATTCTTCGTATTTTTGTGTATTTATTAATTTGTTAAAATATTTTTTCACAAAAAATTTACTTTTGTAGATACATCTAAGTAAGATGCATCTAAAAAAGTAAAAAAATTACTTAAAATTTTAAAAATTTTCACTAAAAATAAAAAACACGAAAAACAAAAAACTCAATTTTCAAAAAATTGAATTTAAAAAATTGAAAGCAAACACATTGAAAATTTTTCTTTTCATTTTCCATTCATTCATTCATTCACGTTACTTTTTTTTTTTTTTTCTTCCCCTTTATGTGGGTATCTATACTGTGCCCGATACGTGGCGAGCCCTGTGGGCTTCACATCATCACTGTCAGCATCTCCATGTGCCAGACCCCAAGGCTCCACAATGTCCTTATCGGATTAATTGGGATTGTATGCCTAGCTTAAGCAGGGGCATGTACTGCTTACTACTATTATAGTCATCACTTGGCAACTGGGTTGGGAGCTGGGCCTAAGCATCCATTGCTCGGGACCATTGGAGGATTGTGGATTGGAGGATGAGATCACAAGTTTGTCAAGGTTGCTTGATTTGCTTCCCAAGTGAAGAAAACTTGTCCTTGACTAGTCTTAGAGAGAGGAGACATTGGCCCTATTTGGTAGGGCTTATTTCCAGCTTATTTCAGCTTTTAGCTTAATTTAAGCTATTTTAATGTGTTTGGTTCAGCTTAACAATACAGCTTATAACTTTTTGTAAGTCAAAAAACAACTTATTCTTTGAGTGGGAGAGGAGAAACTTAATTTATAAGTCAAAAATCAGTTTATGTTCACAGTTATAAGCTATAAGCTATAATCACTTTCCTACAACTCTACCAAACGGGGCCATTGACTTAGCAAGCACCCAACACCTTGAGAGAAGCATTATATATGCGGTATGCCATGACACCCTCTAAGGTGTCATATCTACCTCTGTAGCTCCCATGATACATCGTTCTCTAAGTCTGAATCATGAGACGTAGTGATAGGCCTAGTACCTCCACTCTGTCTATATGTGATTTGGGCTCCAATACTCTAATCTATAAAAGGGCTATTCATGCATGTACTCACATAACACAAAATGATCATATATTTCCATTGCTCAGGTGATTGAGGTCTCTCACTGCTTTCTCCTTCGCCGCCTCCTCCATCCAGAGGTCTTTGGCCATTGAAGTGCCCACCATCTTCCCAGAAGTCCACAACCACAATGGACCACCTCTCATACTTAATATTCACACTTTCTAGCCAAACAAAGCCTGAAAACCTGAGAATAAGAACAGGGCATTCATATTTGGCTTTGCAAGCTTGATTCCTACCGTAACATAGGTTCTGGTTAGGGATGACAATTTGAACCCGGCTTGACGGGGACCCTACCCCCCGTCACCGATAAGAGTGATTTTTTCTTAGAAAATATCTCCGACGGGCCGGGGATGGTATTTGAAATTGAATCCCTGATCAGTTTCGGGCTAGGGACGGGGATAACTTTCACAGCCCCGTCCCCATCCCCGTTTCTCTCGAAATAAAATTACCATAATACCCCTTCATCCATTCATATATATAACCCCCTCCCTTGTTAATATTCCTCTGATCTGTCTCTCTCTCACTCACTCTCTCTCTCTTCTCTCCGCAGTCGGTGATTGGCGATGGCATCGTACGCAGTCACCCTCGCCTCCTCTTCTGTCGCCTCTCGCCGCCTCCTCCTCCGTCGCTTCCTCCTCCTCCAGGCCACTGCCAAACCTTCATACTCCGTCGCCTTTTGCCTCCTCCTCCCTCCGCCACGGCAGATTTGAGCAGATCCTACCACTGCCACCGTTGATGCCCTTTTTCTCATACCTCACATCTCAGATCTCATGTATGTGTGTATATGTGTGTGTCTCTAAGTATCTGCCTCTATCTGTCTCTATATTTTTTTGATGATGATGTTGTTGTTGATGATTTATTTCTGAAAGATTGTTGATGATTTATTATTGTTGTTGATGATTTATTTCTGAAAGAGAGACAGTTACGGGAATTTTCCGGGGTCGGGGAAACCCGATCCCTATTAGGGGGCGGGGGTGGGGGGAGTGATGGGTTCCCCACCGGGGATTGAGGGCGGGGACGGGGAATTTTGTAGCCTCGGGGATCGGGGATTGGGAGTGTGATCCCCGGCCCCGCCCCGGCCCGTTGCCATTTTTAGTTCTGGTTACGAAAAGTTGATTACACATTCGTGCAGAGGGTTTTCTGGATGGGTCATTTTGATAGTGTAACTCTGTTCCCTGGTCCATAATGAGGCTTTTGTAAATTGGGAAAGAGCCTACATCTGCTGTACGCTGTACTTCTAATTCCTGAGCTAGTTGCCATTACCCAAGTATCCAAACAGTTCTATATTGGTTGTTTCAGTAAGTTGACAACAATAGAACTATTTAAAATCCATCTAAAGGTTAAACATCATTTTGTCTTTATTGTTATAATCAACTTCATACACTGCATGGCCTTTTAATAGGCATTGGGTGAAATGCTTTTATTTTTGGTTTTTGTTAATGAATGCCCCAATTGCACTCGTTAGCAAGCTTGAAATGCTTGTACATTCTTTATAAAAGTGTCTGCCGAAAGGAATGTGCCACCATTGTAAGCTTTGTTAACCACTACTCTTAGGGTACTTGCTAACACAACCCTTTATTGAGGGACAAACTAGTGAATATCAAAATTTCTCTATTAAAAATTATATAAAACTAGTGATAGTTTGGAAGTTGTTGGCTACATATTTTGTAAAAGCCAGTTACGATTCAACACGTGGCAAAGCAAGGGTAATATAGGAAGGCTGCTTAAATCTTCGATCCTGATCGTACACGTGGCGATGAATATTGGTTCTCACGTGATCTGAGTAACACTGGATCAGTAAAGAGATACAAGGTGACGTGGCCCCAACGGTTGCTCATATTCAAATTCAAATACAAGAGGGAAGCTTAACTGCAAGTGATGGCGTAGTGGAACTACTTCTAAGGCAGCATGATCAGCAATCATGGAGGAGCAGTTCGACGGTTTGAAGTGCAGTTCGAAGGTCATCCTTGACGAGTATAAATAGCAGGGAAGCCCCCAGAAAAGGCCCCCAGACTTAGATCATACAAACTAGTCTTTACTTCATATTTTTCCTTTCCAGTTTTACATTTCTTGCACTTTAAATACCTGATCTTTAAATACCTGCACTTTAAATACCCGCACTGCATTTCGATTCATAGAGTAGTTTCAAGTAAATTCGAGTGGATTGCTGCTGTAAACCTCTTCGAGGCTGAGTTTGGACTATTGTAAGTGTTCATCTTAATGAAATACTTCGATTGTTCTTCATATTAATTGTTATTTTTCTTAATTTCTCCTAAGTCAAGCCACCAGTAAAAGTCCTCTTCATTGAGGCTGAAAGAACTAAAACACAATCGTCTGATAATTGGTTGGCAATTATAATTTCTGTAAGGACTAATTGATCCTTGCTGGCACGCTCGCATTTACAAAAATACCCTTCGAAAAGCCAAAAAGCCAACATATATTTTTGGCACGCCCAGTGAGACTTAATTTAAAATGGCTAGAAGAAGACGACAAGGAGAAAATGAACGTCTGGAAGAAGGCGTAGAAGGAGAGGTAGAAATACCTAATCCAGAGGATAATGTGGTAACACATCCTGTGGAAACTCCCATGTTATCAGAACCTATGGTCGAACAGACCAGTACTTCTAGACAAGAACCATATGTTCATAATATTGGACGAAACCAAGGAATTGGACCATCCACGGTTCCATCTACTCAGCCAACAAATCCATGGGATGGCTTAGTAGATGCTATGGGACAACAATTAATGAACACGATGGAAAGGTGGGCAACATCCTTTTTGGATCGAATGAATAACCACCAGCCAACAAATACAAGACACACAGAGGAAATTTTAAATGTCCCTCAACAAAGATTGGCTAGAGAAAAATAGCCTATGCAAGTTAATGGACAATCTAATGGTCAGACTAGTACTCAGAACTACGAAAGACCATCGCCTCAGTCTTGGTATGAACCCATTTCGAGGCCTATAATAGGCCAAAATGCCTCAGTACTCAACAATGAAGCCACACATGTTGGTGGATCTGGTCAAGTACAAGAAACTGGCGTGAGAATGGTTACAAATCCCATGTTCGAAGCCATACCTGGCACTAGGGGATATAATAATCCCTTGTTCGAATTTATACCCGGGGGGTTGGAGGGTTTTCCTGTAAATGGAAGGGACACAACACCTGTTCCAGCACCTTTCACAGGTCCCTTCGCAGGACAGGCTCAAAGGGGTTACCCATACCTCCAACAGCAACCTGCACCACAGGGGCGACCAGTCCCAAATGTACCACCTTATGGACCAAGAGGACCACAAGCGCAAGTTTGTCCACCAAACCCTGTGTTTGTCCCTCCAGTAGTGGTTCAGCAAGCACAAAATATGGTCCCTAGGGACCAAATTGCTGATATTGTTAGGGAGATGTGTGGACCGATGGCTCGGGGGGTCCAGACTCCTGTATACAGAAAACCATACCCAGAATGGGTAGATAGGGTACATGAATACCCAAGAGGATTCAGAATACCAGATTTTACCCTATTCTATGGAACTGGAAATCAATCAACAGTAGAGCATATTGCCAGATTCGCTGCTCAATGTGGTGAATTCACTAATCATGACTACATGAAACTAAGATTATTTCCAAATTCCCTAACTGGAGGAGCATTTGTATGGTACATCAACCTTACACCTGGCTCCATTCAAAATTGGTAACAAATGGAAGAGGCATTTCATGCCCAATTCTTCCAATCGGAGCCAGAGGTGTCCATGGCAGACTTGGCAAGATTGAGTCAAAGGCCTGAAGAAAAGGCTACTCAGTTTATTGCCAGATTTAAAAGGGCTCGAAATAACTGTAGGGTCATCCTTCCAGAGTCAGAATTTGTAAGATTGGCTCAAAACGGTTTAGAGTTCAGGCTTCGAAAGAAATTTGACTCAACTGAATTCAGGGATTTGGTCGAATTAACCTATAAGGTGTCTCGATATGAAGCATTACTAGAGGAGGAACAAGATCGAAATAATGCTTCGTATAAGACATATTATAGAGATCCCAATTATGAGATTGATGCAGCAGAGATTGTGGGCAAAGAACCTGTAATCTGTGAACCATTAATTCATAAGGATACAACCATCGACCAGCAGTTTAAAAAGAAAGACTTGCACAGAAAGTACTCTTTCGATTTAACAAAAGCAGATGACATTTTTGATCATTTGCTTGCAGCCAATTTCCTTAAGTTACCAAAAGGAGTAAAACTGCCATCTCCAGATGAACTTAAAGGAAAAGTATATTGTAAATGGCATAATTCTTGGTCTCACTCGACTAAAAACTGTATTGTTTTTCGAGACAGGATCCAAGAGCAAATTCGAAAAGGAAGTTTGAAGTTCCCAGCCAAAACAGAAAAAGCCATGGGAATTGACAGTAACCCATTTCCAGAAGTTGGAGAAAGCGCAGCTAATGTGGTTGTACCAAACTTTCAGAATCTATCTCTGCAGGAATTGGAAGAGGTCAATGTGCAAATGCATATTGCCAACCAAACAACTGCCAAGAAGGAGACTGGAAACCCACCAACTATTGGGCAAGGTTTCTCACGTCAGAGAGAACACTCTGATGAAGAAGTACTGGATGATGATTCCCTCGAAGCAGCTGTAGTGCAGAGGATGTGTCCCAGATGCAGACTGAGTTACAAATGGTTAAAGGGGCTTCCAATTGATGGAAAGCAATACTATAGGGATGTTCAGAGACGTCCTAAATCAACCAATGCTCACAACAAAAGGCCGTATCCGGCTGGTGACAGGCAACGCCCATTAGTGGTTGAACCTGTAGTGGGCAGAACGCATGCTAATGGCAAGAGACCCTTGTATGAGTCCAGGCCACCTAATTACTACAGAATGGAGAACAGTCACTCTGAAAAAAGATTGGAGAGGGGTTCAGGTTATGGGAGTAAAGCCAGAGATTGGCCCTTTAGACCAACTCCACGAAGGACAGAAAGTGGCTCCTTCCATCGAAGGTCTGAATCAGGCTCGAAACATGAAGTCAGAGCCAAGCACTTACCTTCACAGCCAGTTTCGAAGGTGGCTTTGAAGGTAGAAGGAAACAGTTCGACATCTGGATCAGTAAGCTCGTGGGTACCTAGGGTCCCAGATTGGTTTGTAATGCAGAACAAACCTAGGGAAGCACCTACTCAAAGGGTTGCTGGAAACCAAGGCAGGATGGTCAAGCCTCCTTTGGTGGCCCCAAACAATTGGGTATTGCTTAAACATCCAAAGACAAAGGAACCAGATATGGTCCCAGTCATTTCCAGATCACAAAGAAGGAAAATTCAACGCAGGTATACTCAGTACCAGCAAGATCTGAAAGAAAGTGGAGAGAGTTCTTCACAGGTCAAGACAGAAGGAAAGAAAACTTCGAAGTCAGACCATACTCCAAAACCGACTCTACAAAGCAAAGTGGTTTGTAGCAGAGAACAGTTGGCCCAGGTTCATTCTGAACTAAAGGCCAGAGAGAAGTCTAGTTTGGCAGGGTTGGAGAAGGCTCTGATGGAAAGTGATAGCGAAGCGGGAGAAGAGATTGACATGAGCCAAAAGAAGGAAATGGCAGAAGAAGAAATGTTCGAAGCCTTCATGGCTGAACACACATTTCTGACTGAAGAACCAGTTGAGAAGGATCCTTCGAAGGGATCAGTTATCAATGAAGTACCAGAGTGCAGCATGGAGGATGCTGCTGAAGACACTGAGCAAGGTAGCCAAGAGGGGAAGAAGGTACAGCCAGCCATCCAGTTTGGCTCATTTCCCCCTGTATCAGTCAATATGGTACACATACTACCTCATGAATTCCAGGCTGAAAATGAGGATCAGGGTGACCAAGACATGGATCCAATCCCTGTCTCTAGCGAAGAGTCACAAGTGAGTATGATACAGGATGCTCCTGAAATGGCTACTCCAATGGAAACTGAGTATGAAAGCGAGGAAGAGGTGAGCATCAACCTCTCATATCCTTTTGAATATCCCTCGAATTCCATGACTCAACATGTCAAGCCTTTGTACATCAAGGCTTTCTTTGATGGGATACAGCTGAACCGAGTCCTGGTAGACAATGGGGCAGCAGTGAACTTGTTACCGAAATCTTCTTTAAAGAAACTAGGAAAAAAGAATCCCAGGTTGATCCCAACCAGCACAACCATCGCTGGCTTTGCTGGAGACAAACAGATGGCTCAGGGGATTTTACCCATTAACTTGAGTGTTGGAACCAGAGACTGTATGACAGCATTCTTTGTAATCGACAGTAATGCTAAATACAATGCCTTACTTGGGAGAGACTGGATCCACACTAACAAATGTGTGCCTTCCTCTTTGCATCAGAAAATCATGATGGCTTTGGGCAATGGGGAGACAGAGGAGATCGATGCAGATCCTCAACCCTTCATAGCCTGTGCAGACTTTGCAGAGGCCAAGTTGTATATTGAGGGAGTAACACCGCTCAGTATACTGAGGAAAGCTGATGGCTCAGCCGAAGTGACGGTTGATGAGGAAGTGACACACCTGAAGCACTTGGTTCAAGAGAGTGCTGATGAAGAGATTGCCGTTAAGGATGACAATAATGCCTGGTTGTAGGCAAAAGGATGAAGAATAAGAAGCCAAGTCTTTGGCTCTGGTTAAATTCTTACCATTGGACGTAAAAGCAATAGTCCAGAAAGTACAGGAGCAAGAAAGAGAAGCCATGATAATTGGTTGTAAACAAAAGCAGCCACAAGTCAGAATTTTGACCCTTGGTAAATACTGTGCATTGGACATTGAGACAAAGGTCCAGGAGATACAGGAGGAGGATGCCTTATGGACAGATTTTGTCTATGAGGAGGAGGGTAAAGATGTTGAACTAAAGAACCTAGAAGCAGAACAAGATAAGAAGATTGCTTCGAAGGTGGAAGAAACTAAAGAAGAAGCTTCAATAAGTTCTCAGACACAAGACCCCTTAGAAGAAGTAAATTTAGGGGAAGGTTCTATACAACAGTTCACTTATATAAGTGCTTGCTTGAATGTTCTGGACAGAGACCAGTTGTTGGTTGTTCTGAAGAAATACAAAGATTGCTTTGCATGGTCCTACAATGAACTACCAGGATTGGATAGGTCATTAGTGGAACATAGGCTCCCTATGAAGCCTAATTTCAAGCCACACAAGCAGAAACCAAGAAGAATGAGTCCAGAAGTAATTCAGAAGGTCAAAGAGGAGATTCTTAGAGTACTTAAGGCAGGCTTTATTAGGACAGCCAGGTATGTTGAATGGCTATCTAATATTGTGCCTGTAGTTAAGAAGAATGGTAAAATGAGGGTATGCATCGATTTCAGAAACTTAAATCTAGCAACTCCCAAAGATGAGTATCCTATGCCTATAGTGGACCTACTGGTAGACAGTTCAGCAGGACACCAAGTTTTGTCAATGATGGATGGGCATTTTGGTTATAACCAAATCTGTATTGCAGAGGAGGATATCCACAAGACAGCATTCAGATGTCCTGGAAATATTGACACCTTCGAATGGATTAAAATGTCATTTGGCCTGAAGAATGCTGGGGCTACATATCAGAGGGTTATTAACACTATCTTTCATGATCTCATTGGAGGGTATCTAGAGTGTTATATTGATGACATTGTAGTGAAATCCCAGTCCATGAAGGAACATCTGTTTCAGTTAGAAACAGCTTTTGAAAGAATGAAGAAGTTCAAGCTGAAACTCAATCCTCTCAAATATGCTTTTGGTGTATCATTTGGAAACTTCTTGGGTTATGTAGTGCACAAGAAAGGAATACAGATTGATCAGAATAAAGCCAAAGCCATCATCGAAGCTAGGCCTCCATCAAGTAAGAAAGAATTACAAAGGTTCCTTGGGCATGTTAACTTTCTTAGAAGGTTTATTTCTAACACTGCAGGGAAAACTAAAGCATTTTCTTTCTTGTTAAGGCTGAAAGATGAAGAGGGATTTGTGTGGACAGCAGAGCATCAAACTGCTTTCGAAGGTATCAAAGCCTACTTGGCCAACCCGCCAGTGCTGATGCCACCAAAGGGGAACAAGCCATTAAAGTTGTACATAGCTGCAGCAGAAGATTCATTGGGAGCTTTCTTGGCCCAAGACAATGAGGAAGGCAAGGAACAAGCTGTTTATTACCTTAGTAGGTTTTTAAATTCTTGTGAATGTAAATATTCAGCTGTTGAAAAGCTGTGCCTTGCTTTGTATTTTGCTGCAATGAAATTAAGATATTATCTTTTACTTACAACTGTCTTGGTGATTGCAACCACAGATTTGGTTAAGTACATGTTATCTAGACCTATGTTGAGGGGAAGAATTGACAAGTGGATACTAGCCTTATCGGAATTTCATTTAGAATATGTTCCTCAAAGGGCAGTAAAAGGGCAAGTCTTAGCCAATTTTCTGGCAGACCATCCATCTCAAACAGAGAGCCAAGAAGTGATGGAACTTGGCATGGCCAGTGTTGAGCCATGGCAGATGTGGTTCGATGGATCGAAAGCCAATGGCTTAATTGGAATTGGTGTTGTGATCAAATCTCCACAAGGAGTAGAAACCACGCATGGTTTCAGAGTAGATGAAGCCACCTGTTCCAATAACCAGGCTGAATACGAAGCCTTAATAGTGGGGCTAGAGATCCTTATTGGATTGCAAGTACATGCAGTTGACATATTTGGGGACTCTCAATTGGTGGTTAACCAAGTGAAAGGGATTTTCAAGTGTCAAAGCAAAAGTATTTTGTCGTATTATGTTGTTGCATTACATCTGCTTTCTCAGTTTCAAGTAGCAAATGTAACCCATGTTCCAAGATTCTTGAACAATAGAGCTAATGATGTGGCTCAGAAAGCTTCGAACTTCAAGAGAAGGGATAATACCCAAAGGGACATAAGCCAAACAACATATCAAAGATTAATACAACCTTTGAATAAAAGGAATACAGTTTTGGAAGTCAATCATAATGACTTACAAGAACAGGATTGGAGGCATCCAATAATGCAGTACTTGGCTGGTCCATCTTCGAAGGCCAGCAGAAGAGTTAAATTGCAGTCTATGCAATACATGATGTATGGTAATGCTCTCTACAAGAAGGGAGGAGATGGCTTATTGCTAGAATGTTTAGGCCCAAAAGAAGCATTAACAGCCATGGCTGAGGTTCATGAAGGCATCTGTGGTGCTCATCAACCTGGTGTAAAGATGAGATGGTTGCTTCGAAGGCATTCCTACTATTGGCCAACTATCCTTAAAGACTGCATAGAATATGCAAAGGGTTGCCAGGCATGCCAAAAGCATGGCACAATAAGGCATGTGCCCATAACTGACCTGCATGCAGTAGTGAAACCTTGGCCATTCAGAGGATGGGCCATGGATATGATGGGAAAAATACACCCACCTTCTTCGAAGCATCATTGTTTCATTCTAGTGGCCACTGACTACTTCACTAAGTGGGTTGAAGCCAAGCCGTACAAGGCTGTAGACCAAACAGAGGTTATTGGGTTCATTAAAGATCTGATCCATAGATTTGGCATCCCACAAACCATAACAGTTGATAATGGGACTGTCTTCGATGGGAAAATGGTGAGGTCTTTTGTAGCAGAATTTGGAATTAGCCTTATTAATTCCACACCCTATTATGCACAAGCCAATGGTCAAGCTGAATCATCCAATAAGTCCTTGAAAAAAGGAATACAAAAGGTTGTGGAGGACAATCCTAGGGATTGGCATAACCTATTGTTAGATGTGTTATGGGCTTACAGAACCTCCCCAAGATCAAGCACTGGAGTCACTCCTTATGCCTTAGTATATAAGCATGATGCGGTTTTACCTGTGAAAATTAATGTTAAGTCTTTGAGGGTAAGATGCCAAGACCTGTTAGATCCTGAGCAGTACCATCAAAGTATGTGCTTGGAATTAGAAGGCATAGATGAAGCCAGAATTTTGGCATTAAATAGCATTCTTTTCCAAAAGAAGAAGGCAGCCAAGAATTATAATAAGAAAGTCAAGCACATTGGTTTCGATGAAGGTGATTTGGTATGGAAAACAATACTCCCAATAGGAATTAAAAGCCACAAGTTTGGCAAGTGGTCACCTAACTGGGAGGGACCATATCAAATTCATAGAGTTCTGCCTTTTGGAGCATACCATTTAAGAAATTGGAATGGTTATGTACATCCCAAAAAGATTAACGGCAGATATTTGAAGCCTTATTTCCCAACCATTTGGGAAACACAAGGGATAACATAAACATTAAGTACAAAAAAACATAAGGCTGCTCAAATGATAGACAAAATTTGTTCTTTTATAAAGAATTGAGTACATTGTGCCACAAATTGGCCCAGAAGTCATTACAATGTCTTAATTGTTTTTGAACAGTAGATTTCCTATTACTAAGTGATGGAAACAATTGAATAGCTGTAGCCATGTCCCTTTTTCGATCAGCCAGCCCCTGGTTGGTGATGTGTAATTTGGTATCAGTTCGAACCAAGGCTTGGTTTATTGCAGCTAATTCCTCTTCAAGCTGAGCTTTCTTCTCCAGTAGTTGGGTTCGAAAGTGGGAGGCAAAAGAGTGTTGTTCTTTCAGAGTTGATACTTCAGTATGCACTTGAGAGACAAAACTCTGGTCCCTAGCCAGCTTCTCATCCGCAGCCTTAACAGCATGACAAATATTGAGATAGAAGTCAACAGTAGCTGCTGCCTGGGATAGATGGCTTGAAGCATTCATGCCAGACTGCTCAGCAATTTTGCAGCATTGAAGGAACCCATTTTTGATTATTGGCCTTTGCAGAGCCTCGAAGGGAATCCTCGAGAAAGAAATTAGCAGTTCTAGGCATGCTTCCATGTCTATCGAAGGTGTAGAAGGCTTGCTGCTGGAGGAAGGAAGATTCTCGAAGATTTCCAGTAAGGAGTCAGCCAAAGCTAATGGCTCAGCCTCAGCACTAAATGTTGGAGAGGTAGAAGGTATGTCAAAGAGACTAGCTAGCTTTCCTTCGAAGATGTCTACCTCATCCCTGGACATGAAGGGCATGGAGAGTGTTGTGGTGGAGGACACAGAGGACTGCATGGGGATGGGAGAAAAGGATGGAACATCTTTGGCAGCCTCTATGGTCTTAGCCACCAACGAATCAAGTGAAGAGGGGCTGAAAGTAGGCATAGGTGATAAACCATGAATTGGAGAACTACCAGCACCCTCTGTGGGAGAATCAACTGCCATTGGGAATGGAGTAGCACTTGGAATTTCTGAGAAGGAAGGAGGAAGAGCAAGGCTCGAAGAAGAAGTAAACTGAGGCAGATCAAAAGTCAAAAAAGGGAGATATGGCTTTAAGCCAAGGAAAAGAGACGCAGGGATGCTTGGATTCAAAGAGGACATGTCGAATGTAGGCTTGGGGAGTGGGAGCATGATTTGGATGGTTTTCACATGTTGCATCTGGTCAACTTCAACTGAAATCGAGGGAGGCCTTGCTGGGAAGATGAATGCAGTAGCTGTTGCTGCAAGAGGAAGAAATACAAGGGACTGTCAAAATTTAGTATTAAACATAAACAAAGAAAAAAACAACGGAAGTGTGAAAGAAATTACTTGATCCAGTGGTATTAGTACTAATGGGAGAGCTGCGAAGGGAGTAATGTTCAGCAGCCTGTTGCCTTCTTACGATTTCTCTTTGTAACACATCGGTAGCAGCAGCTTCTTCTCTTAAAATTTGTTACTGCCGTCTCCTCTCAGCCCTCTCGAAGACAACTATTGCCTTGGAATGTTCCTGCTCCACTGCCTTGGCAGCTGCTTCATGAATGGGGTCTTCAACCAAGTCAGTAGCAGGAACAGTCACCTTCTTCCTCTTCCTTCTTGACAGTGCTGCTACTGGTTCTTTGTCGATCTCCCTCTCTTCAATTTGAGGTTCAGAATCTTCAGAGATAAGTTCTTTCCCTATTGTTATAGTAGTTGCCTCGAGAGGAGGATGCTCCATTGTGTCAGAAGGGGAGGCAGCCACCTTTTGTCTTTTTGTTCGTTGTAAGGGCATTGCTAGCTCTTGCTCAACCCCTCTTTCTTCCTCCAGAGATTCAGATTCCTCAGGAGGAAGGACTAGTTTCCTTTTTTGTTTTTGTTGTTGTTTCTTCTTGAGAACAGCTAAAGTTTCAGCTCTGTTGGGGAATTCTTCTTGCGGAGACCCTGCACCAAAAAACAAAAGGGTAAAGGAAACGGACGAAAGATTCAAAGGAAAGAAATAGGGAAATCTGAGAATATTTACCCTTCTTCGAAGCAGCTCTGGTAACTCTAGCTGGAGGGGGTGAAGCTACAGGAGTAGTTGTGGCAACTTCAGGAAGAGGAGGAATGTTCTAAGCTGTTGCTGACTTAGCCTTCGAAGGCACTCCCAACCCTACCAGCAAGTCATGGGGGTGTACAGATAGGCGCACTTCCATATTGACTGTCCACCAGTTCTGGAATCTCTTCAAAACCAAGCCGAATGGAAGAAATGGGACAAATTGGAACTCATTCAGTTCCTTCAGTAGTCTGAATATTGTTGTCTCCAGTCTGGATTTGGATATTCTCAAGTACCTGGCAGTGAGATGGACATTCGAAAGACTGCAAAGAGGAACCGGTATCCCTTGAGTGAGTCCAAATTGTCGGGCAAATTGAGAAGGGCAATACACCTCAGATATGCATTTATAGGCTCGAGGGTTTAAACTGCCAATGAATAATTCCCTTGGTAGTAGTATAGAGGCCCACATATCTTTATGAGGAGAAGTGGAGCATTCTTTATCAGCCAGGAAAGTTTGCAGCCAGATTGGTCCTTTACTGGCTTCGAATGGACAGAAGAAGGAGGCAGGTGGAGAAATAGGGAGTTGATAAAAGAAGGTAAAGTAGTAAGCGAAGGAAGCAGGATAAAGGGCAATCCTAGCATGCTTTTCCCCGTGAGTGCTAGGATCCTGAACAAGGAATTTTAGACACTTGGGATGTAGGTCAGTAAAATAGGCAAAGAGCCAGAGTTGAAGCACCCAGAGAGGACCTCCTTGGTTAGCATCAAGAGGTTTTTCGCAAAATTGGGAGCAAGCTCTGTAGATATGACCTAAAAGATAGGGGGCAAGAGCTATGTGTTTTTTCAATACAAGTGCCTTCGCAAGAGGAGCAAACTCAGGCATGATCCTCTGAGATGAGGTGCAAAAGAGGAATTTGCATAACCAGTATAAGATAAAGGAAAATAGTTCTCTGTCTCTCACAGGACCTTCCCTTTTATTTTCAGCCTTTACAAAGTCACTATAAGAGGAGTTTAGGGATGGAAGAGCAAATTTGACAGGAAGGTCTGGGTAGTTGGGAGTAAAAGGAGAACCATGGGGTGAAAGCCCTAAGAGATGGCAAATGTCAAGAACAGTGGGGGCCATCATGCCGCACCGAAATTGAAAGAAATTAAAAGCCATATTCCAGAAGCATAAGGCAGCAGGAATCAAAAAAGGGTCTTCAGGAATAATGAACCTGGAAAGACGAAGGGCATCCAGGATATAGAGCTCTTGCAGGTCATCTTCTCTCGCAGGCACAACTCTGTCATACCATTCTTCCCATTCAATCCTCAATGTCGGCCAGCAACGGTGAGGACGATTCACTCTCCAGTTCCCCCAATCAAGCCCTCTTTCATAGAGAAGGAAATGGTCCTCCAGGCGAGGGTATAGAGCTGCGAGCTGAGCAGGAGCTTCCCGAAAAATAGGGCCAAGGACGTATTCCTATTTGTTACTATGACGAGGCACGAAAAGACGTCCATCTATGTGGCTTGACTCGCCAGATGATGGTTTGGTGATTTCTTCATCGATGCATTGTTTCAAAGCCATGGTAGGACTGACACGGTCGCCAGTGAATACTTTTAGCGAAGAAGGATCCATTGGTAGTGAGCAAGAGGAAACAGAGAGAAATCGTAGAGAGAAGGGTTTGTAAAAGGCAAGTGATTTCAGAGCACGAAATAAAAGGGTTTTAAAAGCTTTGTGTCTGAAAAATATATTGTGTAAATTGTTAAGTACTAAAAGTACGAATACGAGGGGTCTCTTCCAATGTTGATAGTTTTGGAGGGAAAAGCACATTCCGGATGTTGACGCTAGCTTCGAAGTAAGATATTTGGCTTCGAAACCAAATTTTGGGGCCAAAAATCAATCAACGACGGCTTTGAAATGTAGAAGCCGGCTTCGAAGCATACTACATGTTTAAATATACTGGACTGCTCGAATATTGGTCTACTTCAAAGGGTTTTAAGGCCTGTTTATCAAAGTAACGACCTTCGAAGCAAATCCTCGGATCCTTTTAGGGATGAGGAGCACTGTTCGATGCATTGAAACCAATCGTTGGTTTTATTATATATAAAAAGGAATTGCTTTTTGAACCAAAACAATGTGGATTACTCTTCGAAGCAAAATAGTCAATTTGAAATTGATTGGTTATATTAACCATGACCATATATTGGTTATAGTTAGTTTTGAGGGGTAATGTTGTTAAAGTTCAGAGCTAAGTAGCACGGACACGGATACGAGACACGACACGGACACGACACAGACACGCGGACACGCAATTTTTCAAAAAATGGGGGACACGACACGCTGGGGACACGTTTAATATATATAATTTTATTTATATATTATATGTAAAATTAAAAAATATATACTAATTTTATTTATTTATTTTATTTATTATATGTAAAATTAAAAAATAAATATATTATTTGTATTTATTTATATTATTTAAGACCAAAAAAAAGGTTAGGGGTTATATTATTTATTAATTTATATTATTTATTATTAGTATATAAATATATATATGTATATATATTGTTATTATTTTTCATAAATTTTATTAGATTTTTTTTATTATATATGATTTAATTAGATTTATTATATAACAAATTTGAGTTATTGGTTAACAAATTATATTATTATATAACAAATTATATTATTTATTATATTATAATTATGTTATATTATAATACTCACAAATGTTACAAACGGGAGGGACACAGATCAGAGAGAGAGAGAGAGAGAGAGAGAGAGAAGAAGAGGGCGAAGACAACGAAAAAGCAGAAGAAGGAGAAGACGAGGAAGACGAGAGCAGCGAGGGAGACGACAGACGAGGAAGACGAGTAGAGAGGGAGACGACAGACGAGGAAGACGACCTAGGGTTGTCGATCGTCTGCTTCTCGCGATCGTCTTCTACTCGCGATCGTGTTCTTAGGGTTTCCGTTCGACTCGCGATGAGGTTCGACTCTCGATCAGGTTCGACTCTTCTCCCCTTCGACTCACGATCGTCTCCTTTTCTTTTTGTTAATTTTGCACTGTTTTAAGTTTCAAAAATTATTGTTTCCACCCCGCGCGTGTCCGTCGCGTGTCTGGCCGTGTCCGGAGCGTGTCCGGAAAACAAAAAAATAAAAAAAAATTGGGACACCTCTGCAGACGTGTCTGACACGTGTCAACCGCGTGTCCGACGCGTGTCCGTGTCCGACGCGTGTCTGACACTGATACGTAACCCCCGGAGAGGTGTCCGTGCTTCTTAGGTTCAGAGCATTGATTCCAGGTAATAACAGCCAGAATTGTCAACTATACTCCATAAATTGGAAAAAGACATGTTGGTTCTTTTAGCGTTTCATTAGACAATTGAGTCCAGATTCGAAGGATGAGATTGTTCAATTCGAAGCTATGAGTTGGCTTTTAAAGACAAAAAGGAACAAAATCAGACAATGTCAAATATAAAAGGACTTTGTTTGTATTAAAGCCAAAACAATTACATCAAGTAACCCTATCTGGGTACGAATTCGAGCTCATAAAAATAAGGAATAGAATAAATAACAAGGTCATGGAATTTCATCCAACAATGATCAATGAATTTTTGTTCTTTCTTTATTATTTCTTCTATCTCCTCCAATGTTGGCTGCATAAGCTGGTGTGCTCTCACTTCATAATAGAGCTCCTCAGCCTTTATTTCGAAAGCCTCCTCCCTCAATGTTTGTTCCAACTCATCTATAACCAAATCATCCCAATACGCAGACTCTTTATTTTTGAAGTCATCGAACTCTTCGATGAAGTTCTCTGCTTCGTATTGGGCATGAATTCGGAGAGATGAAAGTTGATCCAAAGATTGTGGGGTGACCTTAGAATTTCGGTACCAATGGAGGAGCACTGGAAGTTGGTCCAGGAACAGGTGAAGTTCTGCTTGGGCAATGGGGTTAAGGACATGGCCCCTGGTCAGAATGTCACAAGCCCATTGAAAGTTCTTGAGAGGGGTGTCATCCTCAAGAACATTGAAGGGCAAGTGAGAGAAAGCCGCTAGCAGAAGTTGAGCTTGTTTCCGCTCAGCTGGAGAAGGGGATGATGGAGGTTTGTAAGGTGAAAAGACTTTGTCCATTGGAAGGGCAAGCCTTAGTTTCTCTATCCAGGAAAGAGTGGGAGGAGAAGAAGGAGTAGATGGTTCTGTTTTAGAAGATGGAGAAGGTGTGGATGCTTCAAATTCAGAAGATGGAGAAGATGAAGAAGAAGGTGTGGATGCCTCTATTATAAGAGATGGCATGGGAGCGGAAGGAACAAAGGCATTAATGAAATCAAGCCAGTCAGAAGAACAAATCTTCGCCTTCTTGGCTAAAAATGATGGGTTGTACCCTTGTGCCTCTTCTGGGCGTCGGGCAACAAGCACTGTCGTTGTGGGCATGGAGGATGTGTACCAGGCCACAAGTAGATTCTCCTCCAGACTACGTCGAAGGTCAATGGGCACATAAGGATACACCACTGAACTTCGAGCGTAAAAGGGAAAATCTGAAGGATCAGTGAACTCAACGAAATGATGGTTGATTCGTTCCCTCAAATCCCAAGACTCAGGTGCTGACCAGCTTGTCCAGCCGGAAGCCCCAGAAGATGAAGAAGTTGTAGCTTCATCCCAAGCAGAGGTTTGTGAAGAAGAACTTCCCAGGTCCATATTCGCGACTTGTCGAAACAAAAACTTGAAGATAGCTTGTTCAAAGTACAAGGGGAGGTTAGAGGAAGAACTTCCTGTATCTGTGAGATTGTGAATCAAAGGATTAAGGGCAATATGTTCGTAGTCCAAAGGTTGATAATTTGCAAAAGCCTCCATAACCTGAATATAGAAGGGCGGGTAAAGGTGGCTAATGAATGCGTGAAGATTCTTTCGAGGGGAAACAACATTACTCAATGGCTCTTCGTATGCTTGATCAATAGAGTGAGAAGTTGATTGAGCCATAATCCGTTCGAATGCTAAAGGTATTGGGATGTTCAATAAGTTGAGAGTTAATGCTAATGATCACTAAATAGGTGACGGTTGTGTTTCCTGAAGATGGGTTCCTTGCACGTTCCAAAAGCGCGGGAAAAGCTTTTGATCCACTAATATCATCAAGTATTGGGTATATTAGTGCGGGGGTAATGTTGGCTACATATTTTGTAAAAGCCAGTTACGATTCAACACGTGGCAAAGCAAGGGTAATATAGGAAGGCTGCTTAAATCTTCGATCCTGATCGTACACATGGCGATGAATATTGGTTCTCACGTGATCTGAGTAACACTGGATCAGTAAAGAGATACAAGGTGACGTGGCCCCAACGGTTGCTCATATTCAAATTCAAATACAAGAGGGAAGCTTAACTGCAAGTGATGGCGTAGTGGAACTACTTCTAAGGCAGCATGATCAGCAATCATGGAGGAGCAGTTCGACGGTTTGAAGTGTAGTTCGAAGGTCATTCTTGACGAGTATAAATAGCAGGGAAGCCCCCAGAAAAGGCCTCCAGACTCAGATCATACAAACCAGTCTTTACTTCATATTTTTCCTTTCCAGTTTTACATTTCTTGCACTTTAAATACCTGTTCTTTAAATACCTGCACTTTAAATACCCGCACTGCATTTCGATTCATAGGAGTAGTTTCAAGTAAATTCGAGTGGATTGCTGCTGTAAACCTCTTCGAGGCTGAGTTTGGACTATTGTAAGTGTTCATCTTAATGAAATACTTCGATTGTTCTTCATATTAATTGTTATTTTTCTTAATTTCTCCCAAGTCAAGCCACCAGTAAAAATCCTCTTCATTGAGGCTGAAAGAACTAAAACACAATCGTCTGATAATTGGTTGGCAATTATAATTTCTGTAAGGACTAATTGATCCTTGCTGGCACGCTCGCATTTACAAAAATACCCTTCGAAAAGCCAAAAAGCCAACAGAAGTACTAGAGGCAAGATTATTTGTTTTTATCTTTTAGAAATTTTGTGCCAATCTAATTTGAAGCTTATTTGCTTATTGACTGTGCAGATAACTGCCGCTGTTTCACAATTTGCAACACCCATCTTTTCAAAAGGAAACCAGTGTTATCGAGTACCCATCAGGTTCATCCCACAGATGATTTTTCTGATATTTGTTTGGAACTCATTTATAAGAATAAATAGTATTACATGATTGTTTAGACACCTGAAATGATCCATATTTGTTCATATGCAGTATAACTGAGATATTTCCTTCGGTTGCTTTTAACTTTGCTGGTGGTGCATCCATGGTTTTAAGACCAGTAGACTACCTTGTACATGATGGTTTAGTTGTAAGTTCTCAAAATTACATCATTAATTGAATTTCTCTTTTCTCCATACTTTTTGAAATAGACATGACTAATTTCATTTTTTTTACAGTGATGAAACGTATCAAGCTTCATTTGTTAATCTTAAATTGGACAATTCATTGTGACAGGATGGTGCTGCAATGTGGTGCATTGGCTTTCAGAAAACTCAGGATCAACTGGTAACTGTTTTAGGAGGTTGGTTCCAGCCCTAAAAGATATATTTTACTGGACAGATATGTTGGCATAGTGTAGTGGCTTAAGCATAAGATAACTTGCTCCTACCCCCCATGCCCTCATCTTTGGTGAGCAGTATTTAGCAGGTTTTTAGTCATTCCATTTTAGTGTAAGGCTATTTAGCAACTCAAAAATCTCCATGTGGCACATGGGATGACACAACCTGTTCTAAATGCGACTAGGCATTTTTTTATTTTTTATTTTTTTGGTGATAAATATAATGCGACTAGGCATTTTGTCAAATTGGATTGGGATCACAGCTAGTTGCTTGCTGCTCATCAGGCCTTCTTTTTTGTTTTTTGTTTTTGTTTTTTCAAGTAAACTTGTGCTGCAATAAGTTTCTAATTTGCTTTTCCTATTTTGTTTTTGTGTATTTATTTAGTATTCCTAATCTTTTTGTTTAATTATCATATCTATGTATGCATATATTTAGATGGTCATATATATTATGAGTATCAATACTCAATAGCATGGGGGGATAATTGTGCACAGGAGTTTATTGCATGTTTGGTATTGTTTTTGTTTTCTGTTTTATTTTCATTTTCTGGAAAACACGGAAAACTTGTTTAGCTATCCGTTTTCGAAAAGTGTATATAAAAATTTTTTGAGAACAACCCACTTTAAGGAAACCCCCAAACGCGATTTTTGCACAAAAAATCAGAACAATGGATGTATTTGAACTTTTGATTGTTTGTGTGTCTGGAAACACAAAACAATAATAAAATAAGGAAACAAAAATGATACAAAACAGGTTTTTTGTTTTTTGTTTGTGTGCTGTCCAGTGACTTTTGTTGATTTGTCATGTGAAAAAAAAATGTTACCTTAGGGAATGTCATTATAACATTAGACAATCCAAGTTTCTAAATTGGGTACGAGTGTTGAACACATATCCCACACCCATACCCTTGTCATATCCGGTACATATGAATACACTGGCAAGTAGAAGAGTCCATATAACACATGTTAGGTTAGCAAAACCAAAGCATAGATTATACATATAGCGTTGGTTGCAGGTGTACAGTTATTTCAGGTAAGTTTATGGTTTTTATTTCTTCACTCATTGTAAACCTAATGGCTGCGAAGTTTGCTTAATTGAAAGATTGCATTGCACTCCAGTTTGTGCAATATGGCATTTTATCTTTCTTCTCTTTGGTCTGTTAGCATTCTTGGTATCAAGAAGCTTTCTCTGCAGAAATTCCTCTTTATTGCACATATTCTACTCTGTTTGCATCCGTGTGTGTGCGCGGGCATGCTTTAAAGTTCGTTGACATGGAAATACATTATAACGTGTGGCTTGAAATGGAACTTGAAATGCTTGATCAATCATTAAAGAGGACACCTTTAATTATTTATTTATTTATTTTGATAAATAGGACACCTTTAATTATTTGAAGCAATGTTTTGAAAATCGGACCAGACCGGCCAGTTCGACCGGTTGAACTGTCAACCGGTCTATGGTCCGGTCCGGATATACCCTTTAACCCGTTCCCTCTTGAAAATTGGTCATTTTAAGCTAAACCGGTGCGAACCGTGGTTAAACCTCTAAATCAGACGAACCGTCTTGGGTTGAAGCAAATAAGACGAACCGTCTTGGGTTGAAGCAAACCGGACCGGTTTGCTATGTTTGGTCCAATATTGAAAAAGTTGATGTTAGAGGGACTTGAATCCAACACCTCAAGCTCCAAAGAGCATGAATTTCCACTCTGCCACCATGGTTTCTTGTTAATATATAAAAAATACATAATATTATTTGTATTCAAACTAATTTCCCTCAAACACATCTATAATTAATATTTTTACAAACAATATTAATATAAAAATATATATAAACATATATGTTTGATGAATATATATATTTAAATTATAAAAATATTTTAAATGAATGTATTTTATTTATTTTTAAATTATAAAAATATTCATAAAATAATTATGACATCACGATTTGATTCTGGTTCAACCCGACAGTTGAACTAGTAGCCCGTTCATCCGATCTCTTTTCAGGTTCGCTCACCAGTCCGGTTTTTAAAACATTGGCTTGAAGCTTTTTTAGGTTTTGACCACAAGTGTTCTTTCTTTGGTTTTCTAACGACTAATGATTATTTCTCCATTGAAAATTGCTGAATTATTTGTAGTATTTTCCTTCATAAGTCCTCTTTTTATAAGTGTTTTCCTTCTCAAGTGCTGTCAGCAAGTACAACACTATGTACTGGAGGTGAATGAACAGGAACATAAAACAACCTTTTATGGAACAAAAAAGGCCAATCCTTGCACGCCCTGATCCCAAAACCCTGTGATACGCTGTACATGGTTGTCAAATTCTTGATACAGATTGTAGGCTCTTACGATCCTACGACCTCAATTTAGCTACACGATCTGAATTGCACTAGGATCTTAAATTTTTTAGAGTCTTAGGAGCTGTGATTCTAAAATCGTATAGAAGCACTACAATCCCGATTCTACTATGATTCGATTCTACCAAATTTTTTACGTATTATTTGTTTCGTATACATGTATGTGTATATATATCAAAATTTAATCAAAACTCTCTCTGCAAATGTCTCCTCTTATGAGGAATTCAATTTGCAAATTTCAAGATTGTGAAAACTTCTCTTTACTAATAGAACAAGATTTCTTCAAATTATTTGAATTAAAATGTTTGGAAAGAGATTTGAAAGTTTTGTCTCTCTAAATCAAAGTTAGTGCATTCAATTTAATATTTGAATAAAATTGTTTGGAGGGAGAGCTGGAAACTTGATTTCCCTCTAAAATCAATATTAGTGACCATTTTATCAATTTTTATTAATAATAGATATTTTTAGTGAATGTTATATAAAAATTTGTATTATTATATTATTTGTCTTTAATGATTTTAAAATTATGTAACATACAATATCATTATTGATATTTTTTCACTTTATTTTGAACTAAAAGTAGAATCTTATGATCCTTGATTTGATTCTATGATCCGATCCACACTATCCTCCCAACGATCCCATATAAGATCCCCATTTTTAACAACCTTGATGCTATAGCTAAGAGATTGTTTTGAACGTGAAGGAATATGAAGCTTCCATTCTTAGAAAGATGCTTTGGTGGGTCAGTGTATGAGGTTTAAAGACCTATAATGGTCGTGTGCGTAGTTGGTGCCTCATATAAGATTTCATCTTGCAACTTGACCAACTACCCATGACTCTAAAATATGCACTTGGATTAGCAAAAATCCAACTCAAATTTTCGTTCTTAAATGAAAATCATTTACTAAATTATCTAGTTTTGGCTAATTCTTCTTATCAAACCTTGCTTATTAAATTTGATGCATCTAGGTAACATCGAGCCTTGTCTTTGTGTGTGTTAGATTCTTTGTGCTTCTTTCCAGCTTTGCATATGTCATGATTATTAGAAACATAATAAAGAAATAAATAACATCTTTTACATTGTCCATGAGTATACACGGTTTCTACCAATTTTATGTTTCATTTACCCTTGAAGCTTGCAAGTTGTCAAAAGCATTGAGGTTTAGTTGCCTCACACGCTCACCTTTTAACATTGAGATTAATGAACTCATTGGCTTCTTTGTGCAGATCTTGTTCTTAAAGATAAGATTTTTGTTTATGATTTGGCTCATCAACGGCTTGGGTGGGCTGATTTTGATTGTAAGTCCATCAGAACTTTGTCTTTTTTATTTTTCTTTCGAAAATGAACTCTCATAATTTATTTGAGTTTCTTTTATTCAGGTTCATTGTCTGTAAATGTCTCCATAACTGCTAGCAAGGATGAATTCGTCAATCCCGGGCAGCTGAGTGTGAGCGGCTCATCAAGAACCATGCTCTTCAAGTTGATATCA
Organism: Camellia granthamiana; assembly: GCA_036172215.1. Taxonomy (NCBI): domain Eukaryota; kingdom Viridiplantae; phylum Streptophyta; class Magnoliopsida; order Ericales; family Theaceae; genus Camellia; species Camellia granthamiana. The sequence continues at coordinate 58,433,958 of CM069912.1, forward strand.
ACTGGCATTACTCTCTTCATGCATATATCACTTTTTATCGGATTTCTCTTATTGTATCTTAAAATCATCCTCTAAAAACCCTATTATTTGCTTGATATCTATTGACTCTACTGGTTTTTATTATAGTAATCAGCAGGGCAATCTGGTTACTGGTGAATGAGACCACTTCTGTTTTCCAATTCTGAATAGGAATCGACTTTCTATGATGAAAGCTGTGTCATTGTAAATTGTCTCCATACTCCTTGGTTCGAGGGTTTTTGAATGAAACTGCCGTCATTGAAAGTGGAACAAGACCTGTTTGAAGTGATTGCTTTCACGTTGGCAAGAATTGTAGAAATACGGTAAGTCTTTTGTAAAGTTGGTTTTTTTTGTAAGAAACATTTGTGAACTCTCTTTTCTTTTTTTGTCTTTTTTCTTTTATTTTATTTTCCCCCTTTTCTTAGTTTAGGCACAAAATACGGTTATAGCGAATTGATATTTGAAATGAAATATGTGATGTGTAAAAAAATTATGAAGCCATAATAAAATTGACTGTCTTTAAATTCTTCGCCATTTTTTTAGCTTTAAATTCATGTTTCCCAATTTTAGTACCTTGAATTTTTTTTGAATAAATCTTTTAAGTTCTAAAAATGCTTTTCTAGTAAAAAAATTATAAAATTTTCAAGATTCCTTTACAAATAAGGTTACATAACGCACAGGGAAAAAAAATTATAGAAAAATTTGCAAAAAAAAAAAGTAATGTGTGGCTCACTTATTTTTCTGATCTATGTGGAGGGGGCATTTTTGCGTGGGTCTCGTGATTAGTTGAAGTGTACATAAACTGATTTGGACATTCGGTCATATAAAAAAAAAAAAAAAAAAATTGTAGAGAACCACATTCAAAATAAATTTTGGCTATAATTGGTGGAGAAAGTGGAGTATTAATTATTTGTGTTGGGTGATTGAGAAACATAAGAGACATAATGTATGGTGATTGGTGATGGAGTATGACCATGTGATACTCCGTGACTATTGTATAATTTCCGTTAAGGTTTATTGGTGATAAGTCCATTTGTACAAGGTTATGATATTAGGTCCAATGATTGATCTTTTGTTCTAAGCACATGATTAATGAAATTGATTTTTTTTTTTCTTTTTTTGATGAAGTCCACTTTCCTGAGTATAATATTTGCCTCCACTTGATAATGTACATCATCGAGTTTATAGTAAATTCCCCTTATTTACCAATTAGAAAATTCTTGATTGAAAGGGCTTGTTTGATAATTGACTATTTTAATTGACTTTTTATGTAAAGATGTGTAGAAAATGAGAGAGAGAAAGAGTGATGTGACAACATATAGTGATTTTTTGACATTTTAATTATTTTAACCTATTGACAAATCAAAATCAAGAGAAAGAGAGATTAAATTGCAGAATTCATTGATGGTTTGGAATGGCTAGATCTGATTGTCGTTGGATCGATCATCTACGGTGTCACTGCTACACATAGCTTATTGTTCTTCATGTCACTGTTGCCACGTTGGCCAACGGTCAGATCATCCACACTGCAAATTTGATCTCCCACTAAAGAATTTGATTTTTAAAATGATATTCATTCTAGCCATAATTAATGAAATATGGACAATTTAGATAATTTAACTATTTTTAGTCGATGGTGCTAGATAGTAGCGGTGGCTATGGACTTGGAAATGAATGAGAGGGGTAGTAGAGAGGTGGAGAAGGGCGGAAATAGCAGTGGACAGGAAAAAAGGAATAAAGAAATAAAGAGGTGGCAATGGGTTGGGAAACATAAGGTGTGATGATGGACAAGAATAAGAAGTGAGAGGTAGCTGTCAACAATAATGAAAGGGAAATAAGTGGTTAAATTGTCCAGATACAAATAGATGCTTATAATTGATATTATTTTAAAAGTTTAGGGTTTAAATTCAAATAATTAAAAACTTAAGACTTAATTTGTTAACGAGATCAAATCTTGAGTTTTTTTTTTTTATTTTTTATTTTAATTCTCCCAAATTTCTTTTATTGGCCTTCCTCTGTGTGTAAAATTCTTGGAAAATTACTCATTTAATTCTGAAGTATTATGTGATATTATTTAATTTAAATAAATCACAAAGTTAAAAACCTTATGAGTGGTGACATGCTAACTAATCTTTAGTAAGTATTTGGAAAATAAAGAATAATTTACCAGTGTTTATATCATGACTTTGAATAAGTATACAAACTATTTACCTCAACTTTTATTTTATTATTTTTTATTTTATTATTTTAAATTTATATCTAAATTTATAATTCAAACATAATGTTGTTGTGTATTTTAATTTTTTACTACTGATAAAACGTTTAATAATTTTCTCAAATTCTAATTCACATATATATGGAAGATAAAAGACAATAAATGATTAAATAATGGTACCAATGATATGGCATCCCCTATAAAAGAGTATTTTTTTTTATTGTTTTATTTTGTCTTTTTTGGGTCATATCACATCTCTACTTTTTTACATATTTTTTTATAAAAAGTTAAAAAATATATTTATTTAGATCATTCCAAAAGCCCTCATAGTATCATTGTTGCATCATTTTGTTTTCACGTTCCGTTTGTTTAGATAGAAAATATTTTTAAAAAATATTTTCTATATTTTTTAGTGTTTGGTACAATAGAAAACGAAAGTTAACAAAAAAATATTTTTTATGATTAACAGAAAACAAGCCTACATAGGCAGAAAATATTTTCCATTTTTTAAAAGATGAAAAATGTTTTTCAAATTAAAATTTTATCAATATCACCACATTACTACTATCACTCTCACCTCCACCTCCACCTCCACCACCACCACCACACCACCATCTTCGCGACCCAACATCATCGTTTTACTATTGCTGCCCCTCACCACTATGCTATTACCTTCCTTTCATCACCATTACCGTCGAATATAAAAATTATTTTTTTAAAAAAATATTTTCTATTTGGCACGTCAAACTCCCTGCACTCACTATCGCGAATATTCTAGTAGTCAAACACTCCGAACTCCCGCGTCATCCAAATCCCTAACAACGGCAGCGCCACATGATGCTCTGACAGAGTTATGTTGATGCCCAATAGAGTTATGATTAATGGATTATGAAAGAGGTAGGATTCATGAATTTGTGTTGAATAGTTGAAAAATATTAAAAGATATGATGAATTATAATTAGTGAGAGACATGGTCACGTGACATGTTAATGCCCACTTTCATTCTTTTACTTTGTCTAAAAGTTTTATCTTGCTTATGTTATGAAGAAAGTTGGTTTCCATTCTAATTTATATGTCTGTTGCATCACTTGAGATGAAAATTTTGTATTTCTGTTAAGAAAGTTGAGAAATTAATGAGAACACTTCAGTTTTTTTATTTTATTTTTATAAAAAATGTGCTTGTAATTGTTCTTTCCTTTGCATCATTCAAGATAAATGTTTTATCGAGTAGAATGAGAAAACAATGAGAAAGCTTCCAAAACTTTGTTATTCCAATGCATTGTCCTAGATAAAAAAAAATTTATCGAAAGGGGCAAGAAAACAATGAGAAAGGAACAAACAAACAAAAAATAAATAAAAGAAACATACAAGCACTCAGAGGAAGTCATACCTACATAATACTTGAAAAAACTCAATCTCTTCTGAAGACGCCTTCGAAAAAGCTGCATCTCACGTCTACATCCGAAGGACAGGCAGCGGAGTGTTCCTTTAAAACCGCCAAGGCTTGAGCATATTTGGCGTCAAGTTCATGAAGAGTCGCCTTTGTTTCATCTATAGAAGTCTGATAAGAGCCAAGCATAGACAAAAACTTCACTCGGCGACTGGCATTCGAGGCTATATCCAAGCGCCTTCGAAGCCATGATAGATTTACCCGATAACACTCCATATCTGAGATCCCCTGATATGCTGTCTCGACTACCTTCTCGTTAATGTCACACAATCGTTGCTGATCTAAGCTATACAGGATAGTAACAAAAGACTCGAGAAGAGCAGTTTGAATCAGTGGGCATTGACAAGCAAAGGAAGCAAAGGTCTCAGGGTAACTCGAATGCACAAGCTGTAGAACTGAGGCAAACTCAGGAGCTACCCAATAATGGAGAAAAGGTATTTTGCTAGAAACCGGGGGTGGAGCTGGGGCCGAGAAGTTGTTAGTTTCAGGAACCTCTCTAATCTCTATCGGGTAAGATGAACCACACGGAAGGGAAACCTTAGGGAGAAAGCTCGAGCCTGAGAATACAGTCTGATGAGGGGAAGGACCAAAAGTATCGCTATCAAAATGGAAGTCGCTAAGATTCAGATCCAAAACATTTGCGGGCACTTGCAATGGAGCGCCCCTAGCAATCGTCTCAAAGGCAGATGTGCCCTCTCGGGAAGGAGAGCCATGAGGAGTCACAAAGAGAGTTAGAGCAGAGTCTGAGGCAAGTGAAGGCAAGACCCCGGTAGGGGCTAACACTGAAAAAAGAAGGGAACTCTATCAGAGGCAGGGAATAGTAAGACCATCTGAGTAAGAAACTCTCACAAATGAAAATGCTTAACAAGCTCTAGAGAGATAGATTACCTAATGGAGAATCATTAGGCGGAGCCAGGGCAACTGAATCAAGTGGAGCATGAGGAACCCAAACATCAAAGAAGCTACTCGGCTGTACGGAGGGACTGCAACTTCTAAATAAGAATTTATATATTTTTTTAATTAGTTTTTTGCAATGTATATCATTTAAATTTTAATTTTTTCACTACTGAGAAAAAAAAAATATTTATTAAATATTTTAAATTTTTTTTTTAATTTTGAGGGCAAATTGATTTTTAGGGTATAATTTGGGGATAAAATAAAGTTCCAATTGAAGTTTGATACCACGTCAGCAAGTTCTGTTTGATTATAAACGGAAACAGACAGTGGAGATTAAATTGATCAAATTTTATGAAGTTTAGGGATCAAATAAAAATAATGCTAAGACTGGATGTCAAATTGAAAAACGCGTAATAATTTGGAAGCAAAATGATATTTCCTATTTTACTTTATAATTTGCAGTGGGAGTGTGAGTTGATGACATTTTTATTTGGAGGAAAATGTAACTGAATTGTAAGAGATAGATACTTACCTAAGCCTTTTTCCGTTGAGGTTGTTGAGGTGGTCCTCTTGATCATCAATTCTAGGACTTCCACTGGGTCCTGCTGCCGCTGCATCGTAGTTATTGTCATTGAGGTCGAGGTTGCGTTCTCTCTTTGATGTAGTAGCACTAATACTACTACTACTACTCAATGCTTGTTCTTCAGCTTCCCTGTATACAAGATGGACACCGACCTTTTCGATCTCTACTACTTTGAATCCGGCGAGATAAGCTTCACATTCAAATTCACCCTCATTTAATTGCTCCATATCATCTTCCGTGATTCCCGAAAATGCACCGCGTGGGATACACCTAACCACCATATTTCCAAATTTGACATACGAACAGTAGCCATCCCATTCTTCGACGATCCTCTGATTAACGGGGCCCTTAAATTTCATTTCAACCCAACAATAGTCCGATTTAGCCTCTTTGAATCCAACAACGGCGTAAACAAATCCCAAGAATCTGTTGTTAAACCAATGTGGAGGCAACTGAAAAGATGTCGAAGACCCTCTACTTTGATGGCTGAACCACTTTGGAATCTCTCTTCCAGGGAAAACAATGTCATGATAACCCTCACGAAAATTTCTCTGTACAATAGACATTGGTCTCAATCAGTGGCGGCCGCCTCCGATAAGAAAAATGTAAAAATGTAGACAAGTAATGTGACATAAACAAATTAATAAATTAGCTTTTTTTAATATATTATGCAAAGACTTCATAATTGATTAAAATATTCTTCAATTCGCCAATTCGCCAATTCACCCAAAACTTCTCAAACCACAATTTGCTAATCCGCTATTTAATTTATAATTTTACTCTCAAATTATCTGAATTGTACCCACGCACACCTCCATTTATCTATATCTATTATTATTTTTATTTTTATTTTTATTTTTATTTTTTGACAAAAAGATCCACAAGCCACACACTGGACAATTGTTTACCAGGTGAGAGAAGTGGCTCATTAAAATGCACACACCTAAACTCCCCCACGGATGTGGAAAGCTTGCCCCAAACCTACCCGGGCCGGAGAGTCCCACCCCGCAAACCTATATCTATCATTCACTTTCCATTAATCTATTAATTTAAACTTTGGTTTGGTTCCTCTAATATGGGAGAATGTGAGAGGTCTGTCCTTCCGATCAATAATTCAAATTATTAATTTTATAAAATTTTTAATTTATATTATTTATATATTAAAAAAAACGATTAGTTTAATATGATAATCGCTTGTTAGAATTTGTATTTTTTTGTTAATTTTTGTTAATTATAATACAAAATTAACAAAAAGTATCCCTTGTTGGAAGTTTAAAGGGTTAACCTCGGGAGTGTATTTGTATTTTACCCAAAACCAACATATACGAAAAAATCTACATCCAAATTAGTACCACCAATATTGGTAAATAATACAAAATAAAAAAGTAGAATGAGAAAACTGAAATGCAAGCATCTATGGACAAATTACACTAATAGTCCCTATAATTTGGGACTCGTGTCACTTTGGTCAATGACTTTTCAATTCTAACACATTTGACCATGAATTTTGAATTTTGTTTCAAATAAAGACAATTGAAAATACTAATGCTCAATTTCAAGGACAAAATCATCAATTTAATAAAATATAAACTAATTTGACAAAAACAAGTCCTTTTCTAGTTTGGGACTCGTGTCACTTTAGTCTATTTTCTTTTTCAAGTCCTTTTCTAAATCAAGGATCAAACACAACCTTAGGCTTATATTCTATTTTATATTGTCTTTAGGACTAAATTAATTCGAATTAAATACTTCAGAGACTTAATTGACAAATTCAAACTATAGGGACTTAAATGAGAAAGATATAAAATTTTAAGGACTATTATTATAATTTATCATATATATATATATAAAGAAAAATGAAAACAATGAACTCAAATGCCAGTGCTCCTACATGATATATATATACACTAGTGAAAAAGGTTAGTGCTATGAACATTTGTCTTTAATATTTTATTGAGTTTATTAAATGAAATAGAATAATATGATATTTTTTGAAAATATTTATTTTATATTTGATTCATTCAAAAAATAATAATAAAAAGCATTGTAAAGTTAATAATAATTCCATAAAAAATGAAAAAAAATAATCATTTCATTTGATTGCACTTTATTCCATTAGGTTACCTGAACTTTTTCTCTAAAAATAAGATTAGTTTTTTACAAAATTGAATAGAATCAATGATTAAATATATGATCAAAATTTTAATTTCTAATATAAAGTACGATTATGGAATAAATAAATGAGATAAAATTTTAGTTCAAACGAGTGAATTATTATTATTATTTTTTTAGGATGGAATAATCGAACGGTGATATTACACGCCAATGATCATATGGTATTACTGTTAAACTTTGATTTGGTTTCATTTGTAGAAAAATATTTTTAGACCCCTGCCAGACACTGGCTATTCTTGTTATAAATTTATATTTCCAAAATGCATATCTTATAACAAATTATTTTGTTTGGTTTGATTTTTTAAAATTATTTTTAGATAAATTTTCATAAAATTTTTCATATTTTTTTTCAAATTTTTTTTGTTACAAAATTTTTTTTCTATTTATTCGGTTAAATTAAAAATTCTAATAAGGAATAGTTGTAATTTCTAGTATTGTGGGGACATTTTATATTTTGAACAAACCTCGGGAGTGTATTTGTATTTTATCCAAAACCAACATATACGAAAAAGTCTACATCCAAATTAGTACCACCAATATTGGTAAATAATACAAAATAAAAAAGTTGAATGAGAACTGAAATGCAAGCATCTATGGACAAATTACACTAATAGTCTTTATAGTTTGAGACTCGTGTCACTTTGGTCCATGACTTTTCAATTCTGACACATTTGACCATGAATTTTGAATTTTGTTCCAAATAAAGACAATTGAAAATACTAATACTCAATTTTAAGGACAAAATCGTCAATTTGATAAAATATAAATTAATTTGACAAAAATATGTTTAAATTTTTAAAAATTATTTCCACGCACCAAAGATAAAATTATATAAAATTGATAAATCTTTTACTCATTTATTTATTTATTTATTTTACTAAATTGATTTTTATTATGTGTTTGGGTGCTGATTATGTAATTGGTGGTTGTTAGTAATCAATATATTTAATATATGAAATGTTTTTAGTTTTGGATTTTTGATTTAATGGATTAGTTTAATAATGGTGTCAAAGTTGTTGCTATATTTGACTTTTGAAAAAATGAAAACTAATTTAATGAAAATAAAAGCAACCACTTATTACATGATCATCATCCAAATACATAATAAAAATTAATTTAATAAAAATAAATAAATAAATGTGTAAAAAAATTATTAATTTTACATAATTTTATCTTTGGTAGATAGAAATAATTTTTAAAAATTCAAAAATATTTTTTTGACATTTATTTTTATCAAATTAGTTTATATTTTATCAAATTGACGACTTTGCCATTGAAATTGAGAAATGGTATCTTCAATTGTCCTTATTTGGAATAAGATTCAAAATTCAGAATTAAATGTGTCTCAATTGAAAATATACAAGTCTCAAACTATAGGAACTGCTACTGTAATTTGTCCTAATAAATATCCAAACCAAAGGGCAAAATCGAAAAAAAATAAACAAATACGAGCCTGAAAAAGCCTTCATCCAAATTAGTACCACCAATATTGGTAAATAACAAAAATAATAAAAGGGTAAAATGGAAAAACTAAAATGCATGTCTCTAATAGTAAATAATTCCAAACCAAAAGGCAAAATTGAAAAAAAAAAAACATACGAGCAACAAGCAGATAAGCATTTCTTATATATATATATATATTTTTAAATTCAAAAAACTCATTGCTGGGTGTTCAAAGTAGGAGTGACTGGTGTTCAAAATTGCAATGAGTGAACTTGTTGAACATATGTATTTGTATTTAAAAAAAAAATTAGGGTGTTTAATTAGTTAAAGAGTAGAGCCGCCGCTTGAGAGAGAGAGAGAGAGAGAGAGAGAGAGAACCTGAAATATGTTTGAAAGAAAATTTTCTGTCAGGATGCCGTTTTGGTTATTCTCAACCAATTTGAAGCAATTGTTGAAGGACGCTGAGGTATAACTAAAAGAGTCGGATGGAATCCATATTGTTCTTAATGATGGGCAATCATTAAAATACAACCTATGTGCTGCAGGTAAAATCTCTGGCAATTCTTGAAGCCTCTTGCAACCAGCCAAATACAAGCCCAACAGACTTGAAAGTTGATTTATGCTTGCAGGTAAACTTTCCATATTGTTTCCCTCTAGGAGTAAATATTCCAACGAGTAGACGCTACAAATGGCTATGGGGATAGATTTTAAATTACAGTAACTAAGATCTAGAAACTCTAAAGACTCCAACCCTGACAAAGCTGCTGCTAGTTCAAAAGCCATGGAATTTAAATTACAGTAACTAAGATTTAGGGTCGTTAAAGACTCCAACCCCGAGAAAGCTGCTGCTAGTTCAGAAGCCATGGAATTAGATGATATTCCTTTACACCCTTTTAGTATAAGTGTCTCAAGCTTCTTTAGACGTCCAATAGAGGATGGGAGTTGTCTAATTGCAGTCCAATCTGCAAGAAGGCGACGTAAACGGTACAAAACACCCAAGTCTGGCGGCAATTTGTCAAGTTTGGAGCAACCAGAAAGGATTAAAGTTGTAAGATCTTTCAACTGACAAATGCTATCTGAAATACTTCTCAAGTTTTTACAATCGCTCAGACTAATCAAACCAAGATTGGTAAGATGTCCAACTGAAGGAGGAAGTTCACTGATATCAGTCCCATCTAAATGAAGCTCTGATAAACATTTCATATATTCCAAGCAGATCAAAACGTTATCAAGCTTTGAACACCCAGAGACAATAAAAACTTCAAGAGATTCCAATTGAATGCCACATGGAAGACACTTGAGACTTTTGCAATCCTTCAAGTTCAAACAAATAAGCCTTCTGACAACTACAATGGATGGATGAAGATTAACCAAACCTGTACAACCTTCAAGAATTAGTCTTTCAAGATTTGGGACCCCTGTGAAATCTGGGCACTTTGTCAGATACGTCGAGTGACTAAGATTCATGATCCTTAACTTGCCTAGATGCTGTTGAAGAAAAATATAAATACAAATAAATTATAGAAATTATAAATAAATTACAGAAATTATGTTGTGTCACGGACGTTGCATCTTATTCAAAGTAATTAAAGAGAATGCAAATTCATACCATTGTTCCCTCCCAAAGTTGTTCAATGCTGCTATAGGTTAAGTGAAGTTCAACAAGATGCTTTGGTTGAAATGTTGAAGGCATGTATTTCATAGGGTATCCTAACCAGTCAAGATACCTTAACTTGTTAGAAAGATATTTGAGTTCTTCTGAGAGGTGCATATGACAAATTTTGAGAATCCTCAAGTTTGACATCTTTGTAAAAGCTTTAGGCCTCAAATGAATGTCCTTTGGATCTAGACCTCTTAGGTAAATATACTGCATAACTATGCCTTCCACTTTGTTTGTTCCCTAATAACCACAAGCAAATAACAAGAACACAATATTAGAAGGCTGACAAAATTATGCACAACTAGCTTTTGTTAATTAAACAATTTTTGAGTGTTCATGCTTTTCTACAAGACCTCTTACCGTATTGTCCATCAATACATGTTTTATATCTTCATCACACCATAACCTAGTCCGCTTTCCAGGCTCTTTATGTGATTCCTCGCAAACAATATGCCACCCTAGTTCTTGTATCAAATCATGCATCAACAGCTTATTGCTTGAGATAGTTATAAGAGACTTTTGAACAAGAACATCAATTCCAATAATTGGGTGGAAGCCACAACTTTCTAGTATTTTTGTTACATCATTTTTGTCCTTCCCTTTGAAAAAACATGCAATATCTAAGAATATGTCTTTCTCTTCCGATTTCAATGCATCGTAACTTATTCTAAGTACTTGTAGAACTTCACTGAGAGGGCTTTTTTTCAATCTGTTTAATGAACTTTCCCATTGATCTTTGTTTCGACCACAAAGGAAAGAACCCAAAACTTCGAGAGCTAAAGGAACTCCGTTAGCATACTTTACTGCATGACGGACAAGCTCTCCATAGCCTCCCATTTGTTGGTGTTTCCCAAAGGCTTTCGATTCAAAGAGTTCTATAGCTTCATCTTCTCTTAATTGCTCAACCTCATAGCTATGTTTTATGCCATATCTAGTTAACACATGTTGATCTCGAGTCGTTACAATGATTCTACTTCCAAAACTGTACCAATCGTGCTCTCCTACCAATTTTTCGAGTTTGGTTGATTCATCCACATCATCAAGCACGATAAGAACCTTTTGGTGACATACTGTGTTCCTTATCATATGTACTGCATGACCGTTACTTTCTATTTTCAAATCTTTTTCCATTAAGATTTCAGAAATGAGTTGTTCTTGCAAAGTTTTTAAACCGCATTTTTCTAAAACTTCTCTAACATTCTCAATAAAGCTGTAACCTTCAAATTGGCAAGAGATACAGTCATAAACAGCTCTGGAAATAGTAGTCTTGCCTATTCCACCCATTCCCCAAATACCTACAACACGAGCATTATCCATCCCTAAACCTAGCAATTCAATCACTTTCTTCGTACGAGAAACCATCCCAACTAGGTCTTTGCCAATGCTTGAATATGTATCAATTAATTTTCTAAAAAGTATACCGACAACTTCTTGGATGAACATTGATTCAGACCTATGTAGATTTAGGAGAACAATAATAAATTTATTCATCAAAACTCAAAAGAGCTATAAGAAGGAAAAGTGTCATTAGTTTGGTAAAATGGTGATTAATTTTACTCATTGCAATTGAATATCACATATAAATATAGTTTCCCTCTATTTGATATGATCATAAAAAATAAAAAATAAAAAAAAAAACAAGAAAAGTCCTTATTTGCTTTATTTGAATGGCACATTGGGTTTCTAAATTTTCCCACAATTGATCTACTTTACTAATTACTGAACTACATTTGTTTAGTTCTACTCTAATTTGTTGTTAGAAACCCTTACGAAGATTTCTATTTATAGAGTTGTTTATTGTATTTTTTATTTCAAAAATTTGTGTACGAGTGTTTGATGAAACTTTTGTTTACATCTTATGAGTCATAGTGCCTGTTTGGCAGAAATTATAATCAGCTTATTTCAGCTTTCAGCTTAATTTAAGTTATTTTGATGTGTTTGGTTTAGCTTATAGCTTATAGCTTATAACTTTTTGGAAGTCAGAAATCAGCTTATTCTTTGAGTGGGGCAGAAGATGCTTTAAGAATAAGCTGGAAATCAGCTTATGTTCATAGTTATAAGCTATAAGCTGTTTAGACATAAGCTATAAGCACTTTCCCACAGCTCTACCAAACAGGGCCATAAATAGTTTAAATAAACAAGCAAGGGAAGAGATCTCGATTATTAAATTTTAGCCTGCTAGAAACCGCATCAAATCAGTTGGACTATATTTCTAGCCCTTCAACTTTAAGACAAAGTTGCTTTTGGAATTTACGAGTTTGGTACGGATTTTCACCCTTCCTTTGATCTTTTTCTTTCCTCCATAAATTCATGTCCAAACAAACCCTAGATGCAAACACAAAGGTTAGGTGATGATTTTCTTTTTCTTTATGCTGTGTTTGATTGGGAGATTTGAGGAGGGATTTGAAAAGGGAAATGGAAAAGGTAGGTGAAATGAGAATAAAATATGTCTAAATTTCACATAATTTCACACATCTTTTCCCTTTCCCTTTCCAAATCCCTCTTCAAATTTTCTAACCAAACACAGCATTAATGTTATCAAACTTGAAAACGCTTATTTCACTTATATTATAATGTTTCTTAAATCATTATTTTTACACATATATTATAATGTTTCTCAAATCTTTATTTTTACTGTCAAACTTATTATTTCTTGAATATGATAATATTAAACATCATATAAAATTATGTTATAGAGTTATTTCATTTGCACTAAGATTATATTTTTAATCTTTGTATATTTTATACTAATTTTTTAATTTTTTTAAAATCTGATAAGTTTAATTCTACAAATCTATTTTTAACAAAATTGATATATGTGAATTTAACGTTTTTGAGATGTTTCAAGATCAATATTAGTATGAAATTTAAAACATATATATTGATACAAAAGTGAATATATGCTGTCACAGTTTACCCACAATGATACACAATTAATGATATATGCCCAATTTTGTCACATTATTTTGAAAGAATTTGTGAGATGTATATCATTACACAAGTTTTATCTAATTATCAGTTACCTGACGATTGCATCACTGGGGTAAGGCCATCCTGATAAATTGGCAACTTGCTCCAAAGCATTCCTCCACCTTGGAACATTCTCCATCCCCAATACTCCCTGTTTGAAAACCAATTCATCAAATCCCTCCCCAAAACTACCTCTTTGCCTTCTCACTTCCGATGGATCCACATGATAGAAAATCGGACAAACCGTTGTGTTGCTGCATTCAAGTGCCTCCACAAGTTCATCCAAACACCATCTCGAAGAAGCATAATTCTTCGATAAAACTATAACTGAAAACCTCGATCCTCCAATCGCTCTCCGGAGCTCCGGCGAAATCGATTTTCCTCTCTCGAGCTTTTCATCGTCTTTGAAGGTGCGAATCCCCTTGTGAGTCAACGCAGTGTAGAGATGACTGACGAAGTTGTCGCGAGTGTCTTCGCCTCTAAAACTCAAGAACACATCGTAGGTGTATCGAGGTCGAGATGAAGATGGAACAGAGGAGGAAGACATTGTTTAACTGTTTGGTATGAGGAATTAGTAGAGAGAGATATAAATTGGGAAATTGAAAACACAAGTAGAAACTAGGATCTCTGTGGCCTTTTTTATAATGTGAAATTTGCGTTATTTGCAAGCAATTGGTACAGACAAACAACAAATTTTCTTTGTAACTTCCACGAATTTCTTCAAAGAAAGCGAGAAGGTCCACTGCTGTGTAGTAGTACTGCTTGCTCTGCTTCTTGGCTTTTTCTTGGTTATCGCAAATACGCTTGAACAGGTCCGCGCGTTTAATATTATTTTAAAAACATGTATTGAATTGTAATTTCTTTATAAAAGAAAGCGTAAGCAAGAACAATTTTTTTTTGTGTCACACATCATCAAGTAATCAGCCAAACACGGCCCAGTGGTAGGAATGGTCACTGACTGTAGGATGATTTAAATAAATGTATTTTTTAATTTTTTTATAAAAAGATATATAAAAAAGTAAAAAAGTGATTTGATTCAAAAAATATAAAAAATATATACTTTTTATATCATTGCAAATAGTCCCCTAGTAATGAAGGTCGTTAAAATCATAATTTTAGATGGAATCGTGGGAAGAAAATGATAAATAAAATCAAATCAAATTGTAGAATCAAATTAAAAATGATAAAATTTTACTTTTAAAACAAAATAATTATTAGTTCATATACCAAGTTAAGTGGTCGGGCTTCACATGATAAGATTAGACTTGAACCCAGTTTATGTTCATCTCTACTCAATGGTACTTGATGGCGATTAAAGGTTTCAAAATCCACACTCAAATATAAATAATAATCAAATAACATAATATGATCAATTCCCTTAATGTCCAACATAATAATTTAGAATTCAATCTTAATTATTATGGAAGATATCATCGTTTAGTTCATTTAAAATAATAATCTTATGTATGTTCTTCCTCGCCAAATTATTCAAAATTAAATCATCTAATGTATCTGTTGGCAACAAATCACAATAGATATCTAATATTTGATTTTTAACAGAGATATGATCAAGGCAAGTAAATTAACTCGAAAATTTCAAATCATGAAGAAATTGAATTAAATTCATATCCAAAATTTACTGATTTAATTTAGAAGAGACAACAACAATTAATCACTAAAACCTCAATTTAGGGAATATGATCGGATCATGTATTCAATTACTACCATATAAGAGGCTTCATCCTTAACCTTAGCTAATAATTTTGCTACTCATAATTATTATAACATACACACTAAAATCAAACATGAAAATAAAATTTACAACTGAAAGGAGAAAATTACACCAAAATACAAAACCGAGCTCCACTTTTTTCTTTTTTCCCAAAAACTTCCCCTTTCTCACATTCAGTTCATCTCATTTATAGAGCTCACTACACACTCCTGAAGCTGTCTAATTTTTAGAAGCTGGTATTATTGAGATTTTGAGGCTAAAATTGTTGAAATTTGATGCATCGATTTCCATTAACAGATCGCACGCCTCCATCTTTGTCTCCATTCTTCGACTCTTGTCTTCCTCAACTACGTTCAGTCTTCAATTCAGAGATAATGTTCATCAGCCTAAGGAAATGATTTTATTGCACCTGTAAAATTGCGTAGCTAAGTCAATAGAGTGGTTGGAAACTTTCTCTTTTCTTTCTTGTTTATTTTTTAATTTTTTATTCTTTACTCCTTCTTCTTTATTTAATCTATATATATATATATTTATATAGAAACAAACAAACGGGTGGCTTTTTGTACTCCATTCCCGACACTGAGGATGGGTACACCGAGGCTGCCATACGACTCCCAGACAGATTCAAAATGCCACATATTGACTGTTTCGACGGGTCTGGAGATCCTATGGTACATATCCGAGTTTTCTTGGATGTTTTGAAGCCGATGGGTCTGACTAAGCAGCAAAAACTCTCTCTGTACGGAAGAACCCTGTTGGGTGTAGCAGCCACTTGGTACGTCAAGTTGGAGGATTCATTGAAGCAAAACTGGGAAGAGTTGGCTGAGGCCTTTGTCAATCAGTACTCTTACAATACCCAAGTTAAAATGACCACTCAAGAGCTAGAAGCTACCCACCAGAATCCTACAAAGCCTTTTGTGGAATTTGTTGCGAGGTGGAGAGCAAAGGCAACACAGATGACAGATCGCCCTTTTGAGAGGGATCAAGTGCGGATAGTGGTGCAGAACCTCGAGCATGATATGTTGCAAAAGCTAATAGTTGCTTCACTATTCACTTTCAAAAGTTTGCATGAATTGGGGGTTCAGATCGAGAGTGCGTTCAACAGTGGGATCATTTCTAGAACAAGCGAACCAATAAGGAGGGTTTTTGCCGGGAGTACCAATGCTGGTAGTAGCACTATTCCCAAACCCACTGAAATCAATACAGTCGCCACAGCCGACCCTTTTGCCAAACCAAGCCCACAAATCGCCAGCCCAGCCTGAGCTCAAGGCAGAACTTTCACCCCTTTCTATATGAGCCTAACCAGCACACTAAAAGTCATGATGGAAAGAGGGTATCTCAAACCCCTCGATCCTCAAACTTTACCTGACCCACTCCCTGCCAAACATAACTCCACTAAGTACTGTGTGTACCATCAATAGTGCGGTCATGGCACCGATCGTTGCTACCGCCTTCGTCATCAGGTCCAGAATCTCATTGACAACTAAACGATAGCTCCACCTACAGACCCCAATGACCAAATATCTCCTGTTTACCTCAACCTCATCCATATACTGCCATCCACCTACAATCCCAGCATATACATCACCTCGGCCCATCTACCCAAGGCTGAGGTGTTCATTCCAGATAGCATGGACTTATGCATGATGGATGCACTCGAACCCCAATCATCTCAAACTTATGAACCCACTACTTCTGAGCTGATGAGAATGATTGAAGATCTTCAGAGAACAGTGGCAGATTTAGCCTTTAGGATATTGGCTTCGTCATCGACCACATCACATGCCAAAAATTTCACGCCAAAAAGCTCCCCAATCTTGGGACAGGCTGCATTGGAAGAAGGCCAATCCCTTGGTAAAGTGGAGGCAAGTGGTAAGAACAAGGTAGGGGTAGGCATTGATCCCCATGAACACCTTCTGTGGGCTGTTGAGGCTTTGAAAGCCAAAGGACTAAACAAACAGCAAGTGCTCGTAGTTGTTGCAAAAACTATGGATGACACTTTTCTACTCAGGATGAGAGCATTCTGAATCAAGGGGCAAGCTGGAAAAAGGGCTGTCATACCAGAAACACCCCTCTCAACTCCAATCCTACACTCGAAAGAGATCATCAAACCTAGTCAGCACCTGCCAATCCCTTTGCTGGTACATCCAATATAACTCCACAAACCTCGAAGTACCAACCCTGAGGCCAGAGGGTTTTCAATCCCCTCTACATGACTTTGTCCAAAGCTCTCCAAATCCTTATAGGACAAGGCCATCTCAAACCCCTTGAGCCTCGGCCTCTCCCGAATCCCCTTCCGGCTAAGCATGATCCGGCCAAGTACTGTGCTTTCCATCAACAAGCCAGCCATGACACTAACATGTGTTTTCGTCTTCGCCACGAAATACAAGATTCGATTGACAACGAGGACATCGTTGCACTAGGTCCTGCAAAGTCTATTGGCACCGGATCAGTGAACTTGGGGGATAATGTGATCATTTGATCGAGGGATGAACCACCAGCTGAGGGCGCTCATTTTACTCCAGATATGGGGACGGCACGCACTATTTTGAGCAATTTGTGAATGCTGTTTATTTTACTTCTGACTTGGGTATTGGGTCAGTCTTGTTGTGTTGTATTGAGTCAGTCTTTTTGTACTGAGTCAGTTGAGTCTATCTTATTGTATTGAGTCATTCCTATTGTGTTAGAGTCGGGTGATTTCGGGGGTGTTACCTCGGACATCACTATTTTGTTTTGTATTTGTCTTTTACACTTTTTCTTTTGAGTTTGTTTCTGCCATGGAGCCAATTATGCCAGCAGTTTTGAATGAAATAGTAGAGCTTTTCACCTACTTTTCTGTGCCTTGAAATCATTGCATTGACTTAAGTTTTTCAAAACTTTTCTAACATTGTGATGAAAACAAAGAGGAAGAAATTCCTCAGGATTTGCAAAAATTTGATCAATTGAGAGAAAGAGAGGCATGCTAAGCCTTTAAATGAATGAGATCATGTTTGTTAATGTGAGTACTAAGAAGGATCCTGGCTTGATTTGGATTGGTTCTACATTGTCTTCGACGTGAGCAACTAGTCGCTTTCTTAAAAGATTTCAAAAAAATGTTTTGCGTGGTCCTGCGAAGACATGCGTCAAATTGATCTTGGGATTGTACAGCATAGGATCACTCTCAGCCTCAAGACTCAACCCCTTTTGCTTTCAAACCTTGAACCTTGACTTAGAATGTTCAAGCAAGCAACCAAAACATAAGGCTTGTATAGCCGGATCAGAAGCAACCCTTGAACTAGGGGCAAGAAGGTCAGATCAAGAAGATCAGATGTCATCAAAGGAAGCTTGCAAAGCTAGATCAGAAGTAGCCCTTGCACTAGGGGCAAAAATGTCAAATGTGCTCAAAGATTCAAAAGATGAGTCATTCCGTAAACCAATGAAGACTGGCAAGAAAGCCAAATTCCAGAATGGAGAGAAGAAAGTTTATTGCTAAAGGATAATCGAGTTCCTATCCAC
Organism: Camellia granthamiana; assembly: GCA_036172215.1. Classification (NCBI taxonomy): domain Eukaryota; kingdom Viridiplantae; phylum Streptophyta; class Magnoliopsida; order Ericales; family Theaceae; genus Camellia; species Camellia granthamiana. The sequence goes on from CM069912.1 coordinate 58,452,596, forward strand.
AACACTAGGGGCAAATTCAAACCCGATTGGATGGGCTCCTACATCATCAGTGAACAGCAGCCATTCTTCTGGATTCAGATGGCTTCGAGATCCTATAACCGATCAACATGGACAAAGTTAACTTTTCTATCCTTGAGGGGCTCGCTGGGTCGAAAACCCAGAAGGGCGACCCAGGCAAAAGTTAGAGCAAGAAAGGAAAAGAAAAAGAACAAAGATGAAAAAAAGAAAAAAAAGAAAAGAAAAGAACAAAAATGAAAAAAATGAAAAAAAAAATGAAGAAAAAGAAGAAAAGAAAATAAGAAAATAAGAGAAATGAAAAGAAAAGAAAAACAGAGCTCGCAAGGTTGAAAACCCAAAAGGGCGGCTTTGGCAAAAGTTAGAGCGCAAAAGGAGAGTGTCAACACCCGAGTGAACCTCAACCCGGAACTGCGTCAGGCCTGATTCCCATGTTTGGGATATGTAGGCAACTTTATCTTGAAGTTCGGCCCCAATCATTTTCAGCCTGCTTGGCTTATCTATGTTGATTGGTTTATCCTTGTTCAAACTCGGCTATCTTATCCATGTGCAAATTGGCTTGTCTTCGTTCAAATTCAGTTGTTCTATTCTGTTAGAAGATTCAGCTGCAAGACAATTCAAGTTCATATCTGAGGTTGTGCATCTCAAGAGTAGATTCCATGTTGGTCGAGCAGTGGCCATTTGCAAAAATAGATTTTGAGAATTTTTAATGAGGTTGATTAATTTTCTCGAAAGTTATTCCATTCTTTCCAAAACTGGACCATTTCTTGGACCCAAAAAAGGAAAATTTTCAGTGCTCACAACTTGACTTGCATGATTTCAAATCAGAAAATCGAACAAGTATGTTAATCTAACTCTCATGTTGGTCAAAATTGTTTTAGTAGAAAGCCAAAAATGAAAAATAGTCAAAATGATGAACTAGGGGCACAGTTGAGACAGGTTTTTTGTCTGTTCCCCCATTGTCAACATACTTGTCGGAAAGGGCACTCTACTTGCCAGAAAGGGTACAACTGAAGCTAATAGCAGGGGGCCAGGCGCCTCCTCATCCTCTAAGCAGCGAGGTATCAAGCCAAGTGCGAAGCACGAATTGGAATGGAGCAGGATATTCCACTCCCTCATCTGGAGAGGTCTGATCACATCCAAACTGGCCAAGGGCATTGTCAATCGATGTCAGTTGCAGATCTACTGTACACCCAATTGTAGCGCAACCCCTTTGTGGGAAAGCTCACTAGCTGTGAGCGAAAGAAGGAGAATCTGGCAGAATACTAGGGGCAAAAGCCCACAACTTCTTGTTTATCCATCAACCACCCAAGGGAGGGATAAAAAATAAGAGAGATTGAAGAATAGGGAGATGTGTGCTGAGAGAAAAAGTGAGAAAATGGCTTTTAAGAGAAAAAGAGATTGAGTGCCAGAGTGATGTGAGAATCACAAATAAGAAAGGGTGGGAAACAATACCCGGAGAAACAGGCTCATCGTGAACCGAGAGGTCTCTCGCCTCTGTAACACATCTAAGTGTTGTGTGTGTGTTTTTGTTTGTCTCGATTCTTGTTTTGAGTCATTTCGAGTGTTAATTGATATGTTTAGGTTGTTTTACCTTTGTTGAGTCATTTTGACTGTGGTTAGTCGTAGGCTCAATACCTGGTCAAAAACTCATTCTCACTCTCAATTTCAAAAAAAAAAAAAAAAAAAATCATTTGTGCCCGGAGTACCGTGTCATTCTCAACATATGTGCAAAACAGGATTTGTTCTTTTATAAAACTGCAGGGTTCAACCCAAGTCATGTGAGAACAATCGAACCAGGACCTATCTGAAGCTACATAGGTTTTGGGCTGCAAAGCAAAAGAAAAGAAGGACCTGTGGCTTTTCAACTTAGCATGCATAGAATGACCAGGACCTATTTGGAGCGTCTTAGCATGTTTCAACTTCAGCAAATTCTGAGACTACATTCCAGGTGCACCTTCTCAGGCCTCTCCTTTCTCGGGAGTATGAGTGTATCCCGACCCCAAGTGTAAGCTTGCTTCAAGTCAGAATGGCAGTCCAAGCAGCACCTGTAGTTTTCACATGCAGATGTTATCTTTCGCCAATATGAACAGGGTGTGTCCTTTTTGAGCTGAGCATGTTGCAAAGTCCTCCGAGAGGTAAATTGGAGGCACCAAAGTACATATTTGATGCCCATCTATTGCATAGAGTAGGCACTTTCAGATGCACTTCTATTGCATGCGTGCCACGCATTGTTTATGAATCATGCATAGAATATGCTTTCAATCATGCATAGAATATGCTTTCAAGTTTGCATAGAATATGCCTGTCTCTTGCGTAGAATATGCCTGTTTCATGCATAGAATATGTTTTCATTTTGACATAGAAAATGCTCTTTTTATTTTGCATAGAACATGCTTTCATAGAATGTACCGTTGCTTTTATATCTCGATGGTTTGTCTTGCATGGAATATGCACTTTTACTATAACACACTTGTTAAGTGTCTTTCTTTACATACACGATATTGTATGTACGGTTTATTCAGAGGAATTCCGGGTAAGATCATTCCAATCCCTCGAACTGCCTTGTTTTGGTTAGAAGCATTAGGACATGCGCCTGATGTTCATACCACCCTCTAGTGTTTGCACCACTCTCTTTTCCCTCTCGCACGTGACGCGTTAGGATGTTGTGGTTAAAAGCACCCGGGCAAATTCCTTTGCTTATACCGCTCTTTGTTTTGGCTGCATAATATTTTGGATGTGTTTCGATTGTTATTGCTATTCTCTTTTAGTTCGGAACCTTAGGGTGTGTCCCTAGGTTCACACTATCTTTCCTCGCGTGTGCCACGCATTGGGATCTTGTGTCGCACCTCGAGTGCGCCCGAGGGTTATGATGTTCTTTGCCTTTTCTACGTGATGCGTAGTTAAGACTACATAATTTTTTTACATCATTTCTGTGTGAAATGTAGTTCGATTTGTGAGTCTCACGCGTGGCGTGTTTATTCACTTACTTCTTCTCTTGTGTAAGATTACTGTACCTTGTTGGTTTGCTTAAAATGTCGCATTTTCTTTGCATAACACTTGCTTTTGAATGCTTCACTGCAGTCTCATTGAATGATCATAAGTTATGTTCTTGCACTGTGCATATCATTTGCAGTTTGCCCCAGCCTACGAGCGCAACTCTGTATTGTTATCTTGAATGTTTGTCTAAACCTTGTGGTTGTGTGCCACTAGCACTTTCTTGCGCATCGCACTTTCTTGCGCATCGTACTTTCTTGCACAACCTTTCTCCATTCACGTGTGGCGTGTTTGGATGTCTTGCACTGTCTTGTGCATCGCGCTTTCTTGTGTAACCTTTCTCCACTCGCGTGTGGCGCGTTTGGATGTTCTCGCACTGTCTTGTACATCGTGCTTTCTTGCGCAACCTTTCTCCATTCGCGTGTGCCGCGTTTGGATGCTCGCGCTTTCTTGCGCATCATTTTTTTTTGTGCAGTTTACACTCGCGCTTCGTTACGCATCGCGCTTTCTTGCGCACCTTACCTGCACTTGTTAGTGCATTGCTCGCGCTTTCTTGCGCACCTTACCTGCACTTGTTAGTGCATTGCTCGCGCTCTTTTGCGCACCTCACCTGCACTTTTTAGTGCATTGCATCGCGCTGTTTTGCACACCTTACTTGCACTTGTTAGTACATTGCTCTCGCTCTTTTGCACACCTTACCTGCACTTGTTAGTGCATTGCTCGCACTTTCTTGCACATCGCGCTGTTTTGCGCACCTTACCTGCACTTGTTAGTGCATTGCTCATGCTTTCTTGCGCATCGCGCTTTTTTTTGTGCACCTTACCTGCACTTGTTAGTGCATTGCACTCGCGTTATTTTGCGCACCTTACTTGCACTGTCTTGTGTAACTGTATAGCACTGTTTTGTGCATTCCTTTTGAATCGCACTATTTTGTGCATTGCATCGCACTGTCTTGTGCATTCGCATCTGCTTCATGCATTCACTGAAGGAATTTCACATCGTCTTGTGCACTACCCTGGTCTATGAGACCTTAAATCCTCTAAAGGTGCAATTCCTTTGGTGTTTGTCCTGCCCGAACGACTTCTAGTGGTCTGGTATAGCCACCTGCCTGTGTTTGCGGCGAGTTCCTAGGAGATCAACTGAGACGGTGGAAACTATAGTTTGAATGGTCGATGCCTAGAATGCAAAGGTTTGGAATTTCCGAGACTAAAGTCTAGTTTAAATACCCAGGGGTGTATCCTTGGCTTGAAATTTGTATGGCAGCCCCATAGGTTGAGGTAGCGTGTATGCGCCTCGATTCTGGATACTGAACCAACCTAGTCTGTCACCCTGTTGGAGAATAGGGAAAGCTGTGACCATAGCCAGGGAGAAAAGTAGTACCTGTGGTTTGGAAATGCAAGATACAAAAGCGGGAGATACCCAACAACATAAGGTGAGTCGTCACCAATTGCCCTTGTAAGGTACTTTCGAGAGCATCACTTCCAAGCTGCATCATCGTATCTATCATAAGTGTTGCATAACATCTATCGCATTGCATATAGCATCTATCGCATGTATCTATTGCATCATATCTGTTTTATCGCCTGCATCCTTTCCATGTTAAGCTTAGTTTGGCATGTGCTCATACATCTCTTTCGTTGAAACATGGTTTTGTGATAATGTGTACGCGCCTATTCCACTAAGAGAATTGTGGTTTGAGGGTTTCGGCACCTTTTCTGTGTTAGACGTGGTCTAATTTGTGTCCATGCCTTTTCTAGGCAAAATGTGGTTTGGTCGCGTGCCTTATTCACTACATTCACTGCATCCACTGCATTGTACTTTGTTTTGTTGCATTTAACATTTAGGATCACGATCTTTCCTCAGCAGATCATTCCTCACTGATATCATGCCACCCAATTATTTGTATTCTTTCTGCGAAACACATAGTTCTGCATGTGCACACGCCCATTCTACTAAGAGAATTGTGGTTTGAGGGTTCCGGCACCTTTTCTATGTTAAATGTAGTTTGATTTTGCATCTCTATCTCTTTATGATATTTGTGTGGTTTTGCACTGCTTGTGGTTTGATGATTCAATTACATTGTATATCATGTGCATTGTTTCGTTGCGTTGCATATCGTCTGTATTGTTTTATTATATTGCATATCATTTTGCATCCTGCCCCTGAACTACGTTGGTTTGATTCCTTGCAAAGGGATACATAGGCAGCCTGCGGGCGCAACCATTTGTTTCTGCATTTACATTTTGTTTATTTGTCCAAGTCTTCGGCCTTGTCAAAAATGGGTCGTCTCTAGGCTTTGACATTCACTCATGTCATTTTATGACTCTGAGCTCTATCAAAGAGGGCCAACTATAGACACCCCATTTTTGACCGCCCTTAAGACTTGGGTGCCACTGATTGCTTACTTGATGATATAGGCTATCTTGTGCAAAGGTTTGATTTCTTCAGCAAGAGGAGCGTCAAATCCCAACCTTACACCCCATTTTTGGACTAAAACTATTTTGACCAAAGATTTTAGATTTTAAAACCCTCTCTTTCAAAACATTTTTGAAACAAAGTTCCTACGATGTTCTGAGGCTCGGATTTCATTAAATGTTGCGCTTTTCGGTAAACCGAACAAGGACAAAGTGGAAATAAATGAAAGAGAGGTGAACTCTTTGAAAAAATCTTTAAAACATCTTTTTTAGAGGTTTGGAGTTGAAGAAAATTGGAGAAGAGAGAAGAAACCAAGTTGGGGAAGAAGATGGGTATGAACCGGTAAGAGAGAGAGTTGAGCAGCCCTCGCTAAATCAGGCCTATCCTTTTGTACACTTGGATTTCAGCTATGAGGCCACCACCATTGGAAAGAAGACTTCTGGGGCTTCATTTTCCACTCAAGAATCTCCTAAAGTCGAGTCCACATGAGGGAGATATGGTTGGTTGAAGTTAGGCATGAATCCGATTGAGCTGGAAATGAGCAACCTTCACTAAAAGAGGCATATCTCTTTGCACACTTGGAATTTTGATGTGAGACTGCCACCATTGGAAAGCTTACTTCTGGGGCTTCAATTTAGACACAAGAATGACTTGCAAAGGAGTCCAGATGAAGGAGTTATGCCCGTTTGAAGTTGGGCTTGGAAACAGATTTTTGGTGGCCGACCAGCCACTATTTGTGGCCTACAATACACACTTCTAGCCGGCTGGCCACCAATGAAAAAGCTCAGATTTTGTAGATATTTCTCCTCCAGCTGTCCTACACTGCTCCAGCTGTCCCAATTCAGATATTTTCGACCAAGGCTCCTCTTTTTGCTATATATTGAGGCCATATCTATCATTTTGAAAGGTTAGCAAATTTTGGGAGCCTCTCTCTCTAAAAATCTTCTCTCTCTACATTCCTCTCTCTCTAGAGTTCTCTCTCTCTTGCCCTTTTGTGCATGCAAGAAGAGAGTGTGCATAGAAGTAGAGATACACTTCTCCTTTGCCTAGACATCCTTCATCAAAGTTGCATATCTTTGGGCTGAGGTCGCTTGGAACCTATTTTGGGCTGTTAAAGGCTGGTTTTGGCTTAGATAGTGGCTATTTTGCTGCTGTACTTCAAAGGTAAACACTTACCCCTTTTAAGCTTATTCTTGTACACTTGTTTGGCCACCTTTGCATGTTGTTTTTGGCCTAGTTTTCAACTACAAAAACCTCTGTTTTTAAGGTCTAAAAATGGTGGTTTAAGGTCTTTTTGGAGTTAGGGGTGGTCCACCCTCTTTTATAGCTTGTTTGCTAAGTTTTGTGCTATCTTTCAAAGCCTTTTGAAACAACTTTTTTTGGGCCTTTTTACTACTGAAACTTAGAGGTTTTTCAGTGACAAAAACCATGTTTTGAAGTCTAAAATAGGAGGGGGTGGCCTCCCCTCCTTGTGTCTTGTTTGCAAGTGTAGATGGCCTAACATGTGAGTATGCTTTTCTACCTTTTTGTGATTTAATCTCAGCATGCTTTAGGCTTTGTTTTGACATGTTTAAGCTAAATTTTGAGCTGGTTTGATCACTCGAGCTTTGCTTTGTATGCTTGTAGTGCAATTGTGCTAAATTGCCAACATATGCTATTGTTTTGGCCTCTAAGTCTAGCCATTCTTAGCTTATTTCAAGCATGTTTTAGAACTCCATTTAGGTTGTTTTAGGACTATTTTGGGTGGACTTGGTCATATGAGCTTCATCTTGCATGGTTGTAGTGCAAAGCCTTTACTAGATTTGAGTTTTAAGGCCTCTAACATGTCTTGCATGACATGGTTGCATGCCATAGCATCATTTCACATGTGATTTTAGAGCATATACCTCTGTCACACTCTCACATATTTCACTCTTTAATTGCTTTTGAGAGTTGTGCTTTATGCCTTGCTTGCGAGCCAATTTGTGCGCATGATTTTCTTGCCTTTTAAGCTTCTATTCTAGCATGACTTAGCCACTGATTTGGCATGTTTAAGCTCTGTCCAGAGCTGGTTTGGTCATTTAAGCTCGATATTGCATGCCTCTTGTGTAATGCTCTTCACTAGTTTCATTGCTTTTGGCCCTGAACATGTTGTGCATGTGTTGCTTGCATGTTTTAGCATTATTTGTCATGCCATTTCAGCACTAAAAGTCTGCCACCTCCCTCAATTCTTCACTTTTTAATTCGCTTTTGAAAGTGGTCTTGAGCCCCTTGTTGGCTTGAGCATGAAATTGAGGCGTTCATGCTTAATGGTTTTAATCCTCCCTTGAGGGTTTCTACTAACTAATAGCATGAGACCTCTTTCATGCTCAAGGCACTTGTGGCTTAAGCCATCTTTCCAATTACAGGACTTTCACATTAGACTTAACCGATTAAAGGACTAATTGGTAAACTAAAATGTGTAAACAAGAATTGAACCAAGTAAAACTTGTGCAAGATAAGCATTTGTGTTGCATTGCATGTGTTTGGATCAGACATTAATCCAAACACGAGAAATGTGGGACGTTTCATACTCAAAGTGATGAAACATGTACCCCTGATCATGCATGATAGGGTGGAGGCTCTTCGAGTCTTGTTTGTGCATTCACTAAGCTTGTACAAGCTTGGTTTTTGGGCCATCATGCATTGAGATGCTTGGTTGGTGGCTTGAGAGCCGAGTACCACACTCCTTTGAGCTTGAGACATGATGAAGAGAGTGGCAGTACACACATTTCCTGCAAAATACATTGTCTTGCCTCCGTTGTTCTCTATTGCAGTAAAAACAGAATTTTGGAGAAAAGGATGGCCGACCAACCAGTGTTTGTGGCCGACAGCCACCTTTTGTGGCTGACCGGCCACCAGTGAGTTTTTGTGCAAAAGTGTTCCTGTTTTGGAGCTATGGCAGTCTGGAAGTTGGTTCGATATTCAGAAAACAGAGAAGATGCAAACAGAGGCAACCGAAGGCAAGGCGATGGATTTCCGGGAGGACGCCAACCAAGCATGCGTGTCTCCCTTGCCCGCGAGGCCATTTTAATTGCTTTAATTAGTTAGAGTAGCTAATTATTCAATTCATTTTGTAATATTTTAATTAGCTTAGCATAGCTAGTTATTCAATATTGTTGTAATATTTAATTAGCTAGAATAGTTAATTAGTTGTTTTGTAATAATTAGCTTAACTTAGATTAGCTTAGCTTATTTATTCGGACCCTCCTTCGAGAGGCCGCAATGTTATAATAAGTGTGCGTGCGTGTGTCATGTCCTCCAACCCCACGTCTTTCTCCCTTTTATTTAACCGCTTTCGATGGTTAGATTAGGGCACGTTTCAATTAGCATACCTTATGCTTGCATGTGTGCACTATTCATTTGTCTTGCATACACCAGGCTCGGCGCATGATTCAAACTGCATTGTATTTCAATACCTATTTGAATATGTGTTTCAGAGCATGTTATCAAATTGTTGCATTCATATGCCATCTTAGATAGCCGAGCCTATTTAATTGCATTTTTGCATGTGTTGCATTAGGCATTTTGTACAGTTAGGATCATGCATATTTCTAACTAGCTTTTGTTTTGGCTCGGAGTACACTGTAAGCTTTTACGCTTTAGCATACTTGCATGAGTGTGAGTGTTGCCATGATAGCATACTTGCCATGAGACTATGTGCTTACTTGATAAATTGCATGAATGCCTGTGGATGAAGGCCTGATTGCTTGAATTGGAACAATTCGATGATTGTGATGTTTAAGCCCACTTTGCAAAGTGGCAAAATCATGTCTTAAGCCCACTTGAGGGTGGCAAATCCGCGCTTTAGCCCACTTGCCGGTGGCACTTTCAAACCATTTTCGAAAACAAACATGAGTTGATTTGTTCCAAGTCTTGCGATTTTAGTCTATACTTGTATGCTGTGCGCATCACATAGTAAGTTAGCTAATAATCAGAATAAGAACACATGTGTTTATAAAACGACATACCATGCTTAGTAGAGGCCAATCTTTGATCGGGCGAGCAAGGATGCTCATTTCAGGACCTTCCCCTTTCGTACCCAAGTTCCCGAGCCGAGGCAACTTTGGTGATGACGGACACGTGGCCTTTGACACGAGTCAGGGTTTCCTAAATTTTCCAAAATAAAATATTTAGGTGGTGACTCTGTAATCTGGTAAAGCAGTCCAGTTTGGCATTATTTGATTTAAAAATCTGATTTTCCAAAATGATTTGCCAGATTGGACTCTTTGGTGTTTATCAGTCTCACATTGCACTTTGTGAGATTAGATTCAGAATCGTGACAAGAGTCCGAACTGTAGGACGACCAATTCGCGCCTCTCCGAAAGGAGGGCACGCAAAGAAAGTCGAGTCCACAACAACAAGCCTTTAAACCCCTAGGTTACCCTAGTGGACGAGTTATAGTCTCGTGAGGGTTTTGCAATAAATATACCCACAAAATTTAAAAACTATCCTTACAATTTTTCTTTCATTCTCATGCAAGCAATTCAAGTGCAAAGTCATGAATTCCATCATCTTAATAGAAAAATCAATCATAGTTTAAAGTACTAACAAGAGTAAAGATATCTCAAAATATTCAAAATCTGGAGTGTGTGAATAAGTTTAGCAGGCATAAATACAATTTCAATCTCAAACTGGAACATAACTCAAATTTCTTTTAGAAATATGCCTCAACTCCAAATCTCACGAGATAATGCACTCACTACAAGAAATTGCACTTTTGGCGACTAAATGTTTAGTCGCCAAAAGTAAGATTTTAGTTGCCGAAAAACTTTCTCGACTAAATATTTTGGTTCCCAGATTTGTCGCGGGAAGATTGTCAGGAAAGGTATTGGCTACAAAAAAATCTTTAGTCGCCAAAAGTCAATGTATTGGCAACAAAAATAATATTTAGTCGCTGATTAGGCTAAATTGGCGACTAATCTGTTATTCGCCAAAAGCTTTCAATTTAATTTAACATAACATTTTCAGCTACTAAAATTTTTGTCGCCAAAACTTGAGGTATCTAGGGCGACCAAAGTTTTAGTTGCAAATTTTCATTTTTGGTTCATCTAACTTTTTTAGCTACTAAATGTTTAGTCGCCGAAAGTCCAATTTGTTGTTTAGCTACTAAATTGTTTAGTCGCTTAAAGTCTAATTTTTTTTAATTAGCTACTAAAATTTTAATCGCCTATCATATTATTTTTATGTTTTGACGACTAAATATTTAGACACCAAAAGTGTTTTTCCTTTTTTTTTTTAAATTTTTTAATTTTTGGCTACTAAATCATTAGTAGCCTAAAGTCTTTTTTAAATAGCTACTAAATATTTAGTCACCAAAAGATTTGTTTTCATTTAATTCTTTTTTAGCTACTAACTATTTAGTCGCTAAAAATATTTAACATCATTTTTGACTACCAATTGTTTAGTTGCCAAAAACATCATTATGTTTTTTTTTATTTATTTTAATTAATTTATCCACTACATGTATGTATCCCATGCAACCTGTAATAGATATACAAACAAAACAATACATATATATTATCACCCATTACACAATCTGCATTTATTTCACTTACAACCATCCAAACAAGAGAATAACTTTTAATGTCAACTTTGCATACAAACCGAGTATATTCCAACTTAAAATAATATTCAATACAAGTTCAGCCAGCTTGCATGTAAAGAAAAAATTTACATATATGAAGTTTGACAATATGCAACATGATCACATACGCAAGCAACCCAATTGAGTAGTTTGAGGATCGGTCCTCTCTTCAACCACAGCATGACATAGGCAGCATTTAGGAGGCCAATCATACTCTCAGTCTATTACCCATTTTGAGTAAGTTCGACCTACAAAGGGGCAAAACAAATATAGCATAAGCCTCAAAGTACCCTCAGAGACACATAAATACAAATACAGAGACATCTTATCAAGCCAAAAAAAAAAAAAAAACCAGATACAAATACATATTTCCTACTCCTATAGGAAAGCAAACTAGCCCCACACATATAACATAAGTAGCTACAAGAAGATGCTACAATTAAACCAAACCAAGCCTTAAGTCTTATCAAATGGGGTAGGCCACAAGAAGATGCTACAACTATCAGAAAAAAACTTGTAGTACAATAACACTATAATAAAGGCATGGTAGTGGAAGTAAAATCAATAGTCTCTATGACCACAGTCAATTACAAATCAGTTCCTCTCAATATGTAGAAGGCATCCGATTGCCAATGAAAAACATAATGCACAAGCATCTAGACTGAATTTAATAACATTATCACAGCCCATGAGGGACTTTTGAATGAAGAAAAAGATAATAAAGCATTAAAGCAACTCAACAGATTAACAATGCTTCGTATTCCAAACTGTCTTTATCTTAGATTAATCCCAAACAAGTATCACCAAGAGAATACATAATAAAATGTAGAGTAGGGACAACACAAAATCAACTCTAAATGAACATCTGTATTTTATGAACTTTTGTGCTTAAAAGAAGGCTTTCAAAGTTTTCTTTGAATGATTGCTTTGGTCTGGTGCGTGCAAAGGAAGTGAAGCTAGATTCTATAGGTTAGATTCATCTTTTAATACTGTTATCCATGGTTCAACTGAAAATTTTTGCTAGCAAAAAACAATTAAATATGATTCTCACAGTAGTTGAAAATGGAGAAAATTGAAGTGTGGGACAAAGGCATTTTTGAGTCCAACTCCCAACCTACGTGTGCTAATTACATCCCGTCTATCCCCACAGGTCCTATTTGTCATGAGAAAGCTACCGGTGACATCTATAGAGTGGTTTGGGGGCTGTTTTATATTTTGCCCCCTGAACGGCCTTTTTCGACTAAGTTTAAAGTGTTTTTGAGTCCAACTCCCAACCTACGTGTGCTAATTACATCCCGTCTATCCCCACAGGTCTTATTTGTCATAAGGAAGCTACCGATGATATCCATAGAGTGTTTCGGAGGCTGTTTTATATTTTTGCCCCTTGAACGGCCTTTTTCGACTAAGTTTAAGGCGTTTTTGACTCCAACTCCCAACCTACGTGTGCTAATCACATCCCATTTGTCCCCACAGGTCCTATTTGCAATGAGGAAGCTACCGGTGACATCCATAGTGGTTCGGGGGCTGTTTTATATTTTTGCCCCCTGAACGGCCTTTTTCGACAAAGTTTAAGGCGTTTTTGACTCCAACTCCCAACCTACGTGTGCTAATTACATCCCGTCTGTCCCCACAGGTCCTATTTGTCATGAGGAAGCTACCGGTGACATCCATAGAGTGGTTCGGGGGCTGTTTTATATTTTTTCCCTCCGAACGGCCTTTTTCGACTAAGTTTAAGGCGTTTTTGAGTCCAACTCCCAACCTACGTGTGCTAATTACATCTTATCTGTCCCCACAGGTCCTATTTGTCACGAGGAAGCTATCGGTGATATCCATAGAGTGGTTCGGGGGCTATTTTATATTTTTGTCTCCCAAACGGCATTTTTTGACTAAGCTTAAGGCATTTTTTACTCCAATTCCCAACTTGCATTAGGGTTACCAATTGATTTGAAATGTGATTCATGTATTTCCTTAATTTTTGTACATGTTTTTACTATTGAGTCTCCTATTATGGTTTCTTTGCTTGTAACAAAATGAAATGTTGGTTGATTACTGACTTCTAGCTATCTATGAACTACCTTACAGTGTTTGATTCATATAAATGTTGTAAAGTTGTGCATTATGATTTCCTTGTTTGGATATTCAGTACTAGAGTCTAGAACAGAACTACAAGCAAGTCTCATGAACTAGTTCATCATTCTACAAAATCATGGGAGATTAACAGATAACTCTCACAGTGGCATTTCACTGAACTTTGTGTACTCATCTTCAATAGGAAGTTAAATTTATGTTCATTAAAAGTTTAACTTTTAAATAATGTGAGACATTATTTAATCCTAATGATAATGTCATTTTCTATTTGACTTTCCTTGCTTTGGTTTTTCCCTCCTAAAACACTTGTAAAGACAGTTCTCATCCAGTTATCCACAAGTTGTGCCTCAACATAAAAGTTAGGCATTCATTAGAATTTATTATGTATTATGAGAAACTATATCAAATAAATTCCTGAGCCTCTGTCATGGTGCAGTGTCTTCTAATTTTAGCCAACTTTCACTGCAAGTCAATTTAGTGGCTTCCTTCTTTGTCTTCTTGTTTTATGATAGCACATTATATCAGTAGTCTTTCAACCAATGTTTTGAAAACCGAACCGGTGAGCGAACCGGAAAAGGGACCGGGTAGACAGGTCACCGGTTCAATCGTCGGGTCAAAGCGGTCGAACCGTGATGTCATAATTAATATTATATAATTAAAAAATATAGCTATAAATTATAAATATATATATATAAATACTCAAATAAAAATAAAAATTGTTGCATAGTATTTATTAATAATATTTAATAAAGTCATAATTGATAAAAAAAAAGTCACTTGTTTTAAAGAAATTAAATTTTTTAAACATTCCCTCCAAACATATTGATTGAATGCTAGATTTAATTTTGGAGGGAAATGAAATTTTCAACTCTTCCTCCAATTAATATGTTTCAAATAATTTGATTGAGTCCTACATAGAATTTTCTAAGTTCTCTTTGAAAAATCTTTTTCTATAACTAGGTGTAAACTTTCATAATCTTCTTAAGCTTCCAATGAGACTCCTCCTTATGAAAGAAGACTCTTGAAGTAAGAATTTTTAGTCAAAATTTTGAAATATTTATATATATATATAAGAAAGAAAGAAAGAGAAAAGGAAAAAAAAAAGAGGTTAAAAACAAAAATAAATAAATAAACCGGGCCAACCCTCAAAACCTGGTCTAGGTCACCGGTTTTGCTAGTTCGACTGTCGGGTCTTCCGGTTTTCCATTTTTACACCGATTTTGCTCCTACTCCGATTTTAGGGGGTTTGCCGGACCGGAACAAGGCCCTGTTCCCGGTCCAACTAGTCTGACTGGCCGGTCCGGTCTGGTCTGGATTTCAAAACATTGCTTTCAATAACTAAAACTGAATGTGCTCTTTATAGGTAAAAGGGCATTTATTTAAGTTTGATTATTTTAAATTTTTTTGTCAATTAACTTAAATGAATGTATATAGGCCCTAGTCTCAAAACAAGTTGGAAGGAAATTGAATTGCATTTTGAAGTCATTAAGCTCTCTTTTTATACTTTATTTTCTTTGCTTGTTATTTTCTTTGACTTCCTTTCTTGCAGATAATGGTTTGTTGGCTAAGGTAGTGATATTGGCTAGGGATTTATCTCAAATCATTTTATTAATGTTCAGGCCACAAAGTGAATATATTCCATGAATCTTTTAAGTAGTAGATAAAGAGTACAAAAGTAATAGCTTCAGTTAAAGATGTTACACAAAATAGTTCAACTCTAAAATCACAAACCATTGAACAAGGCACGCAAGCACATTGGGTCAAATGAAGAAGTAATATGGATAAACAAATAAAGAAAAACTGAAATCCAACACAATTAAGGTCAATACCGAAAGAGGACCCAAATGACATACCTGATACGGTTGGCCAGCAACTAGCAGTGAAACTCTAAAAGGCCTTAAACGACTACACAGAAAACAGAAGGGTAGGAACTAGCAAAAAAAATAATCATATGGAAGAGCCAAGATCAAACCCATGGTATACAGAAAATAATAAATGAGGAAAAGAAAAATAAATAAATGCACAACACAAGTCCATTTTGACTCTGAAAAGGTCAAATACTCAAAAAGCAGCTTAATCTAGCTTCAAAAACCTTTCAACCTTTCAAAAAAGTTACAGAAAACCATTTGCATGTGCCTCTGCCTTTGCCTTTTGAAAAATAAGCAAAAACTTCACACATATTGTAAAAATATGATAAACAAATAAATTTGATTAGTGAGCTTACCCCACGAACACAGAGGACATTGAAGTTTCATTCATTGTGGATCACAACACCGACATTTCTATTTTGAATAAACTGAACCTATGTATATATAGAAACTCATTTGAAATGTAAAAGAAAAATTATATTAAGAAACGTAGATTAAATAAAAAAATGAGTATAGAGATCTAATATTACTGTTTCCTCCAGCATATCATCCACCTGTAAAAAATAATACAAAAGCATTTGATTATGAGGAAAATTAGAAACAATATCTAATCAATCACATGCTAGGGATTGATACTAACCAGATTTGCCAAGTGAGACAATGTTGTCTTTCATATAATCTTCGCCAACGGTTTGTAAACCACAGTGGATTTTCCATCTGAATTCAAACCCTTAGCCACCTTCTTGTATGGACAACAAGCTACAGAAGGCCAAAAAACGAAGTCCAAAAAAGACCACAGTGGATTTTCCATCTGAATTCAAATTATTGGACAACACAAAGATCAAAAAGAATGTCCAAAAAAGAAGTCCTTGAAATATGAGATCAGAAGGCCAAAAACAGAAGAAAAGGGGAGGGGGTGATTACCTGGGAAGAAAGTTTAGAAGGATGGTTCACCATTGGCTTGAACCTCACAGTTTTTGGTCTAATGGCACTGACTGCAGCTTCAGAACATGCATTAGAGGGTGAGGAATCAATAGCACTGGCTAGGAGCTCAAAAAAGGACCTAAAAGTGGAGCAAGAAGGCCTCGAAGGAACCGGTTTAGCTATAACTATCCTTTGTGCCTATTTAACCTCCATTATCAATCAATATAGGAAGTTCTAGTCAATTGTTTTGGCTCATAATATGTCGATGGATATTAAACGTTGACTTGGTATTTTGACAATCTTAAGATCGATCTAAATTTTATTTATGTCTCCAATAGCAGAAAATAGAGGGCAAAGATGTTTGGAGATGAGGTGATAAGGAGAATGGTGATCAGCTACTTGGAAGTGTTGGCTTTAGCTATTCAAAGAATGAAAAGTGCGATTCAAATTCTTCAAACTTGCATGAATTGTTTTAATGTCAATATGTAAATAACTTAGAAGGATAGAATGATAGAGAGGAAGAAAGAAAAAGAAAATTATCTTTTCACAAAGAAGTGATTGATGAAGTAAACTGTGTAATGAAATGGCCTTAAATTGTGAAACCAAATGGTAGCTTCTCTGCAATTTCAGAATACTAAAGCGGGCCTTTTATACCATGACAAATGCTCATCCAACAAAACATTCTTTTTTCTTCTTCTTTTTTTCCCCCAATCAACAAACAATCAAAACAGAGCTAAGGGCTTGTTTGGGAATTCAGAAAGACAGCACTGAGGAAATGGTCCTAGAAAATTTATCACTGTTCTTCACAGCTGTTTGATGATAGCATTATTTATGTAGTGCACTACATAACATGGACGGTGGCACCTACAATAATTTCGATTAGGTTTAACATTAATCTCCTTCTTCTGTGAGGACAAAACACAAGGTATATTTTACCAATTCCTAGACCTATGCATCAGTATTGCATTAAGACACAATATTTTACAGATTATGTGTAAAAAACCAACAATAATACTAATATGAAAAAACACCTCAACAGCATGACAAACCTATGACCGTGCTGTCCTCAAAGAAGGGAGGATGAAAATTAAAGTGACGGAAGCATATTAGTTGGTGTGTGGAACAAACAATGGCCAAATGCATCTTCTGTACCTCTAGTTTTTTTTCTTGACCGTTGCTACTCCCTTAGAAAAGTTTATCCATACTTGAATAATCCAATGTATAATCCAGAAAAAAAATCTCTTCTTGTAATATTGAATGATAAATAAAAGTCTCGTCTTCATTAAGGTATAAGATACTTATCTGCTTCCTACTCAGTAACAAGCTAAACTTTCATTGCAACCACAATTTAGAAGCACCTTAAATTGTTTTAGAAGCCTAAGATACCTTTCTACAGCAAAGATTGCAAAACTTAAAACAAAGGGACTGTAGATTGTTTGGCATACCAAATAACGATTCTTAAAATAATAACATTTCATTAGCCATATCATTTTTTTAATTCAAAGAAGCTGCCTAACCCACAACTAAAAAACAAAACACATCATTCTGCATATGGTAGATCTAATTTAATGAAGTCAATGATGCTTCAACCTCACCAAAAAAACCCACTTTACATAAAAATAAAAATTAAATGTGTAGTATTGTCACTTTCCATAAGCAATTTTACACCAATTTATTGACAATGTCAATATGAATAGTAGAAAGGCTAGACAAACCAATATGCCTTTTCCCTATCACCAAACAACAAATTCCTTATCCAAATAATGAAACTATGCATTTCCACCAAGGAAGAAAAGAAAAGTAGAAGAAAATTGCATGATAAATAGAATCAGAAAGTTATGACAAAAAATGCAAAATAAAAAAAGAAACCCTAAGATGTAGAACACAACACATGAAAAGAAACCATAGATCAAATGCAAAAAAGCGTTCACAAAAAGTAGAAATATAGAGACATAGAAGAAGAAGGAACTAACTAGAAAGGCAAACAACTAACAGCCTATGAAATTGATTTGCTACAATTAAATCTCATTTACTACCCACTTTACAGCTCTCTACTCTACCTGCATTCCAGAACCTAGGATCTTAATATGAATAAATTAAGAAAAAATAGTAGCCAATGGAATAAAAAAAATGAATCAAATAATGATATGTATGACAGAGAAACAAGATTAGCCCAAAATAGAGAAACTTTAACAACTTCAATCTTTGCATACCATGATAGATGAGCTTTATCTCTTTTTGAGCCAAAGTTAACCTAGATGAAGAAAAAGTTTCATTTGGGTTTTCCAAGCTATGAGTCCTTTAGGCTGAGGCTTCCAAACAGTGCCTCGTTTATATGTGAGAGAGAGAGAGAGAGAGAGAGAGGGCAAATTGTGAGGTAGTTCACACACTGAAAAAATTGCAGAAGAAAATTTTGGTATGAAATCAAAATCACATTCACACACACAATCAATGGATTAGGGCTTTGAAAATACATACACAATCAATGGATTAGGGCTTTGAAACTAATGAGCAGCATACATACACAATGAGCCGGATTCGGGCTTTGAACCTAATGAGAGAGAAGGGAAAAGAAGGGGAAAGGTATAAAACCACGGAATAAGCAAACCTATTTATGACATCAAACCCATTAAACTGTAGAAATCAAACCCATTTTAGAAATCCACACGAAATTAAACTCAATAAATCATGTAAAACCCTAAAGAAAGAGTGAGAAATGGGGAGATAGAGGAAGGGGGAGAGAGAGAGAGAGAGAGCAAGCGAACGAGCGAGAGCGAGAGAGAGGGGAGAAAGAGAAAGAACCTGTTTGTATTGCGGAGGCAGCGGTGGCGGTGGTGATTTGCGGCGGTGGCGATGTCCGACAAATGTGAGGAATGGTGGTGAGGGACTTCGGTGAAGTGAGAAGAAGTGAGGTTCTCTGTGTGAGAGGGAGACAGAGGAAAGTGATGTAAATCTAGGCGCCAATCATAAAAAAAATTTTCCCCCCAAATTTTATAAATCTTTTGGAGACTAAAACATTTTTAGTCGGCATAAGTTAACTATTTGGCGACTAATTGTTCTTTTGTCAGAAAAAATTGAGTACATGGCGATCAAAATCATTTTTAGTCACCACCAAAATCATTTTTAGTCACTAAAAATAAATTTTTGACAAGCAAACTTTTGGTCACCAAAGATAAAAAGTAAATTTTTGTTTTTCATTTGGCGACTAAAAAATTTTAGTAGCCAAAACTAACTATACAGCAACTAAAATATTTTTTAGTCGCTAATTGTGGCAATTTTAGCGACTAAATTTTGTTTTAGTCACCAATAATCAATATACCCCTACAAAAAAAAAATAGTAGCTAAATATTGTACTTTTGCCGACTAATATAGTTTTTGGTCGCCAATTCCATAATTTTTAGCTACTAAAATTTTTTTAGTCGTCAAAAGTGTAATTTGTTGTAGTAACTCCACAAATAAATCACTTTGATCATGTGCATAGTTTACTCTCAATATATATATATATGCAAGTGAAGTAATGTAAATCAAAATCAAAGTATCTTGCATATTAAGTTTTTGAAGAAAAACGATAATAGGAAAGAATAAATATATAGTGTCATGAATGGAATGCCAAATACTAAGAATTTAAAATTACCACACTATTACCCTTTTTAAATCATGTCCACATGCAAATCGTACCATCCCAAGATTAAATAGGACTTTTGTTATGTTGTAATGTAAAGGTTAAGGTAATATGATAAAAGGTGAAGGTTTAAAAAAAAAAAAAAATGACTTATGGAGTATTTATTGGAATAAGAATAAATAATCTAGGGCATTATTGAAATGAATCACTTTTCAATTTTTTTTTTTCTCTTTTTTGTTTTGTTTTGTTTTGTTTTGTTTGTTTGTTTGTTTGTTTTGAGTTCAGACTTGTTTGCCCTGTTTCACAACATAATAATTCCAATAACTCTCTAAATATATTGGGTTTTGTGTTTAACAAAGAAAGTTTAAATAAAAGGCTTAAAAAAAATAAAAAAAATAAAAAAATAAATTCAAAGATGGCCTAAAATCATCTCTCAAGAATTGGTATGATTTTTCCAATTTTCATGATCTAAAATAAGTAAAAGTGTGGTAATAAATTAATGTATTCTCAGTATTCAACCAAAACAATGATTAATGAGACTAATCAACAATATAATGCGCTTTCAACAAAAAGAATTAAGAGTAAATGTATAATAACCCTCCAAAGAAATAATGGCACAAAACTCACAAGGGTTAAGAGTCTCCACTTTTGTTCTTCAAGATTTTCAAGTCATATCCACTTATCAATTAAAAATTGAGTTTATGTGGCTAAAGTGCAGTGCAAATAATTTTCCAGATATGAATATATGAAATGCTTTAACAAAGAGGATAGTAAAATAAACTGCAACCATTTTCCATGTTAAAACAACATAAATATCACAACTAGCACAATTACTAATTGTAAAGAATAAAAGATAAACATGACTATAGAATTTTTATTTTATTTTATTTTTTTAGGGAATAACAAAAATAATTGTAGGGAATAACAAAAATAGTACTCCCTCCAACTTGAATATGACAGTGTCCTCAATGTCAACAATAAACACAAAGAAAAAGGGATGGACACAAGATCACTTGGAAATAAGAATGCCTCAAATGATGTAGAGCACCTACAAGTTTGTTAGCATTCAAACAGCCTACCATTCATGCATATTCTATCTCATAGTGCCAAATTGTTCCAAATACTTCATAATGAGCAAATGGAACAATTGGGGATTTTGCCAATAATAATGGTAAGGAATATGAAAGAAAAAGATAACTAGATGAGCATAAAAATGATTAATCTCAATGCTAATAATTGGATTATTCAAAAGAAAACATCGAAGGTTATCTTCGAGTTGAGGATCAAGTGGTATCTAATCACCCTCCAATAAAATAGAATCATCAATGTCATAAGTCCAAAGAGTGGCATGGTATATGTGTTCAAACCAGCTATCACTGTCAAGATAGGCAAGTGGAGGGTCCAGTTCCAGAATGGCATAGGCCACCTGGCATGCTGCAGAAATATACGTCGTATCGTACTGCATATATAAAGGGATAAAGACCTAACAGTAAAATTGAGAAAAAAATTTATTAAAGTCACTCATTGGATGCAAAAACATGAAGTTCAAAATTATGAAGAATATTGTTATCATTATTATTATTATTAATCTATGTGGTTTTTTTGTTTTTGTTTTTGCTTTTGTTTTTGTTTTTGTTTTAAATAAGGAAATGTGGGTTTAATCCTGATAAACAGGATCTTCTAAAAGAATTTCCTCAATGGCTGCACTCCTCAATTCTAGAAATGGTTTCAA
The DNA here is from genome assembly GCA_036172215.1 of Camellia granthamiana. Lineage (NCBI taxonomy): Eukaryota > Viridiplantae > Streptophyta > Magnoliopsida > Ericales > Theaceae > Camellia > Camellia granthamiana. Next base: position 58,473,862 of record CM069912.1, read on the forward strand.
ATGTTGCCCATTTACCTTAAACACCTCACCATTTCTAGGATTTTCAATTTCAATAGCTCCATATGGGTATACCACGCGGACTAAGAAAGGACCAGTCCACTGAGACTGAAGTTTCCCTGGGAATAAATGCAAACGAGAATAGAGGACTTTTTTACTAGGTATAAAGGATTTTCTTAGAATATTCTGATTATGCATTTTTTTCATTTGATCCTTATATGACTTGGCACACTTGTACGCATCATTCCTTATTTCCTCTAACTCATTAATTTGGAGCTTGCAATTGGCACTTGCTTTATCCAAATCAAGGTTAAGTTGCTTTATAGCCTGGTAAGCTCTATGCCCTAATTCAACAGGGAGGTGACAAGCCTTGCCATAGACCAGTCGATAAGGAGACATTCCTATGGCAGTTTTAAATGCAGTACAATAAGCCCACAATGTGTCGCTCAATCTTAAAGACCAATCTTTTCTATTAGGTTTTACCATTTTTTTCTAATGTTTGTTTGATCTCCTGATTTGAAATTTCTACTTGTCCACTAGTCTGTAGATGATAGGCTGTTCCAACTTTATGAGTTATGCAATATTTCTTCATTAAATGTTCAAAATCCTATTGCAAAAATGTTTCCCACCATCGCTAATAATGGCATGAGGTGTACCAAAACGTGCAAAAATATTATTCCATAGGAATCAGACTACAACTCGATGATCATTAGTTTTACATGCAATGGCTTCCACCCACTTAGACACGTAATCAACTGCAACAAGGATGTACAAATTACCAAAAGAGTTAGGAAATGGTTCCATAAAATCAATGCCCCACACATCAAATATTTAGACTATTAAAATCAAGTTGAGTGGCATCATGTTTCTTCGAGAAAGACTTCCTAATTGTTGGTATCGCTCACAGGCTGAGCAATATGTAAATGAATCACGAAAAATAGTAGACCAATAAAATCCACATTGCAAAATCTTGGCAGTTGTCTTTTTAGCACTAAAATGGCCTCTACACGCGTGATCATGACAAAAAGATATTACACTTTGTTGATCATTTTCAAGAATACATCGTCGAATAATTTGGTCAGGACAATATTTGAATAAGTATGGATCATCCCAGAAAAAATGCTTGGTTCCAGCTAAAATTTTTGACTTATCTTGTTTAGTCCAATGCGTTGGCATTTGGCTAGTAACAAGGTAATTCACAATGTCCGCAAACCAAGGTGAAGATAATTGGGTCACATGCATTAATTGCTCATCAGGGAAGCTTTCAATAATGTGATTAGAGTCTATTGAAAAATCAACAACTAGTCGCGATAAGTGATCAGCTACAACATTCTCGGATCCCTTTTTATCTCAAATTTCAATGGCAAATTCTTGTAAGAGTAATATCCAACGAATAAGGCGAGATTTGGCATCTTTCTTGGACATTAAGTATTTTAACGCCGCATGGTCTGAGTAGACTATGACCTTAGAGCCTAGTATATAAGAGCAAAATTTTTCTAGGGCGAATACAACAGCCAGCAACTCTTTTTCTGCAGTGGAATAGTTAAGTTGCGCATCATTTGGTGTCTTACTGGCGTAATATATTACATGAGGGACTTTATCCATTCGTTTCCCTAAAATAGCACCAATTGCATAGTCAGACGCGTCACACATAATTTCAAAAGGTTGACTCCAATTAGGTGGTCGAATTATAGGTGCAGAAGTTAGCTTAGATTTCAATTTTTCAAAAGCCTGAAGGCACTTATCATCAAATACAAATGTTGCATCTTTGACTAGCAAGCTACATAAAGGACGAGAAATCTTGCTAAAATTCTTGATGAATCGTTTATAAAATCCTGCATGCCCTAAGAAACTTCTAATTTCTTTTACAGTTTTGGGAGGTGAAAGGTTGGAAATTAAATCAATTTTAGCTTTGTCAACCTCAATACCCTTATCTGAAACTACATGTCCAAGAACAATTCCTCTTTTTACCATAAAGTGACATTTTTCCCAGTTAAGTACAAGATTCTTTATTCACCCAAAAAAAAAAGTACAAGATTCTTTTCTTTACATCGGGGTAGTACTAACATAAGATGGTGCAAACATTCATCGTAAGAATTCCCAAATACTGAAAAATCATCCATGAAAACTTCTAGAAAATGCTCAACCATATTAGAGAAAATACTAATCATGCATCGCTGGAAAATGGTTGGGGCATTACACAACCTAAAAGACATGCGACGATAGGTGAAGGTACCATAAGGGCAAGTGAACGTAGTTTTCTCTTGGTCTTCTGGAGCAATAAGAATTTGGTTATAACCAGAGTATCCGTCGAGAAAACAATAGTTTGCATGACCTACTAACCTTTCCAACATTTGGTCTATGAATAGAATGGGAAAATGATTTTTTCATGTCATTGAATTTAGCTTTCGGTAGTCAATACAGACACGCCACCCCGTTTGCACATGAGTTGGAACCAATTCATTGTTCTCATTTTTTACTACTGTAACACCAGATTTCTTGGGTACCACTTGAACAGGACTTACCCCGGTACTATCAAAAATTGGATAAATTATACCTGCATCTAAAAGTTTAAGAATCTCGGCCCTAACTACTTCTTGCATCAAGGAAAATATCATCTGCAGGTTCGGAGTACCAAACACAATCCTTTCGGACAATGGCACACCCTTCATAAACAAACATGTGAAAAGCCTCCTAGAGACTTACCAAGTGAAGCATCACAAATCCACACCCTATTACCCAAAAGGGAACGGACAAGCGGAGGCCACGAATAAGACCTCGATAAGGATTTTGAGTAAGATAATGGATGAATTCAGTGGGACTTGGTCTGAACAGTTGATAGTAGCCTTGTGGGCATATCGCACCTCAAAGAGAAAACCAACTCAAGCAACTCCCTACTCCCTTATGTATGGGTCCGAGGCAATGTTACTTATAGAGTTGGAGACACCATCTGCCTGGATGGCTCTCACCTCAGGAATGGTACTTGAGCCTTGAACCACTAGACTAGAGGCATTAGAGGAAAAGCAAGACAGGGCCGCAAAAGTCATGGAAAGGTCTCATGAGTCCATCACTCGAGCCTATAACCAGACCGTGGTGCCAAGGAAGTTCAAAGAGGGTGATCTGGTATAGAAGATCGTAGACCCAATCATGCAAGGACAACCTTTGTCCAAGTTTTCTCCAAAATGGGAAGGGCCTTACAGGGTGATCCAAGCAAGCTCAAACGGGTACTACAGGCTCATGAGAGTTGAAGATGGCTTCCGAATAAGCCCACTCAATGCAGAGTTCATCAAGTGTTACTACCCATAAATAGACTCATTTGTGTTAAATCTCGTTTTCCATTTTCTTGCTTTATCTAAAAGTTGTATTTCCCTTATGTTATGAAAAAGCTGATTTCCTTTATGATGTATATATTTGTTCCATCACTTGTGATGAAAATTTTAGACTTTTGTCAAGAAAGTTGAAGAAGTAATGAGAATTTTTCAGCTTTTATGAATATGTGCATGTAATTGTTATTTCCATTGTATTTCGAGATAAATGTTTTATCAAATAGAATGAGAAAACAGTGAGAAAATCTCCAAGAAAACCAAAAACTTTGTCATTTCATTACATTGTCCTAGATAAAAAATAAAAAATAAAAAATAAAACTTTGTCATTATCAAAAGGGGCAAGAAAGTAATTAAAAAAAACTCAATCTCTTCTAAAAACACCTTTGAAAAAGTTGCTTGCCATATCTACATCCCGAGAACAAGCAGCAGAGTGTGCCTCTAAAGCCTCTAAGGCCCCGAGCATAGCCCAACTCAAGTTCACAAAGAGTTGCCTTTGTGTCATCTATAGAGGTCCGATAAGAGGCAAGCACAAAAAAAACTTCTACCCTGTGACTGGCATTCGAGGCTATATCCAAGCGCTTCCGAAGCCACAATAAATCCACTTGGTGACACTCTATGTCAGAGATCCCCTGATATGCTATCTCGACTACTTTCTCGTTAAGGTCACACAATCGTTTCCTATCCAAGCTAAATAGGATAATGGCAAAAGACTTGAGAAAAACAGTTTGAATTAGCAGACATTGGCAAGCAAATGAAGCAAAGGCCTCAGGGTAACTCGAATGCACAAGCAATAGAACCGATGCAAACTCAGGAGCTACCTAATAGTGGAGAAATGGTACTCTGCCAGAAGCCGGAGTGGGAACTAGGGCCGAGAAGGTATTAGTTTCAGGAAGCTCCCAATTTCTATCGGGTTAGATGAACCATCCGGAGGGGTAACTTTTGGAAGAAGTCCCGAGCCTGAGAATACAGTCCAATGAGGGGAAAGACCAAAAACATCACTATCAAAGTGGAAATCACTGAGATTTAGATCCAAAACATTCGAAGACACTTACGATGAAGAGCCCCTAACAATCGTCTCAAAGGCACGTCCCCTTAAGAAGGAGAGCCGTGCAGAGTCACAAAGAGAGTCAGAGCAGAGTCCGAGGTAGATGAAGGCAAGACCCTTGTAGCGGCTAACACTAAAGAAAAGAGAAGGAAGTCCTATTAGGGGCATCACAAATAAAAGTACATGACAAACTTCAAAAAGCAAGATTACTTAAAGGAGAATCATTACGCAAAGTTGGGGCAACTGGAGGGCTTCTAGCATCAACAAAGTCACTTGGCTGTATGGAGGGCACCTGATCGATCTCAACATCTAATGAAGCCAGAACAGTAGCATTCATTCCTGAGGAAGGAAGGAAAGCCAGAGGATGAGAATCACCATAAGTGCCAGAGCAAGTCTTAGAGACTTCTAGCACATCCACCTCCACACTACTCTCAGAGGCGCACCTCATTTCTATACTATCTTTGGAAGTGTGTCCATTGACATCACCAGAAGCACACCTCACCTCTGCACTGCCTCCAGAAGCATGTTCCTCGGCATCATCCCCTTCAATAATCTCATCACTGAAGCCGTGTTTCTTAATAATCTCAACATCAGAATAGTGATCCTCGACAACCTCATCGTCAAGACGACACTCCTCCCTTGTAACTCAGTGAGGGGGGAATATTTGATAGATGGGGAGACATCCTCAGTCACAATAGATCAGTGACGACGCATACGCTGGACAAGGTCACAAAAATGATCGAAAAACTCAGTTTCATCATCATCTATAGCTGCTATTAGAGGGGTGCAAATCTTCACGAGCCTTGCAGATAAAAGAAGAGTGTCATCCAGGTCTGAGTCTGGCCCGGTAGGGGTAACTTGGCCAATATCCGCGGTACTGAGAACATCAACCACCGCAGGATCAAAAGATAGAGTAGGGTCCTGTATAACAGGAAAAGTAAAGAGTATTCATTTAAGAGGATATAGCCGCAAGATGGAAAATAACTACGAATCAGTGGAAGAACTAAGATATCTATCTGGTACCTGATAGAGCCTTTTAGAAAGGTAAGGAGTAGAAGGACTGGTATCAGAAGCCATCTTATAGGCCATCCGCTTGAGGCAGGTTATCCAAGGACGAGAAACCTTATTCAGAGGGACTGGCTTTGAGATAGCAATCGCCAAGCTAGTAGTAAATATCCGATCTAGAGAGTCAATCGGAGCAAATGAAACAAAGAAGCTCTCATACATATGATTAGATTTTCGACTCTCAGGCAACCTAAGAGATGAGTCCTTCTTATAAATCAACGGAGGCAGACATATAATCGATTTACTCTGGACAAACTAAATAAATGCATCAATGTTTTTCCACCAATATCTCTTGAAAGAGGGGGTGAAACCCCTACCTTACTCAAACTCGGCAGTGTCAAAGAGCCAGATACAGGAAGTAAAGCGTGTACAATAAAGAAGGTGTCAACCTTGGGGCACACAAGTCAAATCCAAATTGACATGCTACTCTATCAGGTTTATAGATGGTGCTATCGAGACCTTCCTCATGCCATACTAGTAGCGAACTGGGACAAACCATTATCAACATATCAACAAGATGCGCAGAAATGCCCTTTGGCAAGGGAAAGGACACTAGTCGGGAGGAACCATGATAAATAAGTGGCGTCACCACACCTACTGGTAGGCATACATAGGGGCATGCCACAAAGCACTGAGGATCATCCACTAAAGTATTCAGGGATAGGGTGGAAATAACAAGTGACTAGTGTGTGATCAACGGCTAGCAAGTCTTTGCCTTCTCAAATGTGCGAGACTCGTCCTTTCTAAGCACAGGGATACCCTCTTTATCTACTATCTCCATAAGAACTTCTGCCTTGAATACAGTTGGAGTAGGGGCAAACTTTGGGAACTCTCAAAAAAGAAGCAGAGCAAGAATCGACTGTGGATAAAAGAGACAGGCTCATACCGACCCATAAAGCGTACCATGTTTCAAGGTAGCAAATCCAATCGGTAATATAGGTTCCCAAGAAATAGGGGGATCTGATGCCCTTTGAAGAATCTAACTGCTAGTGGGAAGACAAAAGGATTGAGAAAATCTGGAGGTGTGCTCGGAAGAATGAAGAATAAGAGGAAGCAAGCCAGAAATCCCAGAAAATAAAGCCTGGAACCATACATCGGGCTGACCTCGTACTGCTGATAACCAGGGTCAGCATCTCTAGCCAGGGGGTGAAGATCTCTGAAGAAGTGGCGGATCCATGCGGTGTAAGAGGCACGATCCATCCTCACTCATTTAGTCCTCCTCGCTGAACCATCAAATACAGAGCTCCACCGACCACAAGCTTGAAGATTTTGTTTTAGGGATTAGATTAGAGAATCATCCTCAGAGGGTATCCGCTCAGGACAGAAGGCATTAGGGCTAGTCATTTCTAGGCACAACAACATGAACACATCCTTGAGGATGGCCCCCATCTCATGCTGGCCAAGTATGAAAGTGTGTGTCTCGGTACTCCACCAGAAAGCCATGGCTTCAAGGCTAGCATTGTTGTGGCAAATGGATAAAGATCGAGATATCTTCACTGGAATCAATAACCGGGCCTCCTGAAGCCGCTGACAGAGGCCCCTGTCCGAGAGGACATCATCGACCCACTCTTGCCAACCAAAGAGAGGGTTGGAGAAAGCCTTAAACTAGGGATAATAGTAAGGGAAATCCTCTCACTCAACCATAAAGCGTAACACTAAAGAAGGGGAAATGAGGGCCCCATGTCTGGAATCAATATCCTTAGAAAGAAACAATGAAGCCCCCTTCAGAGATGAATGTAAAACAGTAGAGGTAGCTGCTCGCCAGAATGGGTCCTTTTGGCCAAACTAAGGAGATTTCCTCCACTCGAGCACCGGAGGCACATCCCTCTCCTTCATAAGAGCCGGTTCTGATGACCCCGGGATGACAGATTTTTGTCGAGAAGACATATAGATGAAATAACAGGCATAACAACAAGGAGTCGATCGTATCAAATTTAAAATATCGGAATTAAAGCAACAAAAATTAAAAGGAATTCAAATGGAATTTCGGCATCAACTGTCTATTTCTCGGGGTATCCACTAGGGCTGGGCATAGGGTTATCTAACCCGCACAACCCACCATACCCGATCTGACCCGCACACCTATGGGTGGTTTCACAAACATAAAAGGTCGAATGTAGTTTGGAATATATCAAATTTTCAGTTTGCGAGCGGGTTACGGGTTTGACCCGTATCGGCCACAACCGTCTGCACTTAATTATTTATTTATTTATTTTTTTGGAAAAACCTGGACCATTCATCTATTCCATCTATGGAGATATTTTTGCCCAAACACACAAACCAATTGAGAAACCTTAATCTCTAAAAACATCTAAGAGCACTAGCAGCTCTCTCTTCATCTCACTCTATCTCATTTTTCATCTACATAGCTCACACCGATCGACCTTCACAAGATCAGCTCTCTCTCTCCTACAACTCTCAGGTAAGGACTCTTTCTGTCTCTCTCTCTCTCTCCCCGATCTGTGATTTGTTTTTTGGCAATCAAATTTGTTTTTAATTAAATTTTAGAAGTGGAATCTATTGTTTAGATTCTATTTAGAAGTTGAATTTGTTGTTTAGATTCTATCACAGAAACATTTGATAGAAGTTATTAGATCATTTAGGCAAGAAGAAAAGTCTGGAGACCTGGTAAAGGTGAGCTATCTTATTATGGTCAGCAAGGCGAGGTTACACCTTCATTACGATGATCTTATGCTGCAAAGAAATTGTTTTGACAGGTAATTATGGACCCGAGTTGTAGTTTTTTGGTTTGTTCTTACTCTAACAGGTCTATCTGCATGTATGACTTTTTCACTGGGGAGATTGTTGCACGAGCAGAGCGGCATGGTGAAGTCATTACTGGCATTATTTTCTTACCCGATTGTGAGCACATAGTTTTTGTGAGTTATTACTAATTTTTCCTGGCTAATTAATGTGCCTTTCCTTGTATTGCATGTTATAATTAAGTGAAGCCAGGTTATTTACCTACGTAAATTAACCTTTTGAAGATCTGAAAGAAATTATGTGCAACTTTAATGCTTAATCTTTGTTTCTTCCAAACTACTTCGTATTTTAATTACTGAACATGATAGGATTCTTTTAGACCATCCAGTATTTTACATGCAGTATGCTTGCTCTTGCTATTGTTGCATGAAATGAAAGTGGTAATATATTTGGCATTGTTAAAATTATCTAAAGCCTTAATTCTTTTGAAGGAAACTTGTGTGAATATGTGAAGCCAAATTTTTTTTTTTTTTTTGATGGTTGCATTTTTGTTTGGGAAGTGCTTGCTCTTTTGTCTTCAAAGATACTACAGAAAACTAAGCAAAACTCCAGGACAATTTCTCCAACAAGCATAGTCCAACCTGCATCTTAAGTCATTTAAATTTTTATGAAGAGGATGATCACCCATTCAAAATTAATCCTGAACAATGGACACTGCCAGAAAGTCCCAATTATGTTTAATTGAATCTGAAATTGAATCTGTTTAGATTCTGAACAATTGAATCTGTTTTTGTGAAAGGAGTTATGAAGATTGAAGGTTTAATTCATTAATTATTAATGTTGGAGTATTTTAGAAAATTGGGAGAAAATTGCCCAAAATAAATATTTACAAAATGGGGGGGAAAAAAAAGCTCAAAAATAAAATTTTAAAGAAAAAAGTCCAAACTGTAAACCGCCCGCACATCCGCGAACCCTATCCGCACAAACCGCAGTGCGGGCAGTTACGGGTTGACTTTTTCCCAAACCGCATAGATGCGGGCGGGTCAAAACTGAACTGCAAACAGCACAAATCCAATCCGCGACCACCCTTAGTATCCCTAAGCCCAATGAATGACCATACATGGCTCTAAGAGTTATTATGACGCCATTATCTCGAGTAAGGCATCTATGGGGTATTAGACGTTCTATTTATGCCAAATTCAACATTATGGGTTCAAGATTCAATGACAGGGGTCTAATAAGTAAATAGGCAGCAAATCCTCAATACCCTCAAGCTCAACAAATTGCAATACCAATGTGTGTGTCATCAACATCTAGATTTCAAGTTTCTGTCATCAACAAGAGTGCAATGTTATAGGCCATTTTGTAATGGAATTCAAGCGGGTCATTTTCTCAAATTACAATAGTTCATATTGAAGATCCAGCTTATATAGGGCTTAAACTTTGGATAGAGTAAAGTTCAATGGCAAATTTCAGACCCAAGATCCGAAGTATTTATGTTTCTCATCCGTAGCAAGATTTAATAAATTGTTATGAAGATTGCAAGAATGTTCCCTCCAAGTCAATGTTCATAGCGCAAAATTTCTTTAGCAAGTTTCAATTCAAAAAAATTATTTAAGCAAATCCCACAGGATATTTCAAGATTGCAAAACCCAATAGATCAAAATTCCTAAGCTAAAAAAAACTAGGGAAACCAACGCCGCGTTGAGTCGGCGACCTGGTCGGCATTAAATAGTCACAGTTGAAACCAGTGGGTATGCAAGCAAAATCAAGATCTGAGTGGTCCGAGCTCGAAAAAAGTATCGCTAAGATTGTGCTAGGAAAGACCACACACGACGCATTGAGTGAGCGACGTGTATGGGTGGCGCTAGACAGCTGAAACAAGAGGCAAAGTTGTAGCAAAGAGAAGCCGATAGTGGTCGGCACTAGGTAGTTGAGGCCGAAAGCAGCAGTGATGTCGCAGAGGAGTCAGCATCGGCGTTGGTTAGTAGAACCGAGCTCCGGTGTGTCTGGATCTCCGAGGAGTTACGTCACTAAGATGAAGTGAAGCACCAATGGTGAGCAGCAACTTGGGTCGCGACTTCTGCGACAGTCGAAGTTGAGACAAGTCGGTGGCTAGTTCGCGACGTCTGTGGCAGTCCGAGCTAGCATAGGTCGGTGGCGGCGCTCGGAGTTGCACCAGTGGCGTAGAAACAGAGCTTTGGTTCTCTCGGTTTAGAGAGAGAGTGAGCTGAGAATGGTTTTCGACAAAAAAAAAAAAAAAAAAAGAGATAAGGATTTGGTTTGATTGTCCTTTTCCTTGGTGCAAAAGGAAAAAAAATGTATGTGGTCTTGTGGCCTCTCAAATAATATAAGAGCACGTATATATATATATATAAAGTGGGCCTACTGTATTCTAAAAAAAAAAAAGTGTGGGCCTTATCTTTTCAAGAATAAAAAAGTGGATGTTTTATTTTTCTTTGATTTGGAGTAAGGAAATGGACCTTCAAATGTTCTAGAAAAATCAAAAGATTTGGAATCATGCATGCTGTTAAAAGAATTGAAGAATTAAGATTGACTTTTGAAGAAAAACGTGGCACAAATATAAAGTGCGTTTGCTAAACATGGCATAATGATAAAAGATTTCTATTATTAATTGTCAATCTTATCCATAGGATATGATGAGTCATCAATTTTATCCATAGGCCATGTCAAGACAAAACATGCCCGAGGGAATGAAACGAAGCGTGGCCAAAGAAGTGACAATATGCATGTTCGAGAAATTCAAAATTTTTCATACATGCAAGGGGAAAATGTAAAAGGGGTTAGCTTGAGCCCACTAAATTAGCTAGGCCCAATCGAAAAGTCCAAGATTGGTGGGCTCGGATTTATCGCCATCAAACGGGCCGAATTGCTCTAAGCCTCAAAAGGGTTTGGATCCACGAACTTAGAGACTTACTTGGGCCCGGACTCAAAAGGGTATTGAGCAAGCCTAGAGGTCCGAGGCACTCGAGCTTTGAACAGATTTGATCGCAATCTAGAAGCTGCTCCATTGGTGAGTCCCAGAACATTTGCAAACTTGGAGCATTCTAAGATCAACCCACCAGACTCATGAGTGAGGTTAGAGCCCAAACAAAGGACCCGAATCCCGAGGACGAAGGGGTGGAGATGAATTTACTCATTGGTTAATTTAGCCTTTACCCAGGTCGAGGTGACACGACCCCGAGGGGTCCATGAGACTCGGTAATATCTGCTACAGGGCGTCCTCTTGGACTACCCTTGACTCTTTGGGATGATTGGGAATCATTGGTTAGGTGTGGCTAAGAAGAAAGGTTCGCCAAGAGGTTGATCTCCTCTTCGGGGTTTTCCTGATCCTCGAAGAGGTCACTTCCTCGGACAAGGTAGTTGGAGGGAATATTCCTCATGTGCCTTGCACATGGGCTCCATCCTACATCATAAGGTCTCCATAAATAGCACCCACTCATAGCTTTACAAGGGATGGATTTCAGAGAGACAACTCTTGGGAAAGAACTAATTTCCATTCTCTATTATCTATCTTGAGAATGAAAGTGAGAGATCCATGTGAGAGCCTTGCTATTATTCTCTCTCTAACTACTTTACCTTCTTCTTCACCAAATCTCTTATCTCCATTATCTTTTTGCTATTGTGTTCCTAGTTGTGACTGTTAAAGAATCTAAGCCTCTCATCATTTCTAGAGAATTCAAATTTTCTTCAAAGATCTTCGAAAATCTTCGAATTTTCTGACAACATTCTTGAACCCTCTCATACAATATGTAAGAAAGAAGATTAGCTAATGATTAGAAGATATGAGAGAAAAATTTACCTTTAATATTTTAATTGATTGCCACATCATTGAAAAGTGAGTATGATTTTTAATGCATTTTTGCAATATTTTAATCAAAATTATTTTATACCTTTTAGATCTACTTAATCTTAATTATACTAAAAATGTATAAAATTTGTACAAAAATTTTTAAAATTTTTATTGAATTTTTTTTAGTGTATCTAGATTATGTGTACTAAAAAAATAAAAAAATTATTGAAAATACAAAAATATAAAAATAAAAAATTCAATTTCCAAAAAGGTGAGTTAAACCAAACAAAATCGCCTTTTTGGTTATATCGTTGGATCATGTGTCTTTGTTCTTAGTGTCAATATTTGGCAAATACTGTTGATGACAACTTTTTAACTATCTTAGACGAAACTCCTTTTTGGCAACTATTTATATATATCTATATAATAAAGTAGGAAGATTTTTGAATTTGTCCTACACACATTTATCCTATTAGGACATTTGGACGGCTTAGATTTATTCAAATTATAAAACAACGACTCAAATATATTTTTCAAAAAATATCCTACATGGTCATTTTCTATTTTCCCGTTTCTCTCTCTTACTTTTTCATTTTCTCACCCATCCTTCCATGATCCCATAATCCCACCTTCCTCCCTTTTTTTCTTTTTATTTTTTTATTTTCTCCCATTTTTATTTTTCTCTCTTTTTGTTTTTTTTTTTTTATTTTCTCCTTTTTGTTCACTTATTTTTATTCATATTATAGGCAAAGTCTGCGATCCCAGAATTAGGAGTTAGATTTTACTGTGTGTAGTGGAGATTAAATTAATGAATTTTATGGTCCACAAATTAAATAAATTTGAACAATTAATTATTATTTTTAAATATATTGAAAACCTGATAGGCTTCATAAATTTAGACCTCATATGAATCTTTAACATATTTTAATAAAGCCGGACGGTTTTTTAATCTTCAACATATTTTTGTCTTATTAGAACATTTGGATGACTCAGATCTATTCAAATTATAAAACAATGGATGAGATATATTTCCTAAAAAAAATCCTACATTTACATTTTTTACTTTCCCTCCTCTCTCTCTCTCTTACTTTTTTCTTTTTTCACCCATCCTTCCATAATCCCGTGATCCCACATTCATCTCTCTTTTCTTTTTTTTTTTTTTTTTTTTCTCTCTATTTGTTTTTTTTTTTAATTTTCTCTTTTTTGTTTAATATATTTTACACATATTTTCATACAATGTATGTATGCCCGTAATACACTAGGACATTACAGACATCTATACAATTTCCATATAATTATATAACCAAAAGCAATATTGTATGTATGCTCGTGGAAATTGTATGTATGTCAGGCACATATATCTATCTAGCTATATATTATATAAGCAAAAGTAAATTTTTGTGAGAAGCTTTGTGAGAACTCCAAAATTTTATAATAAATTTGTGAGAGGGAGTTTTTATAAGGATTAGGGCCGAGCTAGGCCTAGGCGTAGTAATAGGCCGTTCTATGGGCTGTGGTGAAAAGGGCTTAGCAAATGGACCTTAGTGTTAGCTCGGTCCAAGTATGGTTACAGTCACCACGGTCAGAGTGGTGATAATTAGCTCGGTCATAGTATTCGGAGCCGAGGCATTTGGGCTTCTTATGGTGGACCTTGCTCTTGTTAGCTCGGTCAAAGCTTGCTGTAGTTAGCTCGGTCTCAACAGACAAAACCGAGGTACAAGTGAACAAGAGCCGAGCTATATGTTGCATGCGAAGGCGCTGGATAAGTATGACAAAGGGCTAGTGTTAGCTCGGTCATACTGTCATCCAACTGAGGTAAAACCATCTCACTTGGTTTAAGCAGTGAGGGGGGTGTTGAAGGATAAACATTATCTTTCAGGAGTGTGATTCCTAGGAGGACTCTACATGGAGGAATAAGAGTCCTACTAGGATTATGCCAGGCAAAAACTATAAAAGCTCACAACATAACCTATGTAGAGGTAACACAACTTTGATTCTCAAATACACAGAGCTTTGGTCTATTTGTCTATTTTGCTGACTTAGGCATCGGAGAGGTATCCGGCACACACCCGCCGGCTAGCTCATGTTTGTGTTTTCAGGGAGTAAAGCGACGATGTTTGGAGGAGCGCAAACTTGATCAACAGGATTATATGAGAACATTATTTCGTGCTCGTACAATTTGTGATTTATCAAATTAAAAAATAAATTTAAATAGTGTTGAGATTACAATTATATTATAATCCTAACATTATTTACACCATGCTTTCAGGCACGGGCATATACTAGTATATATATATATGATAGAGATAAAAAAAAATTAAAAAAATTACTAAAATACATCGGGCCCATTTAATTTTCCAAAGACCAAAAAAAATAAAATAAAATGGTAATATAGAACTTATTTATTTGCATTTGCCAAAGAGTAAGCTTACTGAGGAATCACATGCCGGATCATGCTACTATACTCCGTAATTTACAATTTTTTATAATAAAAAAATAAATCATAATCAAATAGAGATATTTATTTATAAATCTCATTTAGTGGATTTATATTTTGGTATGAGTTTGATTTTTTCGAATATTAATTGTATGTTTATTATTTTTGTTACTATGCTTGTTGGTTGAACAATCATTTTTGTTACCACTAAATAATTGAAATAATCGATTTTCACTTTTTTTTTTCTTATAATTTTGTTTCATGTTTTCTCGTTGCAATGTGAATGCTCATATTGTAATGTGTTGCAATTGGTATTGTGATTAGCACACCATTAATCGATGTTAATATTTACATTCAGGAATAGTCATACAAGCGCAAACAATAATGTGTTAATATTCACATTCAAAAATAGTCATACTAGTATAAACAACAATGTGTTATTTTGGTCACAAACATAGTGTGTACATAGAAATGTAAATGTTCACATTAATTTTGTAATACAAATAGGTAGTCACACACAATGTTAATGTTCATACACTCATGTAATATTGAGTGTGTGGATAGTTTCATGAGACGATGTTGTTTACCAACATACATTTATAATGTGAAAGTTTATAACAACATTTAGTGAGAGATTTTTAGAAAGTAGACGATTTAGAGTTTTGGGAATGTGAGAGATTTTCTCCATGGACAAGGGAGAGATTTCCTCTATGAACGAATGGGGGAGAGATTTTCTCTCATTAGAATGAGGGAGATATTTTCTCCATAGAATGAGGGACTATATTATTTTTTTTTATTGTGTATCAGTTTCAAAATGGAAGTATACATAGAAAGTTCGAAGGGTAATTTGGTCATATTATATTAAACAAGACCTAATAGAATATTAAAAAAGAAGATGGGTTAGATAAAATAAAACACTTAAAAATGAGATTTATCAAAAAATGACCCAATCAAATATTATATAAGTATAACTAAAGACAATTTTTTATCATAATCAAAATAATAATCATAATTAACACCACAATGAGTCATAATCAAATCATAATTAACGCTACAATAAATCATAATCAAATATTATAAATGTCATAATTAGGACATCTAGTACACACCCCGAAGTGGGGTGTTTGTATTATCAAATTTCCTATCAATTGGGTAATTTTTTGAAAAAAATTGTCAAAAGTTCACCGCCTAGACATATTTGTGGCGGAGATCAAAGTTTAAATTGAGAAAATTATTTTCTAGTAGTGCTACCACAAAATCATTACTAATTCATGAAAAATCTTATTACTTTAATTATTTATATATATATATATGTATTATCATTTATTTATAATTTTTTTTAAACATACACTAATTTGAATTTTTTTTCTTAAATCTTTGTGCATTATAAGTACAAGCATAACACTTTTTTTGTTGGTAAATCTAAATATATGATGGTAAGGATAATTCTTGAGATATTTGCCATTTAATGTGTATTTTATGTTAAATTTTTTTAAAATGCCATAACTTTAACTACATAAATTTGTTTATAATAAAATTTATATTTTTAGATTTGTTTTTTCAAAAATTTTAAAACAATATCTATATTAATTCTAAGAAAAAAAACGGGTCTTGAAATCTGCCTAAGTCAAAGTCGTCAAATCTAGACCTTCCTTCTATAAGTTCCACCAAAATAGGGCTGCTTCGTCAAGCTGATATGTAGCCAACTCTTATTTTTGGGCCTCGGTGAGCTGCATACTACCAAACACCATCTCACATTTCTGGACCCAAGCGTCATCTATATTAGGTCCTCCATCTCTAGAGAATTTCTGATCGCCCAAAGAACTAAAGTCTTTGTTTCTCTTCACGAAGGGATCTCCCTACTGGCCTTGATTATTATTCTGCACGACTTGAAGTAACTGAGCCATCATCTCCCCCACATTAACCTGCACAGTATTGGTTGCCTTGGTAGCAGCCGTTGCCGCTGTCGCCACCATGTTAGCAGTTGTTTCTTCCCCTATGCCGCTAGGCTCAACATTTCTCAAATTATACCTTCCAGCCATCATCTTCAAGTTAAACACACAAAAAGATTTCGTTCATAAGTACTTAGAATAAATTCAACCACCAACTAAACCAGCTAACCCATGTTTCCATAATTCGAGGATCACCTAAACTCTCACAAGTCTAGGGTAACCTAAAGCTCTGATACCAAACTGTCACACCCCAAAATTTGGACAATTAAATATTAAAGTAAGACTAGACCCCAATCAATATTCCATTATCCAAATCCTAGGGATAAAACAAAATCTAAATGTTCTCGTCTCCATAAGGTTTAAGTAAATTTCAATACTAAAAAAAAAAATACAAGAGATAAAAAAAAATAACAAACGTCAACCAAACCATCCATCATAAATTCATGATTATCCAATATCTCCAACATTAAAGTAGCAACAAATAGGAGTGTAAAAATGGCCCGCAGCCCATGGGCAGCCCGAAGCCCGCCCGTGGCCTGGGATGGGCCCGACCCGTTTAGGCTCGTTTGGGTCCGAGCCTGAGCCCCTGGACTTGGTCCTGGGCCATCATTTTGAAGCCCAGCCCATTACCCTGCTTAAGGCCCACTCAAGGCCTGGCCGGCCCGCGCCGAGGCCTAATGTATTTTTTAGTGGAAAATAATAAAATTTTGGTAAAACAAATTAAAAAACCAAAAAAAAATTGGTCAAGCCCGAGGCTAGGCCCATCGGCCCTCTCAAGGCCCAAATACCACCTAGGTTGGGCCTAATTTTTTGGCCCGTGGGACCGGCCCGGCCTGGCCCAAATTTTGGCGCCCGACATGGGCCTGGCCTGGCCTGAGCCTGAGTGAGCCAGGCTGGGCCAGATTTACACCCCTAGTAACAAATAGTCAAAACAACTTAAATAATGTAAAGTCAGAAAATAAACTACAATGCCAAACTATCAAAATAATAAAGTCATAAAAATAAATAAATAACTAATATCAACCCTAAACTCCAGAAAACAAAAGAAGTCCGAAAGACATGTCATACAACCGTAGTTATTTCTTGTCACCACTGTAGTCCCAACTAATCCTACAAAGGAAGTTCAGCTGTGCTCAAACAAAATGCAACCAAGATGCCAAGAGACAAAACGGGTCAGTATACAAGTATACTGATATGAGAACAAGATTTGACACCCACGTGTCCATCAGACACAAACAAAGTTACATTTAATTTTTGTTATGGGACAAGACAAGTAGTTTCACCAGCACCGGGACGAAGAGGTAGTTTCCCGAGATACGGTGGTATTTAGTTTCTTACCCGTAGACAACTAACTATAAATTGAGTATAAAATAAACAAAATAAAAATATAGTGGGTCAGCCCTGCATAAAAAGTTAGTAAAACCCACCATTCTACAAAAAATAAAGTTAATATAATTTAATCATAAGTAAATTGCTGAAGAAGTATAAAAACGCACCATTGCATGCTTAAACCATTCAAATTTACCAAAATTCAAAGAATAAAAATTGTACAGAATCAAATTTCCTAAAAGGAAGAGTGAACGAATTTAGTAGAAACTGAACAGGTTGAGAGAAAAACTTGATAGAAGAACCTAGACGGAATTCGCCAAAAAAATCTAGAGCTGAAAATGAAAAGAAACTACCCTAAAATGATTTTTTTCAGAAAAGTTCAAAACATGAAAAGTGTTCAGAATAATATTTTACTTCAGTGTACGTGAAATCAATAAAAATGAGCTCGTTTCATGGATTAAAACAACATCTAAAATCTGCATTGCTAAAATGAATAAAAACTATTATAACAAAAATTATTCGATTACAAGTTCTAATTGATCTTTTTAGTAACAAGTTAAAATACAAATGTTGTCTAGAATTATGTATACATGCCTCTACCCAAATTTCAGAATTTATCAAGGTCGTTAACTATTTTCCAAAATGTACAAATCAATACAATTCAAACTATACTAATAAGTTCATATTTAATTCTTTGTACCTTAACTCCACCACTTCGGCCCTTCACTTTCGGCCTACACATATATCCCATGTGCCTCTCGTATACCTAACACTGCTCCGAAGCCAAACTTTTACGGGGATATCGCCCCGAGTTTGACCTACACTCCCCGGATGGTTAGTAAATATGTACGCGTGTAAATCAAAGCACTCGTCTACTCTTGAGAACAAGACAACAATATATATACATAACATCTTATCTACTCATAAGAACAAACATAACAATGCCGAGCCTAAGTCATTCAAATAAATCTCATAATCCTCTCTCTTTTTTTTTATACACTCTTTCTCACTAGCACTCAAATAAAACAACAATTCATGGAGTCATGGTGGAGTATTCGGAATTTATTTATGGATTCCTAGTTTATTTTAGTTTTATATATCTATGAGTGTGATTACAACCATAATATATATATATATATAAACCCTAAACCTTGCCTACATAATTAACCAAAATAATTGAAATCAATCCATCATCTTCATGCAAATACAAAATCAAACCAACATCAAATAAATAAAAATAAATAAATAAAAATAACGAATTAAGTATAAATCAACAGAAGCGGGTTTTGCACTCACTATTATTTTTTAAAGATCAAGAAAATACTTGGAAAATAATAAAGCCACTAAAATAAAACCCTAACCCATTTTTTCCTTCTCCTCTTCCACCATCTCTCTTTTCTCTCTTGGCTGCACACTCTCTCTCGCTCTCTCTCCTTTCTCAAAGTGCACTCTCTCTCTCTCTCTCTCTCTCTCGACTACTGCTAATCTTGAAAATTCTTCCACACTTAATTATAACCTAAGTTTAATATATTATAACCTAGTTTCCTATTATACTTACATTATACAAATATAACATAAATACTACATACATAAAGATGATATATATTTTATCAATATATAAAACACTTTTACATATATATATATAATATAAATATATAAATATACAGATTAATTGTATATATAATTAACTATCACATTAAATTAATTAAATATCACATTAAATTCCCATGTAACCATGGGATTAATAATGCCAAAAATAAAATAAAGTAATAATAATAATAATAAGTAATGATTGAAGAAAAATTAGGGTCGTTACAGCACCCTAACCGCCTCTTGGAGATGGGTTGAGATGGGTTGGCTGCTATGCGAAGTGCATAACAGTCACTGTTGCGTAGTTATTAGAACCCATCTCGAAGCCTGTTTTGATAATCCGAACCGTTCAGTTTTTAGGATACGTTAAGTAGAATATACTTATGAAAAATCAAATTGATTGGAAATCATTAACCCTTTTATCGAATTGTATTTGTATTCAGTTTTATACTTCAAATCATATTTGTCATTTATTTTTTTAGATATAAATGCAATTCAATGAAATGATATCTGATGAGCTTATTTTTTTTGAAAGTGTGTTCTATTCGACATAACCTAAAAAGTGTACAGTTCAAATCATCAAAATAGATCTAAAAATATGTCACACCCCAAACCTGCCCCTAAAAGTTTGGGCATGACCTAACCAGAAAAAGACACTTAGCCTGATTCCATATAGGGGCCTGACCGGAAGCTGTAGATATAAGTAATAAAACCAGAAAATATGCCATCCATTGAGCTACTAAGTTATGCCAGGATCATAAAACATCTCATGGGACAAGTACATCAAGAGCCAAAATACATTTGAGAGTTAATTAATTACATGCATATACAAAACCAGCCCCGAGGTGGGGTATATAACAAAAATATTAAGTACATACGAACTTAAGCCATTAGCAAAAGTGTAAGTCATCATCTAACAAACTCTACAAAAGTAGGGTTCCGACCCCAAGCTTAGCTGTGCCTAGGCTGACAAAAGTATGACGATGCCGAGTTAAGATCGACCTCCTGGTTGGTTACCTACAGAAACAGACATAACATGGG
The DNA here is from genome assembly GCA_036172215.1 of Camellia granthamiana. Taxonomy (NCBI): domain Eukaryota; kingdom Viridiplantae; phylum Streptophyta; class Magnoliopsida; order Ericales; family Theaceae; genus Camellia; species Camellia granthamiana. Next base: position 58,494,161 of record CM069912.1, read on the forward strand.
GTGAGTCAAGCTCAGTGAATAACAGTACTTGCATGCATGTAGAACACAGTTAATGCCGTAATCATGTAATCAGTTCGTTTCTGTATAGCTTTATTGGACAACTTAGTCGAATCACAATTTCATAATTTGGCCCTTCGGTCTAAAGAGTTCACATATTCGTAAATAATCATCGGTTTCATATACTGACAAGTTATCACATTGGCTTTGGCCCTTCTTGTTTCACAAGTCCACAACTCATAAATTCATATGTCACACATCGGCCCTTGGCCTCATAATATCGTCGTTCACAAATGGCCCTTGGTCTCATAATTTCACAAAAGGTTCATGGTCACATTGATTCACAAATGACTCTAGGCCATATTGGTTCACAAGTTCACAATTTCCTTGAGACCGTCCAAAAGTCACAAGATTCCACATATGACGTGCATCATTTCACAACCTTTTTGATGTTTCCACAATTTCATAATGATCCACTTATCCATGATTTCATTTTGGTTCACTTACATCCCCAATTTCATAATCATTCATTTATAGCGTATAAATAAATTCCGTACCATCACAAGTTTGACAACGGAGTTCGTAATGTCAAGATGTAACGCCAATTCATAGTCGTAACGTCAATAATAATAAATTGAGTAAAGGTACATTGAGGTACTATTACTCACTGTGTTGTGTCGGTGCACTTCCTCTTGAGGTGTTTCCTACACACATGAAAAAAAATCACATTAGTTCCTTCTTCCTTATTAACTCAACATTCGGTTCACTTACTTTGATTGAATTAACGAACATTAAAACAACATAAATTGCAAGTTTTGACAACATTAGAGGACCCAACGTGCAAAACGGAGCATCCCGTCTTTTCTGGCTTGGGCCGCACGTGCGGCTAGGATCTCCCGCACGTGCGGCATTGAGGCCCCGCACGTGCTTTTTTTGCAGTGTCCATCGCCCAAAATTCACCATTTCTCCGCACGTGCGGCCATGACTCCCGCACGTGCGGCTGGGGGTTCCCGCACGTGCGGCCTTGGGCCCCGCACGTGCGGCGATTCTGCCCAAAAATGTCTGAAAATTCTGCTTCTTTCCATCCTCTTGGAGATTTGTTTAGGACCTCAAAACTTAACCATAAATTAGCCATATAAGGGTTCAAATACATGTGCATAAACATCAAAATATATACTTCATTAACTTACAAGTTAGATCATGACTTCACAACTCATACACATACTCTATTCCACACAATTCCTACCTTTATACACATATAAACACACATACACAAGCTATACTACATACTTGAATTCAAATAAATCAATTGAAGGAATAGAGTTCATAGATACTTCAAACTGAGTCAAGATATACAAAATTAACATAAGCTCTCATACACACACATCTTGTATCTTAATTCCAACCCTTGGGTACTATGATTATGAGGTTATCTTTCCTTAAAGAAGAAAAGGGAGAGTTGTGGAAGTGAATTACAATAATATCTACATACCTTATCCTAAGGTTTCTCAATTTCCCAACCTCCTTGATCTACTCCCTCTACTCATCAATTTGTCTCTTCATCACTCCTTTCTCAAGAGCTAGTTTTTTTTTTTTTTTAGTTAGAAACATTTTGACCAAATGAACTATGAACACACATATATATCATAAGGAGGGAATAGGACGAAAATCAATCGTTTACACACCCGAAAATTGAATTTTCACAAACATGCTTAATATTACCTAAAAATTATGTTGAGTCCAAATCTAGAATCAATTTTTACTTGTTAAGCCTCGAAGGCCCTCAATTTCTGCTTTATCGTTCTCTTAGTAACAGATACAATTCATTCCATAAGGCATTAAAACATAGTTACGTGAACTTATTTCTTGTACAATTTCACATTAGGCATTTAACAGTACAGAATAAAGGACTAACATATATCACAAGCACATATGAGGGTCGGGTTGTTACAAAATAGGTCCTCATGACCATACAATAGTTGTTGCTGTGCGCATACCATCTCCAACCAATTTTCCTCTAGCAAGTCTGGTCAATTTGCAATTTAGTAAAGATCATTTGCAATTAATGGAGCTATGTAAATTTCAGGTTTTTAAATTTTATTTTTTATTTTTAAATATATATTGAAAAGTGATCATAGCTAAATGAGGGGAAATTTTATTTCCATACACCTACTTACCTTTGTGCACATTATTTTTTAGTGTACATACTTATTAATTTGATTATAATTATTGTTCTCATTCCATATACTTTATATTGTAATTATACCCTAACTTGTATCCTTATACACACCACCTAAACCCTCGTTTCACACACTTGTACCCATTTTCCGTTCAAACCCTCCTTCCCTACACCTAACGTTCAAACTAATGCTTCAAGAAAAACAAAACCTAGAAAACAATGTGTGTAGAGTGAATGAGAGAGAGTGAGAGATGATGAGGTTGGTGTGTGAAGTGAACTTATGCTTCAAGCTTCTAAATCTGATAATCAGTATGGCGATGGCATCATTTCTTCCTTTGGTGAGGATTAGAGGCATCACAGTTGTCTCCGCCGGACCCACCACTGCCTCTGCCACCGCCGACAGGGGTGGAGGCACAGCAGGGCCAGAGGGGTCACGTGCCATCCTAAGTTTTGAAAACTTTTTTTTTTTGTGTGGTTATTGTCATGTATAAAATGTTTTTTTTTTCTTAACATGTTCTTTGGCTAAAGGTTTATTATATTGTTCACAAGAAGTAATTATTTAATACTTTGGGAACACTATGTGATATTGTTTATATAGTAGTTTAAATCAATAGTGTAGTGAAAAATATTATAAATTGGATATAATGAACTCATTATTTTCAAATAGTTGACATACCACTTAGTGTGATTTGTGATTTTCTATGCTTTGAGCATCATGTAGGCAACACCATATGGTACTCTAAGACTATTTAATAATTTTCATTCAAAACACACAATTTATAAGCAATGTAATCTCTTTAATATTTTTCTCTCAAATAAAAATTAAATAGATTTTATAATAATTTGTGCTATAAATGATGTGTTTTTATTTTTTAAAATTAGGAATTTTGATCCATAATTTTTTGTGCTAAAATTGCAAACTTACATCATCATCCCACACCGAGTTATTCCACACTATTATAGAATTTTGATTTGTTCTTATTAATAATAAATATGTAATTTTTTATGTTTAAATTTATCTCATAAAATTATTATTATCTTAATGTTGCTCATGATTTTTTTTCTTTAAATAAAAAATTATAATTAATAAGTGCCCTTTCTAACTTAATTTCTTGACTCCGCACTGACGGCCGCTAATACTACAATCCATCGGTGGTGAATAGCTTCAGCAGCAGCAACTCAGGCAAGAGTTGTGCCAGTGATTAGAATTGTAACATTGGTGGTTAAATAAGAAGAAGAAGAAGCAAAGATTCTTAGCCAAATCATCAATTCCCATGATATATTGATTGTATTAATAATACTAATATATATCACTTAGTGTTTATTATTACAAAATCATAGCAAAAATATGATGAAGAATATATGATCATAAACAAGAAGGATTAGTTATGGATTTGGTGGATTGATTTTAAGAAGCATTGTCAAAAGAAGTAACTAATTTCATTTCATTCCAAGGCGAGGGTCGTCGTAATGGTTGGAAAGTCAGAGATGTCGGCATGAATGAATCCAGAGGAGAGAGAGAGAGAGAGCAATGAACGAAATTTTGGGAAGAGGAGGAAGGAGTAATTGAGGGTGTATTTTGATGTCTATTATGATTATTTTATTTTAAGATATAGTTGTCATTAAAATAATATTTAATTAAGTGCATGCACAGAAATAAGTAGGTGTATGAAAATAAATTTTTCCCTAAATAGGTTCTCAACTTTTTATTATAAGACAAAATTAGCCTTCACTTTAGAAGAAATGGATCATCACTGGCAATGTACACTACCAAAAATTGTTGTAAAAATTGTGAATTTGAAGTTTTCTTATATTCCTCTCATTTTTTTTCCAAAATTATTTATTTTTGGTTTGGTTTGATTTGGTTTGATCTTATCCCTTAATTTTGTCTCATGCATTTGTCCGATAATAAAAAATACCAATAATTAATTTGGATTTCTTATTTAACAATGTTCTTATGCCTAGTCATGGCAATACTCATCCTTGGATTGATCATCTAAATGTTTTTTTTTTTGGTTTTGGGCTTCTTTGATGCAACACTTAGGCATAAGAACACCTTAGGGCATCTCCAACAAGACTTTCAAATTTAGAGAAATCAATTTTATTTGAAAATTTAGGTAGCATTTTGGCATCTTCAAATTTGACAATCAAAATGTCATATTTATTATTTTTTTTACTTCAATCTTTTTTTATCACTACCCATGTATCAAATTTGAAGGTGAGGAAAGGATGCCAAATGCGGAATAGAATTTTGGCATTTATTGAACAACAATGTGAGGGAACTGCATTTATAGACTATGTCATTCATTCTATTGAACAAAAATGATTCTGGTTTAGACCCGACCCATTTGTTGCTTTTGGTTCCGTGAACCTGTGTATTTAACTGTTGTTCAGCTCATTTTCACATTTTATTTGTTGAGTTTGGTTACTGGAAGTTTTGGTTGTGATTGAAACAGGTTTGGGAGTTAGTTTTTTAAAGCGTTGTCCATAATTTTCCTTGTTCGCTCGAGCGACCATTCTTACGTTCGAGCGGTCTTTTGTAGTCTGCAAAACTACTGAGAGTTTGAATTCTTTGCTCGAGCTGTCTTTCTTGCGCTCAAGCTAACTTTTATAGGTCTGAAACTATTAGAAGGGGGTTATTGTGCGCTCGAGTGGTGCTTTTGATCGCTCATGCGGTGGGTTTGGTCGCTCGAGCAGTTTTTTCATTTTGTGTCTATCGCTTGAGCGACCATTCTTTCACTCGAGCAGTCTGCGCATATATCTGTCTAAGAGACAGCCTTTTTCAATAAGTTTTTCATCTATTTCTCCCTCTAAACATTCCAAAACCCTAGATCTACTCTCTCTCTCTCTCTCTCTCTCTCTCTCTCTTTCTCTCTCTCTAGTTCTTGAATTTTAGCTTCAAATACTCTCAATCCGTTAGTTTCCTCACATTAGTCCTTCAGAGAAAAACGTTGAGCAAGCCGAGGGCTTCGTTTTAATTGGAGCATCTAGTGTTTTTGAAACCAGAATTTTTTGACTTTTTTATATGATGTTTAGCTTAATTATTTGCTCTTTGAAAAGGGTTATTTACTTGGGATTTTTTGGTGAAACCTAAGGTTTGGTTTGAAATCAAAATAAGGGTTTTCCAAATTGATTCTTGAAAATGGTTGTGGATGAGTTGTGAAAATATTTTCTCAAAATTGATTTTGAAAGAAAAGGGGTTTTGCCCTAATTTTGGATATTTGAAATTGTGAAAAGGGAAATTGAAAATGATGTTGGATATTATGGAATTAGAATAATGGTTATGTTGATGATGATGGTGGAGTTGGATATGTAATATCACTCCCATTGTAATTGATGGAAATGTATCTTTTGATTGGAATTTATCTATTGAATAGAAATATCTGTTTTGAGCTATCGGTGGATGATAGTCTTGTTTGTTGTAGACGTTGCATGAGGACTATGTTGAATTGAAAATAATTTCTCATCCATTGTGCATTGTGCATCATTATACATTGAACATTGTAAATGTATTGGTTTTGAGAAAAAAATGGGTGAATACCTTGATAAATCTGGTTAGAGGGTGTGGTTGTAGTTATGATGTTGGTTTATGTGTCCTTAGTGAAAGTCCAGAAATCTGTGTGGTTAGGTGCCGATCCTTCCCGGTTAGTACTGGTAAAATGGCTTTGGTAGTGAAATAATCTCATCCATCAAAGGCTTAACATGCCTCTCTTTTGCTTAGTTGATCAATTTTTTCAAATCCCACAAAAAAAAAAAAAAAAAAAAAAAATTCCTCTTCGTTTTCATCGGAGTTTTGGAAAAAAATTTGAAATTTTTTGGTCAATGCAATGATTTAAAGGCACAGAGAAATAGGCTAAAATTACTGCATTTTTGTTCAGAACTTCTGGCTCAACAGTTGAAATAGACTTGAAAGAAAGTGAAAAGACAGACATAAATAGGAGAGTGATGTTTAGGTTATCACCACCGAAATCACTAGACTTAGACTTTCTAGAATGACTCGAGACTAATCCCAACTCTATAGACTTAGTGGAATCAAACTTAGACTTAACACTCAATTCAAAACTCAGAATAAAACCATTCTCAATAGTTAAAGTGCAGGCCATCAACTGCGTTTAGAATGAAATTCGTGCAATTCACATGTGGTCTATCCACGATCACAAAAATGATCGCAATATCCCCTGAGTTTATTGGTCCTACGCTAGTCTCAAGATCTATAATAGATTCAGCCAGTGTTAGACCCAGAACTTCTCTCGTGCTTCTTTACTTCTTGATCACTCCATGGCTCAAGAAAACCATAGAGAGGGAAGTGCATGTCCATGAGAACATCTGTCATAATATCCAGTTCTGTCTCTAAATCATCTACCACCGCGGGGTTTTGGGGTTTTGGTTGGAATTGAGGTGCGTATATAATGATTAAATCATTGCTCTCTAAAATAAGCACCTAGGGTTTGGGCAAATGGGAAGATGTAACGTATATGCAGGGGTTGAAAGTACGTGGTAGTGTATGGATGAGGTTGAGGTGGAAAGATGGTGGGATTTGGTCATAGAGTGGCAATAGGTTGGAGGTGGCCTTGGCTCTTTGGGGTTAAGGTGGAGCTATAGTTTTGCTATCGACAGATCTTGAATCGCATGGCGTAAGCGAAAACAACGATCAGTCTCATGACCATGTTGTTGGTGAAAGGTGCAATATTTATTAGGGTCGTGTCTAGCTGGTAGAATATTAGGAAGAGGTTGGGGATCAAGGAGCTTGAGGTGCCCCTTTTCTACTAGGATTTCCATGGCACGAGTTGGAGACGTGTGGAGCGGGATAAAGGGTTTATTTGGGGGTTAGGTTGCCTTGGCTCTTTGTGGGCTAGTGTTGGCGAAGGGATTGGTTGTTTTGGCAGTGGTGGCAATGACTATGTTGACTTTGAAAGGTATAGATTCGGTAGCTATGCTACTACTAGGAATAGCATTGGAGCTACGAGTGAATATTTTTCTCACGGGCTCATTTCCTTCTATAATGATTCCTTGTTTGATAGCATCCTCAATTTGAACCCCAATCTTATAGAGGTCCTTGAAGTTGAAAAGTGGGAGAACTATCATCTTTTGCAGTAATCTTCTATGCAAATTTTTGACAACCATATGGACTTGATCTTTCTCTAGAAGGCTATTTGCCATCATGGCTACCTTTGTCCTCCACCTGGTGATGAAGGCCATGAAGCTCTCGTTGGGCTCTTGTCGGGTCGTCTCCAGTTCCTGAGTAGTTACCTTAATCTGGGTATTATAAGAATACTGGGTGATGAAAGCCTTAGCTAATTTCCCCCAAACTTTCTCTATTGAGTCCTCCAACTTGGTATACCAGATAACAGCCACTCCTGACATGGTTCTTCCGAACAAGGAAAGCTTTTGAGCTTGAGATAGACCCGTGGGCTTCAGAATGTCTGAGAATAGGTAAATATGAAAAATAAGGTCACTAGATCCATCGAATCTATCAATATGTGGCATCTTGAACTGCTTGGGCAACTTCACAGTTGTTTCCGTAAACACATCATTGATGTCCAAAACGGAGTTAATCCCTTGTGATTATTTGAACATTTTCTCTGATTTGGCTATTTTCAGCATAGTCAGGTCAACTTCATTAATATCCGTGGGGAAAAGTCCTCTCATTGGTTGTGTAAGAACTTCAAGATCTTGCAGCTTAGGTTCACGAAGTTCTGTAACTGGTGGAGGTGGTTCTAGATTCGGATGAACTACTGGAGGTGGATAAGAGCCCTACATGGGTGTTGCAATTCGGCAAGAGCCTTACTATTAGCGGCAACCCTATAGGTAAAAGCATCCATGCTTTGTTAAAAGGATAAAAACAAGTTTGCTATATCTACTGGAGGTTGGTCATCTGTCACCATTGGAGGTGGATCCATCACAAATTTTAGAAATTCCGACTGGAGAAGTACTGATAGTGAGGTTTTAACCATTCTCCTTGTAACTAGCAGTAGAGAAACTAACACTGGTTATCCCTTAACCGAATCCATCTACCAGCGCAAATCCATAAAACTTGAGGGATATTAGACCGTTCTAAAGCTGTAGTGCTACGACTTCCTAGCAAAACAAAAAATCGAACTCCCAATCAAAATTTCAGCAGCATTTCGACTCAACTAATCACTGCTAAAACTGAACTCAACCCCACAAATTGAAATGTCTGAACCACTCATCTGAATTTGAGAATCCCTGTATAGATCCCATACATTGCACATAGCATATAGCAGGAAAGAGAACAAATACCCCTATGGGGGGTAGGGTTACCCTGTTCTAGCTTTGAAATGATCTAGGGTTTCACTATTCAAACAAGCGGTATCATACATCCTAAAAATGGGAGAGCATCCTGTCCTAATTTTGGAAATTACTATAGCTCACTATATGTACAAGGTCAACTCTACTCTAGGGGTGAAAGTCAAGGTGACATCATGAAAGAGCCCTTTGGTTAATGACCAGTTAAGATCCCAAGAAGTCAGAAGAATCAATATAGCCTCTCTTCGAAGTCCAATAACCTTAGATAGCGGAGCTACCTTTTTGAAAGATCTTAAAAAAGTATTAACATAGGGTCTCAAACGTAATGCAAAGATGAGTATAGTGTCACAAAAAGACTTGCATGTGCTCCCACTAATATCTGGGAAACATAGGGACTTTAAGTGCACCAATGTATGCAATGCAATAAACATATAATTGAAAATAAAAGTCATATCATAGAGTTTGAGTAAAGGTTTCATAAAATCCCCAGTAGAGTCGCAAAAAACTGTAACATGCCCGAGAGGTATCCGTACGCATTAAACAGTTCAGACCCTCGATTTCTTTGATCTAGTCTCATGAGTGCAATGTGAAACATAATTGAGAGTCCAGATTTGGCAACTTTTTATAGAAAATTCAATTTATTACAAAATCTTTGCCAAAAATGGACTACATCAGCAGATCTTAGAGTCACCACCTAATATTTTGAAAAATTTAGGAAACCTGTGACTCGTGCCAAGGCCACTATTCATCATAATCAAGGATGCTTGGCTCGGAACCTTAGGTATGAAAGGTTAACTAAGCACCCTCACTCACCCGATCAAAGATCGGTCTCTACTAAACCATGATATGAGTTTTATTAATTTTATATGTTCATATTCTGGTTATTAAATAAATATTACAATTTACTATGTGAAGCATACAAGTGTAGACTATGTCGTTCATTTTGGAACAATTTGATTTCATGTGTTTTGAATATGTACAACCCAAAGAAATTGAGTTTACAAACAATGAAAATCAACATCATTCCAAATTAAGTGACACAACCTCCATCCACCAACATTCATACAGTTATATCAAGTAAACAAGTAGCCACATGGTAGGATGTTTAAATATAGTAAGAAAAACACACAAAAGTGGGATGTTAAAGCATAAAACCTTACATATTTACTAACGTCTCGCGAACAGCTATAAAACAAAGTTAGTAAAACATGTATGGTCTTATATACAAAATCCTAATGCAATTCACTCATGAAATGCAACTAAAGATTTAGCTTCTAATATATGATATGTGAATCATCTAAAGAACATAAGGTAGCGTACATAATCACATATAGGAATTGAACAAATCCGCAAATGTAAACTTAGTCAAATCAAGATGCATGATACATGGATGCGAAGCATAGATATGATGAAAAGGAAAATATGATGCATATTTACAAATAAGAAAAGCAAGTAAAAGAATGTGATAGAAAGAAGCGAGGCGGAGAGTTATTACATTACTTGAATAATTACATACCAAATGAGAGGAAGATGAAGAAAATATTACAACAAAATAAAAATCTCACAAAACTCTCAAATGAAAAGAAAATAGATGATGTAGGTCTTGAGGATCGCCAAAAACTAGCATGCTTAACGGCGGAAGACTACTTTGTTCCGTCCATTGGAAGTTAGCCGACTAGCAAAATAATTAGCTAGTTGGCCAACTAGCCCTAGCAAAATCTATTTTGTTGCAACCCCGAGAAAAGAACAAACAAGGAATTTGTAGGTGGCTTAACTAACAATTTTTGGTTAAATTACAACAAAAATAATATGAAATTAAAGTAAGAAAACCAATATAAGATAAAAATGCAAGAAAATGAAAGAAATTGAAAATTCACCTTCCAAAGAAAGAATGAACTTCTTGATTTCCAAACTTCCTTTTGATTACCCTCAAGATTGTGAATTGTGTTCTCAATCCTCAATTCAAAAGCTTGGAATTTGAGCTAGAATGGTGGCTTCGGACAAGCATGTTTGTAGGAAATGATCACTCTTTAATTTCTTGAACTTGGCAAGGATTACTATCTTTTTTATCAAAGCTGTAAGACTTGGTTCGAACGAATTTCTTAAGTGGTGTTTTGCAATGGACGATGAGACATATGCAGGCTAAGGCAACTTCACTATTTTGGCAAGACAACTCTCTTTCTTTCAAAGATTTTTTTTTTTTTTTTTTTAAATGGTCCATAATGGTCTTAACTTCAAAGTTCTTCACAAATAGTTTTTGAGGCGATAATGGTCCAATTTTTTTTTTTCAAAGTTCTTCCCTCAAATTCATGTCTTAAAATTTAAGACTTGAGCTCTCCTTATATAGGTAATGCAAGGATAATGCAAGTGGAGCAATGGTGGAAGACATGAATGGAGCATTAAGGAAGATAATGAAGCAAATGGAACACATATAGAGCTAATGGAAGATAAAAATGAAGCATTACCTTCAATGGATCAAGCACTAGGCAATGGAGGCTGAGTATACATGCATTCAATGCATGAATGGGTCAGAAAATGGGGTTGTGAAGTGTCCCACCCGAGCAAACAAAAAAACTGGTGGAAACTTTCTCTGGGTCGTTGTAGCTTGACTTTTCGTACTCCTTTCGGATATGACTAGCCCTGCAATTCGGACTCCCGTGGTTCTGAATCTGATTTCACAAGTGCAATGTAAAACAGTGAAAACACAAAAAGAGTTCAAATTCGGCAATTCTTTTAGAAAATCGATGTTTGAATCAAATGCCAAAAATGGACTGCTTTGCTAGATTTCAGAGTTACCATCTAAATATTTTGTTTGGGAAATTTAGGAAACCCGTGACTCGTGCCAAAGGCCATTAGTTCGTCATCACCAAAGTGTCTCGGCTCGGGAACTTAGGTATGAAAGGGGAAGGTCATGAATTGAGCACCCCACTCACTCGATAAAAAATCGGCCTCTTCTAATCATGATGTAATTTTTATTTACATTATATGCTCATTACAGCAAAAAAAAGGTTTTACGGCGCGCAATGCACGCCGTAAAAACCCTTCTACGACGTACAACGCATGTCATATTATGACCAGTCATGGAAAGTCATTCATTTTCAACGACATACTTCGTACGCTGTTAAAAACTATTTAACGACAGATTTTGTGCGTCGTTGTTACTTTTTCTACAACATGCTATAGTACGCCGTTAAAAGCTATTTAACGGCAGATTTTGTGCATTATTGTTACTTTTCCTACGACTACTTTTGCACGCCGTTAATTGGTGAGACAAATAATTACGTTGATTGTGTGTCGTAAAATATGTAAGACAACAACTTATTATGCTTGTCGTAGAATATTCAATTTTTTTTTATTTTTAAATTCAGCAGGTTCTATTTGACTAATTTTGTACAATCTAACAAATATTACAAACAAGCATCACAAAACATCAATCAACCACCAAAATATTGTTTGAAACATCAAAAAGAAATTATATCCATAAATTATAAACATTCAACAATTGTCTATACATTCCAAACATTCGAAAACTATATCTTTAAGTTCTAAACTATACAAAAAGTTTAAACCATCCAAAACTATGCATATCTAACTTTCTATTGACAACTATTGAGAGATTATCTAAAACTACCGACAACAGTTCCTATAGCAGTTGCAGCTGTAGCAAATCCACTTGCTCCTATCATAGGAACGAGGGTGCCCAATGTATAAACCCGTGGCAATAGCTGTAGCAACTAACCCTGTTGCATTTCTTGTCTGCATGACAAAGAAAACTTTACATAAGTACAAAAACCAACGATACAGGGACAAAAATATTTCTTGAGGTGTGAAGAAATGATCAAGAAATTTTACAACATCAGCAAAACATTTCCAAAATTAATAAGATCATTCAATGGCCCCATAAAAGCAATGTCATAATGAAAAATTAGCAAAAATTCATGATCTCAATAGTTTGCTACTAAATCCAGGCCATAAGAAGCTCAAGAGAAAAATCAAATTTAAAAAGAGGAAGAGGTGAAATTAATCTACTTCAATGCAACACTTACTTGGGACTTGCATAATTATGTTAAAGGATCTCCATGTAAGAAGTTTAGGTTTGTACAGGTTTTATCTATTACCATGGTGTTTTTTGGTCTATAAAATATTGTACTCATCAAAAAACAGAACAAGCACATTAAAGTTAACGTACTAACCTGTCAACAAAAGAATAAATTAGTGCTTCAGACAAAACCTTGCCCGGTGTAGTCTTTCCGGAGCCCATCATTCCTGGATTCCATGTTCCATAGAGTTGAATCACAAAAATAACTTGAAGTACAATTATGGAAGACAATTCTCAAAAGAAAACTCACCAACAAGAAATATACAACACCCATTTAAATATGAAGCAACCTCCTCACCCTTTCTCTGCAATCACAGCAACATCCAGTTACATGGCTGTGAAAAGTTGCATCATATCAACCAAATCCTATGTTTCAAGAAACCCACTCTAGCAGTGCAAATGCTATTTTTTAGCATGATTTAATTTCTACCACATGTACCAAAATTATATGTATTCGAGTATTGTTAAACTAAACTTATAATTCAGTAATTGATATATCTAAAACTTCAATTCATTTAGCTTTATTCATACTTGCATTAAATAAAATTTAATAATAGGTATTTGCCGATGGAATTCTTTCAAATTCTAAATATTTAATATAACGGTTATCTTAAAAAAAAATTTAAATTAAGTTATTGAATTTATATTAAAAATACAATGATGTGGATAGTCATGCTAAATTTGGCACAATGATAGCACACTGCTAGAGTTGTTTTTTCCCTTCTTTTTGTGTCCATCTTGCTAAATTTTAGCAATTGCACAATGTATAGCAACTGGTAGAGTTGCCCTCAAAGTGAGATATGAACTCTACTACTATTTCCTCACGAGCAGATCTCATTATTTGAACTAAAAGCATACCTGATTCACAAGGTGTAATTAACTCAAGAAATTATCTAAGTAAAAAGTAATTAAGGTCATTCAGGAGAAAACAAAAAAGAACATCAAGACAGACCTAAGCGGCCCATGAATGATGTGTCAATTAGAGAAGCAATGGGGTCAGCAGCTAATGTCAACACTGCAGGGAATACAATTTGCAGTATCTCCACCCCAAGTGCAGTTTAGGGGTAAAATAGAGAATTGAGGAGAATGAAATGTAATGATAACAAAATTTTCTGGGCATTTTTTTCCCTAAACAGAGACTGTAAATGAGTAATTTTCTGGGCATATGGAAATTTTCTGGCTGGGCATATTGAAATGGGTAATTTTTTCATTTTGCTTTATCTGCTCTTATAGCAGGAAAAACTCGACTCAAATGAGCCAAATACTTGTGTTAGGCATCTAATTAGAAAAGAAATTACAAGAAGAGTCCAACTACTTTACTTGTCAACAATTTGTCCAACTTCACATGAAGTGACACAACACTACTACGAAAAATAGGATAATCAAAATTTAGAGGCATAGAAAACCTTGATGCAAATTAGAAGGAAGATGAGCCTAGATGTTGGAGACATTCAAGACATTTTCCAAAGAGGAAGTGGAAAGTTTTTAAGGAGAATATCAGGCAGTCCGAGGTTCAACAAAATTCTACACACAATTTAGAGGCATAAAAAATTCTACACACAATTTTTTTACAAATCTGAACTAAGCAGCAAGAGATCCTAAACCAGCACTAGAATGAGTCTATTCATTGATATCAAAATCCAGTATTTTGAAGCACTTAAATATCTAAAATTTCTTCCAAGAGCAAAGATGGAGACAATGATCATAATTCCAGATAATTGGCTGTACAGTTAGAGGGAGGGGACAGAGATGGCTTTGATGCGTTATGGAAGTAACAAGCTGCAACAAAGGCTCAAATTCAGCTAGCTTTTGTCTTCAACATTATAAAAGCAAAGAATTAAAATAAATTTAAAAATAATAAATAATAAATAAATAAAAAAAACTCAAAACTGTGAGTGTAACACAGTAAAGATACTAATAAATTTGTCTTTGCTACACAAAGAAATCAACTAAGTTATCATTTTAAACATAGAAGTATATTTTCATGCAGAGCAGAACTTGTTTTAAATTATGGAATTGAAATAATTTTATAATTAATCCACTAAGAACTAGACAGAAAAGTAGTAGAGATAGAAGTAACCAAATTTAACACTTTAATATTTCAATTGAATGGAACCAAAGTAACAAGATTGCATTGAAGGATGAAATTTTCAATCATCAATTCCAAATTTTGATAACCAAATCCAGTATCTCATACTCTATCCTCTTTGTAGTATTGTTTAGTGAACTAAAGTTCATGTAAATCAAAAGTAACAATTGGTTCAATCTTTGTTTGCTAAATTAAAACCAAACATTCTCATTCTTACCAAAAAGTGCACAAAATATAGTGCACTACTCTTCATTATTTCCCAAATTCTAACTGCAGTGATATATAAGGAAATTCAATCAATATAGCACACTCAACAACTTTGATTTCTACTTTGAACCATCAACTTAAAGGAGTACTCAAATGTATTAACAAATGGTTCTCAATAAACTATACACAACTTACTATTAACAAGACAATCAAATAAATTGACAATTCAAAAAGAAAATAAAAAGGAATAAAAATGAATTGAAAGATGGCTTCCTTCCTAAATCAGAGGATCAAAATTAAAAAAATCAGCCTATATCAGTAGAAGAAAAAAAAAATTAAAACTCTTAGATGAAGATTACAATACTAGAGAAGGAACAAATTTTGAAATTTTCTTGATTCTCCAGCATGCAATTTGCAAATTGCATGATCATTTTAGTGGATGATGATGATCAAGACATCAAATTCCATGCTCAAGACAACCAAAATTAGGAGAGTAACCCATTTCATTTCTAATTTTTTTGAGCTAAATGCTTGATAATCTACCAAATTCACAAAATTTACTAATTCAAAAAGGAAAAACACTGCCTTCAAACTCACTTTCCCCAATAAAGAGACCCCATTTAAACAATATTGTCTCATTCACATACAAATTCAACAACAGAACCACCCAAAATAGCAAAAATATTCAAAACCCATGAACCATCTATGGCAGATCTGTGCAATTAGACAATGTTGATACCCAAAAAAATCAAAACCCACCTCCAACTTGAGAATCCAGATCTAGATCCTTTTGATCTCCATACTAAAGAAAATGGGGTAGCCAAAAAAGGGTAGAATACATATTTATACTTGGAAGAGATTCTCATTGTTTGTTACTCAGCTATTCTTCAAAAATATTATCCCTCAATGAAAACCATAGGGAATAACTACACAAGTGAGTAACACACTCCATTAAATTTTCAAAAAATAAAAACCAAAAAAAAAAAAAGCAAAAGCAACTCTAGAGTATGATACCTGACAAAAAAGTGCGTTGACAATTCAAGAACCTGCAACATGTGCCCAAGGTTATTTCCCCACACACCTAGAGCATAAGAGATTCACAATTGGTTGAGCATGTAATCGAAATACAATATGAGGGCAAACTCTAAAAGCATGAATTCTTTCTTTTCATTTTATCTTTTCTAATCTTTTTATGGTTGGTAGCCACTTCAAAGAATACACAATACATTTAAATGCAGACAGGTGGCCCCAAATTTATTTCTTCACACATTTTAAAAAACCATGTGAGTAACAAGTTTAAGGCTAATATCCACACAAAAACATCAAAATTTGATAGCAAGAGTACATTCCAAAAGTAGGAAGAATTTAAAACATGCCAAAAAAAAAAACAAAAGAGTAAAAACCTATATCACCTATGAAATCAAATTGTGCTATTATAAACAATTTCCCAATTTTGAATCAAATTCTCAATCAATCATGCATAATACAAACTCATGCAGTAGTAACAAGAACAATCCCCAAATGCATAGATTTGGCTGGCTATATTTACATTGATTAAAGAATTCAATACTTACTCTTCACAACCACTCTAATGAATTTAATTTAAACTTGTTGGAGTTTATCTCCAAAAATCCCAAACAAATATTTAAACCCACATTTGTCACCCCAGAAATTATCATATTAACAACAAAAGCTGTGAAAAATACAATTAGTAAATTTTTTGATTTCTTGTCTCTGCAATCAAACAGGGGGAAATGGACATGCTAAGAGAAACGGAAAACCTAACCTTCATTTCTTGCTTCTCTGTCCATCACTTTTGTTAATATATAATATATATTGTAATAGCTGTATAAATATATAATATATATAGTTAGTGCTAGTGCTTGTATATTGGCTGTCATTAGCTAGTGCGTTATACTTTCGGCAGATGCTTAGTTAGTGCGTTTTGCTTTCGGTCTCTTTTAGTTTTATATGTTTTCACTAATGATGATGTTGTATGGCAAGCAGCTCCTATATAATGGAGACTACTCTTAAGGTTTTAATCACATTGAATTACAGAGCTTATTTGCTCTTTCAATCACTCTCTCAATATTTCTTTCATGGTATCAGAGCACAGGTGTCTTTCCTAGCCTCTATTTTTTTTTTTTTTTCCTTTCTCTCTTGGCGGATTGCTGGGTCTCATATAGCTCACATATATCATAGCTCATTAACCAGAAACAACCACATTTTCTGGTAGCTCACATATATCTGACTGTTTTTCCTCCAAAATTTTCGAACTGCCTACTCCCGTGCTCGGAATATTCTCACGCATCCCACGCCACCAACGGCATCGTCAGATTCATTCTCACGCGCCCTCATGCGCCCTATTTGTCACCGGCGCGTCATCTGCTTCCGCCATCAACTTCACACGCGCTTCACGCCCGCAAGCCGCTTAAGCCGTTTGCTTCCAGCCCGCATCCCTCGACCGCGCCGCCCACGCCTCACGCCGCTCTGTGTTTCGGCTCGCGCTCCTTGCCCCAGCCTTCGTCTTCGGCTCCAGCCGATTCAAGCTCAAACCGGCTCAGCACCCTTTTTAGGCCGGTTCAACCCTTTTTCTGGCCGGTTCAAACCGGTTCCTTACTAATTTGGCCCTTCTGAGTTCCCTGGTGCCCTCGGTTTTTTCAGATTCTCCCTTGATCATACTGTTTTTCCCTCATGCATCGTCCGGACTCCTCTAACCACCCTATTTCCGTTATTCTTGACGGGATTAACTATGTCTTATGGGCACAAGCTATGTCTGGGTTCTTCAAAGGCAAGAAACTTTGGCGCATAATCACTGGGGATGTGTGCAAACCCATCCCAGCCACCACAGACTCCACTGCCACCACGGAATCCGCTGCCAGATATGTCGACCGTCTGGAAGATTGGGATAGTAAAAACTATCAGATCATCACTTGGCTTCGCAACACTTCTATTACATCTATCAGCCTTTAGTTTGGTAGGTTCCAACTTGACTCTGTTTCCTCTCCAGCCAAGGCCATCTAGGATTTTTTACAAGAACGCTATCAGACTACTGGCCTTGCTCACCAATATCAGCTTCTGAGTCATCTTCACCGTATGCGCTAAGAAACAACTCAGACCATTAATGATTTCCTCTCCCAAATGTATTATGTTTGGGATCAGATCGCTCTTTCTGAACCTCCATGGCCTCATACTGAGGATGCTGCCTTGTTTACTACCTACCGTGACCAACAGCACTTGGTTCAGTTTCTCATGGCTCTCACTCCTCGTTTTGAGCCAGTGCGCGCATCTCTCCTACATCGCACTCCTTTACCCACTCTTAAGCAAGCCATTTCTGAACTACTGTCCGAGGAAACCAGATTTGGTACTCTCCATCCACCTTCTGTGGACTCTGTTCTTGCTATTCCCCAGATTCAGAGTTCTCCTTCCCCACCTTCATCACAGCGGTCCACTGTCTGCAACTACTGTCACAACCGCAGTCTTCCATCGACTCATCTTCTGGTTCATTGTCCAGTTCGTCTTTGTCGATTTTGCAACAAAACTGGCCCTGGTCATCTCCAGCAAGATTGCTTCCGCAATCCTACCCGTGCCTCTCGCCATGGTCCTTCCACCGGGCATTTTTCCCGCAGCAACTCTCACCGTTCTGGGCCTCCGTTTAAAACACTGCCTGCTCAACGCACTGCTGCTGCTGCCTCAGAGGATTTACCTTCATCTGTCCCTATAGACCCTTCTACTCCGGTCTTCTCTCACACAGATGTCGAAGCCATGTTCCACCATTTTTGGCAGAATTCCGGTACTCCTCCATCTACTACTTTGTCTGCCACCGCAGGTAACACTTCCTGGTACTTTGATTCCGCTTGCTGTAATCACATGACCTTTGACCCTACTATTTTTACTCCTCTCTCTTTGCCTCCTCATGTTCCTTCTATCCATACTGCTGATGGGTCTCTTCTGTCTGTAAGTCATGTTGGTTCTGTTTCCATGTCTCACTTATCTTTATCCCATGTATATCTTATGCCGGCTCTTACTTTAAATCTTATCTCCATTAGTCAATTATGTGAGCATGGTCTAACTGTTACTTTTTCCCATACTGGTTGTTTGGTGCAGGATCCTCGGACAGGGCAAACTCTTGGGATAGGCCGTAAGCATGGACGTCTCTACGAACTCATCCATCTTCATGTTCCGGATTCCTCTCAAATCACTGCTCCTACCACTGCTACCACTACTCCTCCTTTATCTCATTTTCAGCTTTGGCACTATCGTTTGGGCCATCTTTCTGTTGGTCATTTGAAATCTTTAATTTCTAGTGGTCATTTGGGTACTATAAGTTCTGATGCTTTCAATTGTGTGTCATGTCAACTTGCCAAACAACCTGCTTTGTCGTTTAATAAAAGTGACTCTGTTTCTCTTGCACCTTTTGATCTCATCCATTCTGATATTTGGGGACCCTCTCCTACTCCTACTATGGGAGGCGCACGTTATTTTGTTGTTTTTATAGATGATTTTTCTCGTTTTACATGGTTGTTTCTTATGAAAAATCGCTCTGAGCTCAAACAACTTTATTACAATTTTGCTGCACTGGTTAAAACCCAATTTTCTAAAACTATTAAGATTTTTCGCTCCGACAATGCCATGGAATATAAAGATTTTGACTTGCTTTCCTTCCTTCAGAGTCATGGTACTCAACCTCATCGTTCCTGTCCAGGTACGTCCCAACAAAATGGCCGTGCTGAACGAAAACATCGGCATATACTCGACATTACTCGAGCCCTCCTTCTCTCTTCCTCTTGTCCGGAAAGTTTTTGGGGCGAAGCAGCTCTCACTGCTGCTTACACTATCAATTGTATCCCTACACCGGTCATTCATAATCACACTCCCTATGAGCGTTTACATGGCACTCGTCCCCCTTATACCAACCTTAGGGTTTTTGGCTCTGCCTGTTTTGTTCTTCTCCAACCTCATGAACGTACCAAACTTGAACCTCATTCCCGCCTTTGTTGCTTCTTGGGGTATGGTATTGAACATAAAGGGTATCGATGTTGGGATCCTCTCTCCCAGCGCCTCCGTATCTCTCGTCATGTGGTCTTTTGGGAACACACAATGTTTTCCTCTCTCTCTCTATTCCGTTTATCCGTTCCCTCACCCTCTCTGTGTTTTACTGACCCTTCTGCAGATCTGTTTTCTGATGAGATTACTCCACCGCCCATGCCCGCCTCTCTCGAGATTGCCTACTGGTCTTTCTCAAGCACCTGCCCGCTCTGATAGTCCTGCTCTTGCTCCCTCGGACTCCTCACCTCCTGTTGAGTCTCTTCCTCTGGTTCCTCCTCCTCCTGCTCGACCACACTGGGTAATCCAACCTTCTACTCGTCTTCGTGACTTTATTGTTGGTTCTACTGCTTTTTCTACTTATGAACCTACCTCCTATCGGGAGGCTCGCTCTAATCCTCTTTGGCAGCAAGCTATGACTGATGAATTACAAGCTTTAGACAAAACTCACACTTGGGACATTGTTGATCTTCCTCCTGGCAAGACTGCCATTGGCTGCAAATGGGTATACAAAATCAAAACTTGTTCTGATGGATCTATTGAGCGCTCTAAAGCTCGCCTTGTTGCCAAAAGATTCAACCAAGAATATGGTATTGACTATGAGGAGACCTTTGCTCCTGTTGCTCGTCTCACATCTGTTCGCAGCCTAATTGCAATTGCTACCACCCGACACTGAGATCTTTATCAAATGGATGTGAAAAATGCTTTTCTTAATGGTGTTCTTCTTGAGGAGGTCTACATGCAACCTCCCCCTGGGTCTACTCAT
The DNA here is from genome assembly GCA_036172215.1 of Camellia granthamiana. Lineage (NCBI taxonomy): Eukaryota > Viridiplantae > Streptophyta > Magnoliopsida > Ericales > Theaceae > Camellia > Camellia granthamiana. Next base: position 58,514,811 of record CM069912.1, read on the forward strand.
CCACCTCATAAAGTCTGCAAACTTCAGCGTGCTTTATATGGTCTTAAACAAGCTCCACGCGCTTGGTTTGCCAAGTTCAGCTCTACTATTCATGACTGTGGTTTCACCTCCAGCTCTTATGATACTGCACTTTTTATCCGCAAAACTGCTCAAGGGACCACCTTGCTTCTTCTTTATGTGGATGATATGATTATCACAGGTGATGATATCAATGGTATTCTTCACCTTAAACAGTTTCTTAGCCATCATTTCGAGATGAAAGACCTTGGTCCTCTCAGCTATTTCTTGGGTCTTGAAATCTTCCATGATTCCACGGGTTCTTTTCTCTCTCAGGCTAAGTATACCTCTGATCTTCTCACTCGTGCTGGTCTTACGGATTGCAAGACTGCCTCTACTCCCCTGGAGCCTCAGAGTCATCTTACACCTCTTGATGGCACTCTTCTCTCTGATGCTACCCTATATTGTCAGCTGGTTGGCAGTCTTGTCTATCTCACTGTTACTCGTCCTGATATTGCCTATGCCGTCCATATTGTTAGCCAGTTTATGTCGGCTCCTCGTACCACTCATTATGCTACATTAGTTCGTATCATTCGCTATCTCAAAGGCACCATGTTTCATGGTCTTCATTATTCCGCCCGCTCCTCTCTCCAGCTTCGTGCTTTCTCTGATGCTGATTGGGCTGGCGATCCTACTGACCGCCGCTCTACTACTGGGTTCTGCTTTTTTTTGGGTGATTCTCTTATTTCTTGGCGCAGTAAGAAACAATCTCTTACTGCTCATTCTAGTACCAAGGCCGAATACCGTGCTCTTGCTGATACTACTCAGGAGCTTTTCTGGCTTCGTTGGCTTCTTGCTGACATGGGTGTTCCTCCCTCTGGCGCTACTGCCCTCTTTTGTGACAATCACAGTGCTCTTCAAATTGCTCACAATGATGTTTTTCATGATCGCACCAAGCACATTGAGATTGACTGCCATTTTATTCGGCAACACGTTACTCATGGTACTGTCCATCTCCATCCGATCTCTTCTGTTGATCAACTTGCTGATATCTTCACCAAAGCTCATTCTCCTGGCCGCTTCATTGAACTTGTCTCCAAACTCAAGTTGGTTGATGTTTGTCCTCCTTGAGTTTGAGGGGGGCTGTTAATATATAATATATATTGTAATAGCTGTATAAATATATAATATATATAGTTAGTGCTAGTGCTTGTATATTGGCTGTCATTAGCTAGTGCGTTATACTTTCGGCAGATGCTTAGTTAGTGCGTTTTGCTTTCGATCTCTTTTAGTTTTATATGTTTTCACTAATGATGATGTTGTATAGCAAGCAGCTCCTGTATAATGGAGACTACTCTTAAGGTTTTAATCACATTGAATTACAGAGCTTATTTGCTCTTTCAATCACTCTCTCAATATTTCTTTCAACTTTCTTCTTCTTCTTCGGACTTAGACTTGTTGTCTTCAAGTTTCAAAGTCTCTGAAGCTTCCTCGTGAATCGTTTCTTCATCTTCTTCTTCTTTGATAGTGACAATGTTGTTGTGGATCCTCTGAACACGGGTCTCGAGGAAATAATCAATTTGGTCTCAGATGAAGGCTTTGCGATTAGACAAGTCGACACCGAACTCTGACTTCAAGGTGCGCCGGACAGAGCCGACGGTGGTGGTATTAAGGTTGGAGGTTTGGAGCACATCCCAGAGCTGATTGACCAGCTCCGAATCCGAAACTATTTTTACTACTACTCGTATTAAGATACTTTGATCTGATTAAAGAACTCAACCAAGAAAAAGAAGTGAAGAAGAAGAAAGAGTGAAATTGGTGACAATATGATTTAGGGTTTGAAAAGGATGAGTGTGGTGGAGAAGTAGAGAGTGACTTCTGTAAAGTGTATTTCATTTTAGCATTTGGCCAGAGTATTTCATTGTGCTGCCTATTTTTATTTTGGTCATATTATTCATTATAGAAATTGTGTCTTGTGAAAAGTAAAATATTTTTAATGGCCAGCATATGTGCGTCATGAAAAGTATATTTTTTAACAGCTAATTTTTTGTGCACCGTAAAAAGTGTAATATTTTTAAGGGCCGACTTTTTGTGCGCCGTGAAATGGTCAATATTTTTAATGGCCGGTGTACGCGTGTCGTGTATAGTTGATGTATTAACGGCATGACATATGCACGCTGTAGAAAGTTTTATTATTTACAACTAACATTGCAAGTCGTAAAAAAATCATCATTATTAGCATTCACTACGCCGTGGTTGGAAAAGTATTTACGACGTACAAAAAAAACAAGTCGTAAAAGTAAGAAACTACGGCGTGCATTTATTGTATATCGTTGATGTGGTACCGTAAAAAGTCAGTTTTGTTGTAGTGGCTCTTGTTCCAGTTATTAGACTAACGTTACCATGTGTTGCACACAAGTATAGACTAATTTGCAAAAATTAGAACGCTTTGATTTCATGTTTGTTTGAAAGTTGTTTTGAATACACGTCACTTAAAAAAATGGTGAGTTTGTACATTAATCAATTTGTCCTAATTTTAGCAATTAGCCTCATTCATAGGCATTCAAACAACTATATCATTTAAGCACTTATCTCATGGCAAGCATGCTCGACCTAGCAACAATCACACTTATGCAATATGGTAAAGCACAAAAATGCTCACCTCGTACTCCAAGGCAAGCCAAAAGAAACAAAAGAGTTAGAAAATATGCATGTTCCTAACTAATGTAACATGACTAATGCAACACATGTGATATGCAATTTAAATTGGCTGGCTACTAACATGGCATGTGAATCAACTTGATAACAGGCGGTTTGAGCACATTTTCAAAGAAGGAATAAATAACAATGTGAGTTAGAATGATGTGCCAAGCCTAATGCATGCAAGACAATGGATGCAAACTATGAGAAATGCTAAATGAAATATGATGCTCTAAACTATCCATCATAAGCGGGTAAATAAAAGGGAGAAATAAATGGGATTGGAAGACATACACACTTATTACACATTTGCCCTCATGCAAAAGGGTGCAGATCAATGTCCGAGTGTCCAAATTAAACTAACTATTATAAAACTGAATGAATGAATAAGCAACTAACTAGCTAAGCTATAATTAACTAACTAGGTAATTTATTACAACAAAATAAACTAACTATCTAATGAATCATTGCTACAACAATACTAATTATAATGATAATTATTACAACAATAATGAGAGCATTAATTTACAATTTACAATGGAAGCACAAGAATAGCATGCACATAGTGGTTTCAGAAGTAACTCTGTCTGCCTTCCTTGGAATCTGTCCTGTTTCACTTTTAGTCACTGCCCTCTGCTTCTGCAAAACACATTGTTTACCAAACATTGAAGGCTGGCTGGTCTCCAATGAGGCCCGATTGGGCCCAAATAAGGCCGGCCTTGCCTTAATTTTGTGCAAAACCCTGTTTTGTGTTCTGAGGTGAAAATAGTGCAGGCAGAGTTGCTCTGAGTGCTGTTTGTCCTTCTTATACTTCTCTGTCATTGGAAGCCCCAAAACCATCAATAAGCAAATTGATTGCTTGATGATTTTGGAGACAACCGGACAAAAAATCAATAAATGCTATGCATGACCACTCCTCTCTCCCTATCAGGGAATGAACCCAAAGGAAGGAGATAGAGACAATTCAAGTTTCATCAACACATCATGAATTGGTGCGTGCCGATTCTAGACATTATGATTCGACATAACTTCCGGCCGAATCCAAGCAACCTTGCTCATATTCTTTACGTTGGTTTCATTGATTTTAAGCCCATTTTATTAGTCCTTTTCCATTCTTTAATCAATTTGTCCAAAATAATGATTAAGTTCACTAAAAGGAGAGAAACATCAAACGAGAAGTTGTTTTCGACATTAGAGAGACGTAATGCCCTGATAATGAACCCCCGAAGAGATTAAACCATTTAGCATTGTATGTATCTTTCTCATGTTTAAACAACATTCGGCTGAAACAACTCTCAAAAAGAAAAGAAAAACCAAGAAAGAAGGAATGTTGCAAAAAATGATTATGCAAGGTTGATTTACTACACAAGTGAGACTCTTTACATGGAATTAATTAAGAAAAACTATCAACTCAAATGACTTGGTGTTTAAGGCCTAAACAATCGAAGCCATGAGGACTTACAACACAACAATCATAATATTCAAAGCATAAACTATTTAAATAAATTAAAATAACCCTAAAATAGCCCCTAAAGTGTAAAAAATAGTAGCTAAAACCATGTTAAAAGAGCACAAAAGATAGGCAAAAACAAAGAGATACAAAGCTAGTAAGCAAAGTTAAGCAGATGTGGCTAACGCCTCAACTTTTGGGACTTCTAAACCATATTTTAACCTCTGAAAATAGTCAAAAACAGTCCAAAAACAACGCTAAAATTGTGGCTAAAATAAGAGAAATAAGTGGGAAACACAAGAATATAAGCTTGGAATAAGGTTCAAGGAAGGGTGGTTAATCCCTCCACCTTTGGTAGCTCTTAAATTACAAATTTCAGCCCACAAAACAGTCCCAAAATGGTGTACAAAGCATGGAAAAGAGTAAAAGAGAAGTAAGGAAGAAGATGCAAAAGTTATACCTCTTGAAAGAGAGGATACTTGTAGTTAAACAAACTTGATTCCAACACCCTCAAGTTTTATGAAATATGGTCTGGAACTTCAACAAAAGCTTCAAGAACAAGCTCTAATGGTGTATGTATAGCTAAAGAAGGTTTAAAGGTCAACGGAGAAAGGAAGATGGAAGGAGGCCTATTAGCTCTTCAAAGCTTTTGGAAATTTTGCTAACCATCAATTCTAAATGCAAGGGCTCTATTTATAGAATTTGAGCCAATTTGATCAAAAATATCTTCAAAAAACAACAGCTGGCGAATTCCCGCCAACTATCCTGTTTCTCGCCACTGAGACCCGGTCGAGCCCCAAAACATACAGCCGGGCCCCAAAACACACGGTCAGGCCTCAAAAGGAACTTTGGAAAAGTTTTCATTGAGACTTGGCCGCGTCTTAATGAGGCACAACCGGTTTTAAATGGACTCGGCCGGGTCCAAAAATCTACATTCAGGCCCGACTTCAAACGGGCATATCTCTTTCATTTGGACTCAGTTTTAGGTGGTTTTTGAGTCTAAATTGAAGCTCCAGAAGTCTAATTTCCAATGGTGGTGGCCTATATAAATTCTAAGTGTGAAAAGAGATATGGCTATTTTAGTAAAGGCTATTCATTTCTATCTTAACAGATTTATGCCCAACTTCTTTTTAAACTAGTTTTCTTCCCTCTCCTCCTATTTCCTTCAACTCCAAACCCATAAATAAGATGTTTTAAATATTTTTCAAAAAGTTCACCTCCCTTCCATTTATTTCTAATTTGTCCTTACTCGGTTTACCGAAAAGTGCAATGTTTTAAACGAAATGCGAGCCTCGGAACATCGTAGAAGCATTTGGAAAAATATTTTGAAATGAGGATTTTAAGGTCTAAAGTAGTTTGGCCAAAATGGGGTGTAAGGTTGGGATTAGAGCTTGAGTCCAAATTTCTTCGCCGAGAATTTAAAAGATTGCATAGTGTAACTTTCATAATCGGGTATTCGGAATAAAGCACCCAAATCTTAAGGGCGGTGAAAAATGGGGTGTGTACCGTGGTCGAATGGCCTGACGACTGGGCGGTCGACTGGCTAGAGAAAATTTTGGCCTTTTTGCTTCGGTTCAGTCCAGCTTTACTCTGGTTCCCGACCAGTCTTAAGCACTTGGCCAAAATATGTGTAGGGTTAGGAAAAAAGGCCTAAATTTCATATTTTTTACTAAAGATTTTGTGAAAAATACATTCTTATTTTCATCATCGGGTAATTAAAAGAATGTGCTCAAGTCTTAAGATTGGTCAAAATGGGGTGTCTACAGCATACATGGCACGTATACTGAGGTAGAACGTCCATGTGTACATTAGTTGTAAGTGCGCACGTTAGTTATGTGTGCATACATCCAAGCGTGACATTTTTGGTAACATATCTTGGTACATTTTTGGAGAGGGGCAGATGGAGAAAGTGATGGAATCTTAAGAGGAGCTCCAGAACCTTCTCCTCTACTTATATAAGGAGCCCATCCCCTCCTTTCAAAGGGTTAGAATTTTGAGCCATTCTTGTGAGTTTTGAGAGCAAAACCACTACCTTTTTCTCCTTTCTTGACTTAACTCTAAAAATAACCCACCAAGCAGTAACCCCAAACACTAAAAATACTCTAAGGACTTGGAAAACTCGAACCAAACTCAGAACTTAAGTTTGAGGAAGGCTTGAAAGTAAGGAACTTGACTTTCCTTGCATTATTCTTCGCATTTTTTTTCGATTTAATCAAACTAGCAAGTAAAACTCCTTTACCTGTTGTATTTCAAGTGCTCTTTTATTCTATTTTTCAGTGTTTATTCATGTTAGGATGTTAGCTTCTCATAGCATCATGTAGTTTTTTTAATTTTTTTTTTTTTATAGCTTTTTTGCATTTATCTTGCATATTTTCTTTATTCCATTAGAACAACATGTCCTTAGATTTATTTTAATCAATCATGAGCATGCATGGCTTGGTTTGAATCATCATATAACTAGTTTATATTTTTACTTTTTATTTGTTATGTGTATGTTGTGCATATTCATCATTTTAGTAGCCTCAAACCTGACCGAGGACCATTCTTGTATGTATTAGTTATATTTTAGGTCATATTTATTTCATGTCCTACATGTAAGACGCGTAAGTGGATATCTAGCTAAGTCCTCTCAATCTCCATAGTATATGTGTTCTTGATTGCATTGTTCTTTCACTAATCCAAGTTAGTTGATCTTTCTATGCAAAATTGCTTGTTTTATTTAATTTTCATGAGTATTGTTTATTTTAATTTATGTTTAAGGCAATTGATTATTAAAAGTTCACTTTCAATAGAAAATCACTTTTTGACAAATATATGGTTTTTCTCATTCAATCTAAAATAAATGATACTCATTTTATTCAAATCATCTAGTTTTAGGTAGCTAACATTTTTTTAGGCTTAAAAATGAATTTGTATGAATAATTAACCACTAAAATCATATATTAGAAAGTTAGTAGAAGTCAATCTTCGGATTGGGCAAAAGGTGGTTGCTATCATTCAATGACTTTCTTTTTTTGTACATAAGCTCCTGAACCTAGAATTTTCTAGTTATGATGGATGAGTCATTGACTTAGTTTTTATTGTTAAAACTTTCTTAATTCCCTTTAAAAATTAAGTGGCAACTCTTTGTTAGTCAAAACAAGTCAGTGTGGGAAGCATATCTTAAGACTCGAAAAATGTAAGGCATCCACACCATATGCACCTTATAATTAAAGAAGAAAACAACATAATTTCATATTATTTGAGTCATAACTAAACACAACATGAGGCATAACTAAAAATCTTACGAGGTATAATTAAAGAAGAAAATGACATAATTAGGTATGCATATCTCTTTTAAGGGTGTGTATATAACTCGGAATGAGTTGGGCTTCTCTTATATTGGGCTTCTCTTATATTGAAATCTCAACATAAGAGAACTGGAGGCGTCTGTGGAGCCCACCATAAGTCTTGTTTTTATGATCTGAGTTGTTCATATTTTAGGACTTGTTAAATAGAATATTCATGTAAAAAAATCAAAATGATCAGATATTGGTAACTATATGTTTAAATCAAATTTGCATTATAAAAAATGGATAGTTATTCTTAAAATTATATTTGCCATCAATTTTTTTTAAGCAAATATGATTTAAACATATAGTTATCAATAATCAATCATATTAATTTTTTATATGAATATTCTACTCAACGCATCTAAAAAAAAATAAACAATTTAAATTATTAAAATTAATTTCAAAATAGACTTGCTAAGTTGTCATTTGACAAACTTTTTTTAGTTGGTTTTTTTGAGTTGTGATTTTTTAACTTAGGATTAAAAAATTCGTTTGGTTTGACTTTCTTTATTTTTTGATTTTGGTGAGAGAAAAAGTAAAATAATTATAATTTAGACGTGACTTTTTATTTTATTAACTTTTTAAATTATTTTATTTTTTAATAACTAACCTCCTTAGTCAAACGAAACCCAATAGTTGTTTGAGATGTATTATATAAGTGTATTTTTTGACTTTTTTATTAAAAAAGTAAAGAAAAAAAGGATATATGTTGGAGATAAATTTTTGACTTTTTACGAAAAGATGTGTAATAAAATATTATAGTAAAATCAAAATGATCATTTTACCCTTTTGACTTTTTAACTTTTTGATTAGTTGAATTCAAACGACAAAATAATAATTTTGTCTTAGTGGCTTCCCCCACAAGTTACTCTCAAATAATATAGACTTTTTAATTTTAATAATTTTTTGACTTTTTAATTTTTTTTAATTTATCCCAAATAAAGCCTTAATCAAAAACTCATGTATATATAGATCTCACCTCTATAAAAAAAAATTAATAAATTATTTGGGTGCTAGTATAAGAGCTCGTTTGGGAAGTATATATTTGGGATTTTTTTTTATTAAAATAGTTAAAAAATAAAAATAAAAATAAAATAAATTTTTAGTTTAGTAAGATAAAATATTACATCTAACCTATAATTATTATATTTTATTTTTTTTTAAAAAAATCAAAAAAATTAAAAAAATTATTTCCAAATAAGACTTTTTAACCGGATTAAAATAGCCATTCGAAATTCAGAAACTTCTCTTATACACGCACACGAACAACATGTCTGCCAGCAGCAGTCAATCTCGGTCCACCCTCTTTCTTTCTCTACGATTCTCACTGTATACTTACACACATCATATATATCCATATATATATAGAGAGAGAGAGAGAGGAGTATATAATTTGGGGGCGTTTTTCCCTGACTGTGGCGGTTTGAACATTTTACTCCCACTTTAGGGTGTGTTTTTAACTTTATTCCCATTATAGGGTAAAACGGTTCTTGTAATGCCGTTTTTTAGAAAACGGTTTTTCTAATGCCGTTTTTTCGACTTAAAATAATAATAAAAATTGAACATAGAAACCGGCTTTTCTAAAGCCGTTTTTAATTAAGTTTGTAATTAATTCTAAATTAATTAAAAACGGTTTTAGTAAAACCGTTTTCCCATTAATTTTTTTTTAATTTTTCAACATAAATATTTTTGACCAAAATTTTCACAAAATTTTTTTAATTAAAAACGGTTTTAGAAAAGCCGTTTTTTGAATTTTTTTTTTTTTAAAAAACGGTTTTAGAAAAGCCGTATTTTGAAATTTTTTTTTTTTAAAAACGGTTTTAGAAAAGCCGTATTTTGAAGAAATTTTTTTTTTTTTAAAAAACGGTTTTACAAAAGTCGTTTTTTAACCAAAAATATTTTTAATGAAAAACAGTTTTAGAAAAGCCATTTTAGAAAATCTCTTAAATTAATTCAACTGGTTTTACATTAATTACAAAAATATAAACCGGTTTTACATTAATTTTTAATTTTTTTTAATTTATATTTTCAACTTAAATATTTTTTACCAAAAAATATTTTTAATATAAAGCGATTTTAAAAAAGTCGTTTTTACATTAATTTTTTTTAATTTATATTTTCAACATAAATATTTTTTGACCACAAATATTAAAAATAAAAAATGGTTTTAGAAATTTTTTTTAAAATTATTTATTCTCATGTGAGAAGGTTGGACTTGGGAATCAAAAGATGAGTAAGAGAGCAGCAATTTCAATGCATTCAAAGATGGGTTTCTTTAGAAAATTACAGCACAAATAAAAATAAAAATTAAAACGTAATGCTTGCTTTGAGTTTTCTAAAACATTTTTTAGAAAATTGTATTTTCTTATTTTTCGTATTTTTTTGTTTTTGTTGAATTTTTTAATATTTTAAGTTTTTAAACATACCTAGCATAAATACACTAAATACCAAAAATACAAACAAAAAAAAAAACGAAAATTCATTACATTTTTTTATTTTTTTGTGTATTTATTAATTTTTGAAAATATTTTTTTACAAATATTTTACTTTTTAAACACATCTAAGTAAAATGCATATAAAAAAGTTTTAAAAAAAAATGCTTAAAATTTTAAAAATATTCACTAAAAACAAAAAACTCAGTTTTCAAAAAACTTAATTCAGAAAACTGAAACCTAGGGCTTGTTTGGTTTGTATCTCAAGATATAATTTTTGAGAAATTTTTTTAAATTCTTTTGTAATTCAAATTTTTTGAAAAAAAAATTCCAAAGCACTTTTCAAAAATTTCCAAAATTTCAAAGTGTTTACAAAACCCACCCTAGAGTGAGAATAAATATTTTATGTTTTAAATATTTATTTATTTTTTTAATGTGCACTATATTTCGGGGCTTTTCCCATATTAAGCCAAATTATCATCTTAATTCCCAAACTAGGCCTAGTTTGGACAGAATTCCCAAACTAGGCGAAAGCGCTATTACAAAACACGCTTTCACTGTTTGGGGCCGAAAATTTGATGAACATTGAAAGAGCTATTAGAAATCACGCTTTTAATTAAGAAATCACGCTTTTAATTAAGAAGTCACTAATTTACTAAATACTCATACAGGCATGAAAACAACATAACTGAAGCTGCAAATGTAACAATTTTCAGTTACATAGGTAGTACAGACATAAATCTCCCACAAAAATACATTCTGGACACCATGAACTGAACACACAATAAATACATCCTAGACACCCTGAACTGAACACACAATACATAAACATAATAGTTAGACAGACAAATATTAGGTAGACAATCTGACAAACTCATTACGGAAACACTTAGTCTAACACAGACATTACATATTAATGCAAGTTGTTATATTGCCGAAGTGTAGACATTAACACCTAATTCGCTTTTAAATCGACAGGTGGCTCAGAGTCTGAACAATCCGAAAGCTCAGCATCAGAGACAAGTTCAGGATCCTCCATGATACCCTTGATAGCCACAACATTTGGTTCTGTTCTGTTCTTCTGGGCATCCTTCTTAACTATGTGTAGCTGCATATCGCGGGCTAACCTACGGCCCATTTGAGAAATCTCACGTTGTAGTCTTTCACATAGTCGATCAACATTATCAAGATCTTCCTTTTGGATCTCAACAGAACGTGCTTTTGGCACCTTCAGTCGATTTTCCCGACATAATCTTTCCATTTGCACTCGCTCAATAAATAGTGCGGGCCACTTCAGAAGTCTAGCGTTTGCTAAACCATATCCTGTTTGATTATCCGATGGCTCCTCCACCAAACCACATGGATCTCGATAGTACTTGGGCATGACAAAATGTCACTTCCCAAACCTATCATGATAAGCACAAGAGGCATCTAACGAAGCAAATGGTGTTTCATCTTCAGCATCGCCACTTCCCCTTCCCCTTCCTCGTCGTGAACTCTCACCCCTTTGCAAGTTCCTACCACCTCTGCGATTCCCACTCCCTCCTATGAACCATGTAGCCATGCTAATTTTTTAAAACAAATGAATGATAATTTCGTAGGGCGAAATAAGTTGCAAGGTTGTGTCTTCACCTTTAGTCGTTTATATAGTTGGTTATGAACCGAAGCCTGTGGACCAAGTCATATGACTTGACAATCCATCTGCATATACGGACAAAATAAGGGCATGCTCACTGTAAGGTAAATCAGTGAATTCACTGTTGCCATGTGACTTTCTGAATTGAGAATCTCACATATATCAATAAAAGATGAGTTGCCACTGTAATAAAAAAAAATCGAGCAAAAAATCGAGAAAACCAAAGCCTGTGCACCAAGTCACATGACTTGACAATCCATCTGCATATACGGACAAAATAAGAGCATGCTCACTGTCAGGTAAATCAGTGAATTCACTGTTGCCATGTGACTTTCTGAATTCAGAATCTCACATATATCAATAAAAGATGAGTTGCCACTGTAATCAAAAAATCGAGTAAAAAATCGAGAGAACCGAAGCCTGTGGACCAAGTCACATGACTTGACAATCCCCGTGCAAGGCATGGGCAAGGCATGGGCATTTTACCCTAGTATCTATATATCTGGCCCTAAAGGTTGGACTCTATCACAAAAATATGGTTTTACCATAAAATTGTGTAACATCAGTAACAATTTGGAGATTTAAAAGGTTGAATTTGGATATTTTAAAGGTTTGGAATCACTAGGAACTCCAATGATGTGTTAAAAATACCAAGTAAAATAGATGCACTACTTGAAATTGACAAGTTCAGAGTTAGCGAGTTAGCAAAACTGTTGCATCAATTCAAAGAGAAGATCAAAAGCTTTCACGAGGAATTTGCGTTAAGGATGTGGTCGTACTAGGCGGGGAATAATGTCACGACTTGGGAATTTCATCAAATATTTGAGTTACGAATTCGATTTTAGATTTATGTAAAATTTTGTAGAAATCCCTATAATTAGGTAGATAATTGTAGAATTTATTCATCATAAGGTGGTGGAAGGATGTAGATAGCTTTCATACTACTAGATCATTGAAATTTATACATATGTAGACTATTAATTAAAATATATAATAGGCAATCATTTGGTTATAAAATGGAAGAATTAGATAGTTTCCACACCATTGTATTATTGATATTTGTATATATATGTAGACTATTAATTGAAGATTTGAAGGCCAAAGGCATCATTTGGCCAAACTAACAAAGCAATGGTAAACTTTCCGTACTTCCAATTCAAACTTTACTTCTTGTGAACTTGCTATTTTCAATTCAAACTCTCCCTACTTCCAACTCAAACTCTACACCATCCTGAAAGTCCATCAGGGTGGGTACCACATGCACACAAACCATGGAAGGCCATTGCCTCCCTGCCTAGTATATATATATATGGGTTCATTTTATGAGACATGAACTACCTCTAATTTTCAATTTTATGCTCACAAGACATATGGCTACGCATTTACAAAAAATTGATTTTTAGGATTTTGATCTTTTAGGTGTATATATAAAATTTTGATTTTTAGGTGCATTACCCTAGTATATATAAAATTTTGATTTTTTAGGTGTATTAGCTTATGGCCAAACGTGGGTTGTGTATACTTGTAAAAATTTGTGTGTAGTGTGCTCAGCATCTCCATTGGAGATGCCCCAAGCAAGGATCCTAATAATGAGCCAAGGCCAGTAGTATTGCCCCAACTAGGAATGGTGTAGGAATAGAACACCACAAATCCAATCCCACTCTACTTCATTGCTATTCCTACTTTTGTTCTACAATTTTGCCCTATATTCCCAATACATTTCCAAATATTATGTCTCAATATTTCAATATTTCAAAATTCCACTACATAATTCTATAAATTTTTAAAGCAGAATTTCCACTACATATGTCTCAAGATTAAAGCAGAATTTCCTGCATAATTCTATAAATTGATGGCAAGAAGCAGTTAAATTGACTAAAAGAAATAGATACAAGCACAAACATACATACATACATATAGTTGGGTTTTGAGAGCATGTAATCATATAATTTGAAGAAATAAAAATTGGAGGAAAAAAATTTAAAAAAAGCAATGACCTTCTTTTGAGTTTGAGCTGCTTTTCTTGATACCTGAGTTTTGCACATAAAGATTCGATATCAGTATACAAAAACTCCTCCATCTCTGTGTTTTTGTTTTTATCACAACATAGAAAGAGAAAGAGAGAAAGAGAGAGGTTTCGTTGGGCTAGGGTTTTTTAGTGAACTGACGAGAGAAAGGGAGAGTGGTGTTCCTGAATCCCTAATTTTGAATGAAAAGTTTACAACCCTCATTTCGAAATTTTAAATCCGAAATCTGAATCCCTAATTTCGAAATTTAAAATCCCAAATCTAAAATGAAAACCCTCATGTATGCGATACAAACCTGAGTGAGGGAGAGTGGTGTTCCTCGTTTTGCCGGTGGTGTTCCTCTTCGTCGCCGGCTGAGTGAGGGAGGGAGAAGAAGATCGACTGCGTGAGGGAGAGAAGATGGGTGCGATATCAAATACGGCTTTCGTAAAGTGGAAAGGGAGAAAGGGCCCGTTTTGTTTGTAATGAAAAGGGTTTTTAATTAAAAAAAATTCTGCCCAAAAACGGCTTTTATAAAACCGTTTTCAATTAAAAAAAAAAATTTCAAAAACCGGCTTTTCTAAAATCGTTTTTTATTAAATTTTTTTTTTTTGTAAAAAATATTTACGTTGAAAATATAAATAAAAAAAATTTAATGTAAAAATGGTTTTACCAAAACCGTTTTTAATTAATTCAAAATTAATTAAAAATTAAGTAAAACCGACTTCTGTAAAGCCGTTTTCTGGGTCAAAAATTTATTATTATTTTAATCGAAAAATACGGGTCTTGAAAAACCGTTTTCTAAAAAACGGCATTAGAAAAACCGTTTTACCCCATAATGGGAATAAAGTTAAAAACATACCTAAAGTGGGACTAAAATATTCAAAATGCCCCAATAATGGAAATTGGCCATAATTTGGGGGGTGGAGGTGGGGAAGGTTGAGCCGGAATGCTGGCGATGCATGGGGTGGAGTTCTTCATCTTGGCGTTCATAGCCGCCGCCGCCGCCGCGTCGGTGGTGTACGGCGGTGGATTTCCGGCGAGTCTTCTGACTCTGGAGAGGGCTTTTCCGGCGAACCAGCATGTCGAGCTTGAGGTTCTCAGAGCTCGGGACCGATCAAGACACGCCCGAATCTTGCAAGGTGTGGTCAGCGGCGTCGTCAATTTCTCACTCCTCGGAAACTCTGATCAATTCCTGGGCGGGTAGTGCTATTAAAATCCACTAATCCTCTCTCTCTCTCTCTCTCTCTCTCTCTCTCGAATTCTTAGCAGTTCATAGTTTGTTCAATTTGTTGTAAATTATGCTTCTTTGTTGCATTATTGTATTGTATCATTTGGCTCAAATTTAAGTTGTTGCATAAAATGTTGGGTTTTTCGCTGTTCTGTGTTCTTGATTTTTCATTTGTGATATGGGTCCTTGATTTTGATGAATTTCTGGTATTCATGTTTCTTCTCTTTTTGTCATCACTTTCCTTAATTTTTGTTGTGATGCAAACATTAGTGGGTAAAACCTGACTGGTATCATATTAAATATAGTTCAACTCTTGTATTCTTGTTTATTTACCCTTCCTGGGATTTCATGAACATTATTTTATTTAATTTTTGTCCATTACAAACTTCAATTTTGTGATAAATGTATTATGGCATTGACTATATTCTTCATTTTGGGCTTTTACAATAGGCCTTATTTTACAAGAGTTAAATTGGGTTCTCCACCAAAGGAATTCAGTGTGCAGATTGATACTGGAAGTGACATCTTGTGGGTTACTTGCAATTCCTGCAATAACTGGCCCAAATCAAGTGACCTTGGTGTAAGTACTTGTTTGCTACTTAATTTATTCTTTGATCTATCATGTTGTCAGACTGACTAATTAAGTTACCGATACTATTTTGTGTGTGTATGTGTGCAGATTAAGCTCAATTTCTTTGATCCTGCCAGCTCAGCAACTCCTTCTCTGGTGTCTTGTTCAGATCCAATATGTGCTTCTATAATTCAAACTGCGGCTGCGGAATGCTCTGCTCAGAGTAATCAGTGCGGTTATTCATTTCAGTATACAGATGGAAGTGGGACGTCTGGTTTTTATGTATCTGATTTTCTGTATTTTGACACAATTATGGGGCCGTCTTTGGTCACTAACTCTTCCGCCCCAATTGTTTTCGGGTAAGCTGTTATGACTTCTGAAGGTTGTGTGTGTCATTGTGGGACATAAAATAACTATTAGATGGAGAGAGTAGATGGTCAAAAGAGTGAAATAAAAAGCCTTCGTGATAGACTAATATGTGGTTTCCATAGTTAGCAGCTTTTTTTTTTATTATTTTAGTTTACAGAACAACCATAAGCAAATGTGACATTGGCTATTTCAACATGATTTCACCAATCTTCTAATTGAAAAAAAATCAGTTAACTTAGGGTTCATTTGGGAATTGACTTTTTTAGTGGCTTTTTGTCTAAAACTTCGTGGCCTTATGTTCTACGACAAAAAATCAGTGGTGTTCATTCTCTTAGTAGATTCTACATTGGTAAATGGAGAAGAGGAAGAGGATTATAAACGGGATGAGGACCAAAATTTCTAATGGTAACTGTAAAAAGAAGGATGAAGGTCAACTGAAGGAGGATTAGAGAAGTAATGATCTTAGCAGAATGTATCTTATATGTTATATCTGCAATGGCTTGGCAACATATCAGGATTGAGGAGTTGAGTGTACATTTCAAAACTTCTGTCCTCTTTTTTCTATTGTTGTTGTTTTATCCCCATATCAATGTTCATCTTTAGTTTTGTTGGGTGGATTTTGAACATTTGATTGGCTGTTTTGGAATTTGTGAACAGGTGTAGCACCAATCAGTCTGGGGACTTAATTATGCCAGATAAAGCAATTGATGGGATTTTTGGGTTTGGTCGACAGGGTCTGTCTATAGTCCCCTTGTCCCGTCACAGTATGTATTCTGTGTTGCACAAACTTTCTTCTTCTTTGTTTGTTCACTTTTTCATGGATATCGTGATCATATGTGGCAGTGGACAATTCAAGTGTGCTTCACACAAGGGTTTTGATTCAATACAATTGTAGCATTTGCATGTAATATATGTTTACTAAATCAATTACTCTTTCAATTTAACCATCTGGTGCAATTTGATTCCAGTAATATTACTTGCACACCTTAATAAGCCAATTAGGCATGCTGATTTATCTGATTTCAAACATATATAGTTTATTTAAATATCTGTCTGGATGATGTATAGGTCATGGTTGGGGTTTAAGATGGTATCCAGACATTTAGGATAGCTTCAACTTAGTTCTCACTTCTCAGGTCCAACTTTTAAGAGACTTAACCTGCTGCTTTTTTGGAAGATAATGTTGATTAGATGTTCTTCTCTCTTTTGATATTCATGTATGTATAAGATCCTATGTCATTGTGAATTCTGCCACGGCCTTCCTGTTATCATTCTTCTCTCCAAATCCATGTTCCCCATATATGTTCCATAAGCTCAGCAAACTTTTCTATGTGACTATTAAGTTCTCTAACCATTTTATTTTCACCTTTTTTTGTCCCTTTAGCAACTCCTCCTATTATGTTATTCAAATTTCCTGAATTATGTATAAATTGTGTTTAAGTGTTACTTGGGGTTCATGAGCACTAATTACATTGATTATATAAATTCCTATTTCAAGTAATTATTAAAAATATCATCTGCGTAGTTCTCATAAAAATTGCAAATTATTTTAAAATGTTGTATCATGACCTTCTATGTCTATCTTCTACAACATTATAAAGTCTATATCATGTCTTATTTATTTCTGTTATTTCTCTCCTACCCACTTAGTTTATTCTATGCATGCTTTGTTAGATTTCCTTTTAACTATATTTGTTAACAGCCTAACACGTTGTCCCTTTAGCTTCAAAAGGTCGTAGTTTCCCAGTTCATCCAAATGTTGATACATCATGCCCATTTAGAGAAGATTTGACCTACACATCTGGCCTTATTCCACCACACCCTGTTTTGTAAGACCGCATATGACCGACCCTCTCTGAAGCACGGGTACGCCTGAAATGTTGCCGTACGAGTACCGGGTACGTACCTGGTACGGGTACGCGTACCGGTACGGCTGCACGCGTACCGGGTACGGCCAAAGGGGGTCTGGTACGTCTGGTACATTTGGGTACGGCATGGGTACGGAGGGGTTACGGAGGGGGTACGCCATGGGTACGTTCCGGGGCAAAAAATACTCAAAAACTACATGTAGACATAGAGAGAGAGATAACCTCGTGCTTTAAACATCCCATAAACACATCTATAGAGGGAATCGAGAGAGAGACAGAGGAGATGGAAGAGATCGAACCTGATAGTTGATCGATCGTCTTCGTCTTCGTCTCTGATGGAACCTGATAAACACATCGATCGTCTTCGTCTCTGATCGAACCTGATAGTTGATCGAACCTGATAGTTGATCGATCGAACCTGATGGAATCGAAGAGATCTTCTGCTCACTATTGATCGATCGTCTTCGTCTCTCCCCTTTCTCTCTCTCTCTCGCCTCTGCTCTCTTCGTCGCCTCTCTCCTCTTCGTCTTTTGACTTCTCTCTCAAAACAAATATATAATATAATATATATAATATAAGATATATAATAATATAATATAAGATATATAATAATATAATTGGTCATCTATATAATATATAATAATATAATAAATTTTTATATATAATATAATTGATCATGTATAATATATAATATAATTGATCATATATAATATATATAATAAATTTTATAAATTATAATTTTTATCATATATAATAAAAAATATATATATATTTATTGGCGTACCGCAGCCGTACCCGTACCCTATTTTTTTGGGATTTTGCCGTATCGACGTACCCGTACTCGTACCCGTACCGTACTCGTACCCGCACCCGTGCTTCTTAGCCGACCCTAGTATTTGCTTGCCCATTTTTATTGTTACTGGTTTTATGCTGGTTCTCAAAAAAAATTATTTTATTGTAACATTCTTCTTTTCCCAAGATTTGAGAGTGGATAAGTAAGCAGTAATATCCAAAGAATGCGATGGATTTGTCTATTTCAACCTATCAGCTTTGCAGGTCTGTTAGCACTTGTAGGATGTGCGATTTTTACTTCATGTTATTTGTCCTTAATGTCAAACAAAGGACACTTGACCCAAAGGGTGGAACTTTTGGCAAGCGGCTACATCTCATGAAGTGGAGGGTGTTGAACTTGAAACTCTTTTCCTCCGGGTAGCACTCCACGTAGACTAATATTATTGATGCATGTTGACGGTTGCTTACAATGTGCAGTTAAGCCAAAGTTTTGGATATTTCTTTGGCAATAAATAAATTAAAAAAAAAAAGAAGGATTCATTGACATATTGCTAAAAAAAAAATTGATAAAAAAAAAAACGGATGAACCATCTTGGTAAATGGAGTTCATGGAGTTGAAGGATGCTACCAGGGCTTGGAGGTGGCCAATACCTGGTGCTAGGTCTTTAGTTGACAACTTAGAGAGGAAAAGACTAAAGTTTTGCTGCAATAAAAGCTTGTGCTTTTGAATGAATTTTCTTTTGTGAAGCAGGACTGCTATTCTCATTTCTTTTCAGTATTAATTAGTCCACTATCTAACTAATTAGTCATATGCAGAGAAAGATGTGGAAATTCGGAGAATGTGAATATTTTATTCTTCGGCATGTTTGATATATATATATATATATATTTTTTCTGTCTCAAAATTTCCAGGTCTCATTATAATTTGGATCTCCAGAACATTGCTGTCAATGGCCAATTGTTGCCTATTGATCCAGCAGTGTTTGCAACATCAAGCAACCGAGGAACCATTGTTGATTCTGGAACAACTTTGGCATACCTGGTGGAAGAAGCTTATGATCCTTTCGTCAATGCTGTAAGTTCGTTTTCCCTTTCTTTTCTTCAGAATTTCTATTTTATGGGAGGGGACAAAATCAAGGGAAACTTGAGGCATATAAACTGCAGCAAATTTTCAAAAAGCCCTTTAAACAGCATTTATGTCTAAGGTGCTAGGGAAAAAACCACATTAATGTGTAAGGTATACTAAATAGTTGTACAAGGCCCCTTTTGGTCAAGCAAAATATTGTACAAAGTGTAGGGAATATATTTAAAACATTTTAGGAATTTGGTTAGGAAGGGAAAAGTTTTCTGAAAAATAGGAACCTTGTAATTGCATAATTTCTAGAAAACATGACTTATATTTCCTGCAAAGACATGCTTTTTTCTTTTTGCTCATGAAAGTGATCTCTACTATTTGGATTCCCACTTTATCCTTTCTTCCTCTAATTGACATCTCTCCCATGGACATGAATAAAGGTTAGTTAATGCAAATAAAAAATATTATTTTTTAACTTCCATAATATTCAGACAGTAAAATCTAATTTTGTCGTAATATTCTGGATAAATTTTCTACCCAACCAAATGCATGTTGGAAGTTATTCACTTTGCTTGGTTTTGGTTTCTAGAATTCACTTTTCAAAAAAATTATATTTTTTTGTTTTTCGTATTTTTTTATTTTCACTGAATTTTTTTAATATTTTAAGTAATTTTTTTTTTAAATTTTTGGAACCACTTAACATAAATACACTTGAAAAGTATAATTTTTGTGAAAAAAAATCTTTAAAAAATTCACTAAATACCAAAAATAAAAAAATACAAAAACTCAGTATATTTTTCGTATTTTTGTGTATTTATTAATTTGTTAAAATATTTTTTCACAAAAAATTTACTTTTGTAGATACATCTAAGTAAGATGCATCTAAAAAAGTAAAAAAATTACTTAAAAGTTTAAAAATTTTCACTAAAAATAAAAAACACGAAAAACAAAAAACTCAATTTTCAAAAAATTGAATTTAGAAAATTGAAAGCAAACACATTGACAATTTTTCTTTTCATTTTCCATTCATTCATTCATTCACTTTACTTTTCTTTTTTTTTTTCTTCCCCTTTATGTGGGTATCTATACCGTGTCCGATACGTGGCGAGCCCTGTGGGCTTCACATCATCACTGTCAGCATCTCCATGTGCCAGACCCCAAGGCTCCACAATGTCCTTATCGGATTAATTGGGATTGTATGCCTAGCTTAAGCAGGGGCATGTACTGCTCACTACTATCATAGTCATCACTTGGCAACTGGGTTGGGAGCTGGGCCTAAGCATCCATTGCTCGGGACCATTGGAGGATTGTGGATTGGAGGATGAGATCACAGGTTTGTCAAGGTTGCTTGATTTGCTTCCCAAGGGAAGAAAACTTGTCCTTGACTAGTCTTAGAGAGAGGAGACATTGACTTAGCAAGCACCCAACACCTTGAGAGAAGCATTATATATGCGGTATGCCATGACACACCCTCTAAGGTGTCATACCTACCTCTGTAGCTCCTATGATACATCGTTCTCTAAGTCTGAATCATGAGACGTAGTGATAGGCCTAGTACCTCCACTCTGTCTATATGTGATTTGGGCTCCAATACTCTGATCTATAAAAGGGGTATTCATGCATGTACTCACATAACACAAAATGATCATATATTTCCATTGCTCAGGTGATTGAGGTCTCTCACTGCTATCTCCTTCGTTGCCTCCTCCATCCAGAGGTCTTTGGCCATTGAAGTGCCCACCATTTTCCTAGAAGTCCACAACCACAATGGACCACCTCTCATACTTAATATTCACACTTTCTAGCCAAACAAAGCTTGAAAACCTGAGAACAAGAACAAGGCATTCATATTTGGCTTTGCAAGCTTGATTCCTACCGTAACATAGGTTCTGGTTAGGGATGACAATTTGAACCCGGCTCGACGGGGACCCTACCCCCCGTCCCCGATAAGAGTGGTTTTTTCTCGGAAAATATCTCCGACGGGCCGGGGATGGTATTTGAAATTGAATCCCTGATCAGTTTCGGGCCAGGGACGGGGATAACTTTCACAGCCCCGTCCCCATCCCCGTTTTTCTCCGAAATAAAATTACCATAATACCCCTTCATCCATTCATATATAACCCCCTCCCTTGTTAATATTCCTCTGATCTGTCTCTCTCTCACTCACTCTCTCTCTCTTCTCTCCGTAGTCGGCGATTGGCGATGGCATCGTACACAGTCACCCTCGCCTCCTCTTCCGTCGCCTCTCGCCGCCTCCTCCTCCTCCTCCAGGCCACTGCCGAACCTTCATACTCCGTCACCTTTCGCCTCCTCCTCCCTCCGTCACGGCAAATCTGAGCAGATCCTGCCACTGCCACCGTTGATTCCCTTTTTCTCATATCTCACATCTCAGATCTGAGAAGATCCCACCACTCAGATCTCATGTATGTGTGTATATGTGTGTGTCTCTAAGTATCTGCCTCTATCTGTCTCTATATTTTTTTGATGATGATGTTGTTGTTAATGATTTATTTCTAAAAGATTGTTGATGATTTATTATTGTTGTTGATGATTTATTTATGAAAGAGAGAGACAGTTACGGGGATTTTCCGGGGTCGGGGAAACCCGATCCCTGTTAGGGGGCGGGGGCGGGGGGAGTGATGGGTTCCCCACTGTGGATTGAGGGCGGGGATGGGGAATTTTGTAGCCTCGGGGATCGGGGATTGGGAGTGTGATCCCCGGATCCGCCCCGGCCCGTTGCCATTTAGTTCTGGTTACAAAAAGTTGATTACACATTCGTGCAGAGGGTTTTCTGGATGGGTCATTTTGATAGTGTAACTCCGTTCCCTGGTCCATAATGAGGCTTTTGTAAATTGGGAAAGAGCCTATATCTGCTGTACGCTGTACCTCTAATTCCTGAGCTAGTTGCCATTACCCAAGTATCCAAACAGTTCTATATTGGTTGTTTCAGTAAGTTGACGACAATATAACTATTTAAAATCCATCTAAAGGTTAAACATCATTTTGTCTTTATTGTTATAATCAACTTCATACACTGCATGGCCTTTTAATAGGCATTGGGTGAAATGCTTTTATTTTTGGTTTTTGTTAATGAATGCCCCAATTGCACTCGTTAGCAAGCTTGAAATGCTTGTACATTCTTTATAAAATTGTCTGCCGAAAGGAATGTGCCACCATTGTAAGCTTTGTTAACCACTACTCTTAGGGTACTTGCTAACACAACCCTTTATTGAGGGACAAACTAGTGAATATCAAAATTTCTCTATTAAAAATTATATAAAACTAGTGATAGTTTGGAAGTACTAGAGGCAAGATTATTTGTTTTTATCTTTTAGAAATTTTGTGCCAGTCTAATTTGAAGCTTATTTGCTTATTGACTGTGCAGATAACTGCCGCTGTTTCACAATTTGCAACACCCATCTTTTCAAAAGGAAACCAGTGTTATCGAGTACCCATCAGGTTCATCCCACAGATGATTTTTCTGATATTTGTTTGGAACTCATTTATAAGAATAAATAGTATTACATGATTGTTTAGACACCTGAAATGATCCATATTTGTTCATATGCAGTATAACTGAGATATTTCCTTCGGTTGCTTTTAACTTTGCTGGTGGTGCATCCATGGTTTTAAGACCAGTAGACTACCTTGTACATGATGGTTTAGTTGTGAGTTCTCAAAATTACATCATTAATTGAATTTCTCTTTTCTCCATACTTTTTGAAATAGACATGACTAATTTCATTTTTTTTACAGTGATGAAACGTATCAAGCTTCATTTGTTAATCTTAAATTGGACAATTCATTGTGACAGGATGGTGCTGCAATGTGGTGCGTTGGCTTTCAGAAAACTCAGGATCAACTGGTAACTATTTTAGGAGGTTGGTTCCAGCCCTAAAAGATATATTTTACTGGACAGATATGTTGGCATAGTGTAGTGGCTTAAGCATAAGATAACTTGCTCCTACCCCCCATGCCCTCATCTTTGGTGAGCAGTATTTAGCAGGTTTTTAGTCATTCCATTTTAGTGTAAGGCTATTTAGCAACTCAAAAATCTCCATATGGCACATGGGATGACACAACCTGTTCTAAATGCGACTAGGCATTTTTTTATTTTTTATTTTTTTGGTGATAAATATAATGCGACTAGGCATTTTGTCAAATTGGATTGGGATCACAGCTAGTTGCTTGCTGCTCATCAGGCCTTCTTTTTTGTTTTTTTTTTTTTGTTTTTTCAAGTAAACTTGTGCTGCAATAAGTTTCTAATTTGCTTTTCCTATTTTGTTTTTGTGTATTTATTTAGTATTCCTAATCTTTTTGTTTAATTATCATATCTATGTATGCATATATTTAGATGGTCATATATATTATGAGTATCAATATTCAATAGCATGGGGGGATAATTGTGCACACGAGTTTATTGCATGTTTGGTATTGTTTTTGTTTTCTGTTTTATTTTCATTTTCTAGAAAACACGGAAAACTTGTTTAGCTATCCGTTTTCGAAAAGTGTATATAAAAAAATTCTGAGAACAACCCACTTTAAGGAAACCCCCAAATGCACAAAAAATCAGAACAATGGATGTATTTGAACTTTTGATTGTTTGTGTGTCTGGAAACACAAAACAATAATAAAATAAGGAAACAAAAATGATACAAAACAGGTTTTTTTTTTTTTTTGGTGTGCTGTCCAGTGACTTTTGTTGATTTGTCATGTGAAAAAAAATGTTACCTTAGGGAATGTCATTATAACATTAGACAATCCAAGTTTCTAAATTGGGTACGAGTGTTGAACACATATCCCACACCCATACCCTTGTCATATCCGGTGCATATGAATACACTGGCAAGTAGAATAGTCCATACAACACATGTTAGGTTAGCAAAACCAAAGCATAGATTATACATATAGCGTTGGTTGCAGGTGTACAGTTATTTCAGGTAAGTTTATGGTTTTTATTTCTTCACTCATTGTGAACCTAATGGCTGCCAAGTTTGCTTAATTGAAAGATTGCATTGCACCCCAGTTTGTGCAATATGGCATTTTATCTTTCTTCTTTTTGGTCTGTGAGCATTCTTGGTATCAAGAAGCTTTCTCTGCAGAAATTCCTCTTTATTGCACATATTCTACTCTGTTTGCATCCGTGTGTGTGCGCGGGCATGCTTTAAAGTTCGTTGACATGGAAATACATTATAACGTGTGGCTTGAAATGGAACCTGAAATGCTTGATCAATCATTAAAGAGGACACCTTTAATTATTTATTTATTTATTTTGATAAATAGGACACCTTTAATTATTTGAAGCAATGTTTTGAAAATCGGACCAGACCGGCTAGTTCGACCGGTTGAACTGTCAACCGGTCTATGGTCCGGTCCGGATATACCCTCTAACCCGTTCCCTCTTGAAAATTGGTCATTTTAAGCTAAACCGGTGCGAACAGTGGTTAAACCTCTAAATCAGACGAACCGTCTTGGGTTGAAGCAAATCAGACGAACCGTCTTGGGTTGAAGCAAACCGGACCGGTTTGCTATGTTTGGTCCAATATTGAAAAAGTTGATGTTAGAGGGACTTGAATCCAACACCTCAAGCTCCAAAGAGCATGAATTTCCAATCTGCCACCATGGTTTCTTGTTAATATATAGAAAATATATAATATTATTTATATTCAAACTAATTTCCCTCAAACACATCTATAATTAATATTTTTACAAACAATATTAATATAAAAATATATATAAACATATATGTTTGATGAATATATATATATTTAAATTATAAAAATATTTTAAATGAATGTATTTTATTTATTTTTAAAATATAAAAATATTCATAAAATAATTATGACATCACGATTTGATTCTGGTTCAACCTGACAGTTGAACTAGTGGCCCGTTCACCCGATCTCTTTTCAGGTTCGTTCACCAGTCCAGTTTTTAAAACATTGACTTGAAGCTTTTTTAGGTTTTGACCACAAGTGTTCTTTCTTTGGTTTTCTAACGACTAATGATTATTTCTCCATTGAAAATTGCTGAATTATTTGTAGTATTTTCCTTCATAAGTCCTCTTTTTATAAGTGTTTTCCTTCTCAAGTGCTGTCAGCAAGTACAACACTATGTACTGGAGGTGAATGAACAGGAACATAAAACAACCTTTTATGGAACAAAAAAGGCCAATCCTTGCACGCCCTGATCCCAAAACCCTGTGATACGCTGTACATGGTTGTCAAATTCTTGATACAGATTGTAGGCTCTTACGATCCTACGACCTCAATTTAGCTACACGATCTGAATTGCACTAGGATCTTAAATTTTTTAGAGTCTTAGGAGCTGTGATTCTAAAATCGTATAGAAGCACTACAATCCCGATTCTACTATGATTCGATTCTACCAAATTTTTTTACGTATTATTTGTTTCGTATCATTTACCCTTGAAGCTTGCAAGTTGTCAAAAGCATTGAGGTTTAGTTGCCTCACACGCTCACCTTTTAACATTGAGATTAATGAACTCATTGGCTTCTTTGTGCAGATCTTGTTCTTAAAGATAAGATTTTTGTTTATGACTTGGCTCATCAACGGCTTGGGTGGGCTGATTTTGATTGTAAGTCCATCAGAACTCCGTCTTTTTTATTTTTCTTTCGAAAATGAACTCTCATAATTTATTTGAGTCTCTCTTATTCAGGTTCATTGTCTGTAAATGTCTCCCTAACTGGTAGCAAGGATGAATTTGTCAATCCTGGGCAGCTGAGTGTGAGCGGCTCATCAAGAACCATGCCCTTCAAGTTGATATCAACTGGCATTACTCTCTTCATGCATATATCAGTTTTTATCGGATTTCTCTTATTGTAGCTTAAAATCATCCTCTAAAATCCCTATTATTTGCTTGATATCTATTGACTCCACTGGTTTTTATTATAGTAATCAGCAGGGCAATCTGGTTACTGGTGAATGAGACCACTTCTGTTTT
The DNA here is from genome assembly GCA_036172215.1 of Camellia granthamiana. NCBI lineage: Eukaryota > Viridiplantae > Streptophyta > Magnoliopsida > Ericales > Theaceae > Camellia > Camellia granthamiana. The sequence continues at coordinate 58,541,234 of CM069912.1, forward strand.
CCAATTCCGAATAGGAATCGACTTTCTATGATGAAAGCTGTCATTGTAAATTGTCTCCATACTCCTTGGTTCGAGGGTTTTTGAATGAAACTGCCGTCATTGAAAGTGGAACAAGACCTGTTTGAAGTGATTGCTTTCAAGTTGGCAAGAATTGTATAAATACGGTAAATCTTTTGTAAAGTTGGTTTGTTTTTGTAAGAAACATTTGTGAACTCTCTTTTCTTTTTTCGTCTTTTTTCTTTTATTTTATTTTCCCCCTTTTCTTAGTTTAGGCACAAAATATGGTTATAGCTAATCGATATTTGAAATGAAATATGTGATGTGTAAAAAAATTATGAAGCCATAATAAAATTGACTGTCTTTAAATTCTTCGCCATTTTTTTAGCTTTAAATTCATGTTTCCCAATTTTAGTACCTTGAATTTTTTTTGAATAAATCTTTTAAGTTCTAAAAATGCTTTTCTAGTAAAAAAATTATAAAATTTTCAAGATTCCTTTACAAATAAGGTTATCAGCAAAGAGTCATAAAAAATGCTTTTCTAGTCTTTTGTGTTCTTAAACTTGCTGTTAACATGGTCTATTTGTTGGTTGACAAGATTTATGTAATCTGGTTTTGTTATAGAATGGGTATGTTTGTTACAAATAGTCACCCTTAATTTATCTTTATTTAAAATTAAAAAATAATTAAGAAAAAATTATAGAATTCAAATTCATTTAAAATTTATAGACTATTAATATTGGTTTTTAATAATATGTTGCAACTCTATCCATTAGAATGATGTTTTCATTCCAATCTGTTTTGCTAATTTATTAAACAATGAAAATCCTTAAGAATCTTAACTCAAAATAAATAATATGCCATGATGACATTTTCTTAACAAGGGTTGAGGGCGTGATTTCCAATTCGGCAGTTCAAGTCACATTTATTTTTTATTTTTTTATGAAAGTGTCTATTGATCAATGTAGTAATGCTACATATGCATACGAAAAAAAAAAATTATAGAAAAATTTGCAAAAAAAATCTGCGGCTCACATTCATTCTGGTTATGCTCACAAGGTCTATGTGAGATTTATTTGATCTATGTGGAGGGGATACTTTTATGTGGGTCTCGTGATTAGTTGAGGTGAGGTGTACCTAAATTGGTCCGGACATCTAGTCAAAAAAAAAAAAAAGGTTGTAGAGAACCACATTCAAAATAAATTTTGGCTATAATTGGTGGAGAATGTGAAGTATTAATTATTTGTGTCGGGTGATTGAGGAACATAAGAGATATAATGAATAGTGATTGGTGATGGAGTATGGCCACGTGATATTCCGTGATTATTGTATAGTTTTCCTTAAGGTTTATTAGTGATAAGTCCATTTGTACAAGGCTATGATATTAGGTCCCATAATTGATCTCCTTTTGTTATAGAATAATACTCTATACACTAATTAGTATACTAATTTGTACATCGATTGATAATGTGACATAATTTAAGAAGTTTTTGAGATTTGTAATGTGATTAATAAGTGGGGTCAATAATAATATTATAATTAATGTTGGTACACTAGTTAGTACACCAGTTTGTGCATGTAACATCACCGTTTGTTGTAAGCACATGATTAATGAAATTGATTTATTTATTTATTTATTTATTTGTATGAAGTCCACTTTCTTGAGTATAATATTTGCCCCCACTCGATAATATACACCATTGAGTTTATAGTAAATTCGCCTTATTTACTAGTTAGAAAATTCTTCATTGAAAGGGCTCATTTGATAATTGACTATTTTAATTGATTTTTTTTATGTAAAGATGTGTAGAAAAGAAGAGAGAGAGTGATGTGACAATATATAGTGATTTTTTGACTTTTTAATTATTTTAATTTATTGTCAAACCAAAATCAAGAGAAAAAGAGATTAAATTTCAGAATTCATTGATGGTTTGGAATGGCTAGATCTAACCATCGTTGGTAGGGGTGAGCATGGTCCGGATTGGACCGGATTGGGATAAAACCAGGACCAATCCGTTATTTACGGTTCCTGAAAAATTGGAACCAATCCAATCCGTTTAAATCATGGAACCAATCCGAACCAATCCATTTAAACACGGATTGGATCGGTTTAGGACCACGGATTCACATAATTAAATAACAAAAATATATATATAACACTTTAATTTCATAAAAACATAAACATAGCGCTATATTAGTTCCACAATAGCAACATGTCTTTCTATAATAGCGACATACTGTTCTAGAATTTAAACAACCATAAGAAAATTGGCTTCACCATAAGTATTTAGACCATTAGAAATTAAAACTAAAAATTAACAAACAAAAGTAATACAAAAAGATATTATGCGGGTTTAGGTTTGAGTTTAGGTTTTATATGGAATAAGAGAAGATACTATGGGGGAGGATGTATAATAAAAATATAGACTATTTGTATACGGTCCGGATCGGTTCCAATCCGGAACCGTGGGGTTCAATCCGGAACCAATCCGTGGACTACGGATTTTTAATTCTTCAATCCGGAACCGAACCATGGATTCAAAAAACCAATCCAAACCTATCGGATTGGACTGGACTGGATTGGATTACGGATTTCACGGATTCCTTGCTCAGCCCTATTCGTTGGATCGATCATCTACAGTGTCACTGCTACACATAGCTGATTGTTTTTCAAGTCACTGTTGCCACGTTGGCCAACGGTCAGATCATCTACAGTGCAGATTTGGTCTCACACTAAAGAATTGATTTTTTAAAATGACATTAATTTTAACCATAATTAATGGAATATGGACAATTTAGATAATTTAACTATTTTTAGTCGATGGTGCTAGATAGTAGCGGTGGCTATGGACTAGGAAATGAATGAGAGGGGTAATAGAGAGTTGGAGAAGGGTAGAAATAGCAGTGGACAGGAAAAAGGAATGAAGCGGTGGCAACGGGTTGGGATACAGAAGAGATGATGATGGACAACAATAAAAAGTGGGAGGTAGCTGTCAACAATAATGAAAGGGAAATAAGTAATTACATTGTCTGAATTGTCCACGATACAAATGGATGGTTATAATTGATATTATTTTAAAGGTTTAGGATTTAAATTAAAATAATTAAAAACTTAAGACTTAATTTGTTAACGAGATCAAATCTTGGGTTTTTTTTTTTTTTTTTTTTTTTATTTTTAAATTCTCCCGAATTTCTTATATTGGCCTTCCTTTGTGTGTAAAATTCTTGAAAAATTACTCATTTAATTCTGAAGTATTATGTGATATTATTTAATTTAAATAAATCACATAGTTAAAAACCTTATGAGTAGTGACGTACTAACTAATCTTTAGTAAGTATTTGGAAAATAAAGAATAATTTACTTGTGTTTATATCATGACTTTGAATAAGAATTCAAACTATTTACCTCAACTTTTTTAAAAAAAAAAAATTAATTTCTATCTAAATTTATAATTCAAATATAATGTTATTGTGTATTTTAATTTTTTATTACTAATAAAATGTTTAATAATTTTCTCAAATTCTAATTCACATATATATGGAAGATAAAAAACGATAAATGATTAAATAATGGTACCAATGATATGGCATCCCCTATAAAAGTGTATTTTTAAAATAAAAAAAAAAAAAATTAAGTCATATCACATCTCTACTTTTTTACATATCTTTCATAAAAAGTAAAAAAATATACTTATTTAGATCATCCCAAACACCCTCATAGAAAATATTTTTAAAAAATATTTTCTATATTTTTTGGTGTTTGGTATACTAAAAAACAAAAGTTAACAAAAAATATTTTTTATGATTAATAGAAAATAAGCCTATATAAGCAGAAAATATTTTCCATTTTTAAAAGACAGAAAGCATTTTTCAAATTAAAATGTTATCAATATCCCCGCATTATTACTGACACTCTCACCACCACCACCACCACCACCACCACCACCACTACCCACCATCTTCGTTTTACTATGCTACCCTTTACCACTATGCCACTGCCTTCCTTTCACCACCATTACCATCGAATATAAAAAAATATTTTTTCTAAAGAATATTTTCTGTTTGGCACGTCAAACTCCCTGCACTTAGGAGTGTAATTTTGGCCCGTGGCCCGCCTGCGGCCTGAGATAGGCCTGGCCCGTTAAGGCTCGAGCCCAAGCCCAGCCTGATGCCTTGGGCTAGGGCTTGGGCCATCGTTTTGAAGCCCGGCCTGACCTATGGGCCTTGCCCGGGGCCCGACCCATTGGCCGGCCCAAAAGCCAAGCCCGAGGCCCGGCCCACTAGATGCCCATTTTTTTTTTAATGGAAAATAATAAAATTTTGGTAGGAAAAATTTTAAAAAATTGTTTAGGCCTACCCAAAGCCCAAGCCCAGGCCCAAGCCTATGGGCCCAGCCCGAGGCCCGGCCCACTGGCTCGCCCAAAGCCCAAATACCCCTGGGCCTAGTTTTCTGGCCTGTGGACTGGCCCGGCCCAGCCCGATTTTTTGACGAGAGTCCGTAAGGCCCGACATAAGCCGGGGCGGGCCAAATTTTACACCCTTACCTGCACTCACTATCGCGAATGTTCTAGTAGTCAAACACTCCGAACTCCCGCGTCATCCAAATCCCCAACAACGGTAGCGCCACATGATGTTGCAACAGAGTTATGTTGATGCCCCCAACAGAGTTATAATTAATGCCGGTAGGGTTTATAAATTTGTATTAAATAATTGAAAAATATAAAAATATGATAAATTATAATTAGTGAGAGGCATGATTACGTGACGTCTTTAAAGCAACTAATAATTTTTTCAACAAAATACACATTTCATCTGCGTCACCTTATTACAATATTGAGTGTTTGTGATTGGGTTTTTAATGTGTTTGTTTGGTTTGATTTTTCAAAAATTATTTTTAGATGAATTTTTATTTTTTTAATTAATTTTTTAATACTTTTTAAATGTAATTAATCAAGATGCATTTAAAAGTAAAATAAATTGAGTAAAAATATTTAAAAAATCACTAAAAACAAACAAAAATTTGTGTATTTTTATTCAGATTTTCGTTTGTTTTTAATTAATTTTTTAATTTTTTTTAAAAACTTTTTACATGCATCTAATCTTGATGTATCTAGAAAAAAATAAAAAAATTGACTTAAATATGATAAAAGTTCAGTAAAGACAAATGAAAACCCATCTAAAAATAATTTCTGAAAATTGTAACCAAAGAAAACCAATTAATCAATTTAAAAAAAAAAAATTTCAAATCTTTTTTGCACTTTTAAGCTATCTCACACAGACCCCAAATATTAGTAAAGACAATAAATAAATAAATAATGTGACTATTAATAATAGCTATCTCAAATATTCTAGATAATCTCTCACACAGACCCCAAATATTTTACATAGCCTCTTGTATATATAAATTTCTTGTCTCCAAAAATAAATACAGAAAAATAGAGTAACAAATATAAATTTATTAATTTAAAATAAAATAAGTACAATCTCTGATTAAAATTCTAATTAAAAAAATCATTTGATTCTTTTTTTTTTTTTTCAGTAAGTTGATTCAAGGGTTTGATAGTTCGTTCCTGAATTGAGCGGCGAAATCTCCTTCACGTAACAAGAAAAAAATGGAGAATTTGTAGAACTTTGATTTGAGGGTTCGACAACTTGTTCCCAAATCAAATTTGTAGAATCCTCTCCAATTTAGTAAAAGACGACCATAGATTTGTATAGTTGGATGATGAATTTTAATTTGATCCTCCAAGCTTTATATTTTATGGAGATTGATAGGTTTTGGCAAAAAGACCTTAGTGCTTTAGTGCTTTAATCCGATGGAGATTTCTCTTACTTGATATAAATTTTTCTCTCTAAAACTTGATTTTGTATATGTAGAATTTATATGTAGAATTGTGTGTAAAATTTGTATGTAAAATTTTGGTGGAGATCACCCTATTTATAGGCATGGGTGGAGAAGAGTCTTACTAGATTTCAACTTCTTTGATAATTATCTACGATTTATTTAGAGATAAATACTAAAATATCACTTTAATAGTGTAACATAATTTTATTGACTTGATCACCTCAATGTAATAAGTGGCTTAATTTGATTGGTCCAAGACTTGTTATCTTGAAGACTGGATCATTTGACATGTGACAGCTTGCGATTTGACCATTCATGTAATCTGAGATTAAGACCAAATAAATACATAGCAATATTTGATTTGTCAATAATTATGCCATATTTTATAGATTTTTATAGTACGTGACAATTTATAATTGACTAAAATTTACATGCATATAAATGCCCCCTTGAGACTTATGTACACATTGCAGAAGTGCAAAAAGGAAGCAGGTCTCAAAATTTTAATTCATCTTCCAAGGCTAGAATGCCAAACTTTTTTTTTATTGCATTAGTCTCCCATATATTTTCAAAGTAGTAGACTTTGAAGCAAGCTTGACCGTAGATGTAATTTGTTTACATCCATAATTTTCTTCAAATAGTAATCACTCATTAAGGACAAAACTCTTTGAAAGAAATCATACAAATAAAAGTTGTAATGTTATAAGCTGCAACATACTTTTTTTCAATGAAGTCGTGAACGATTGTCGAAAGTCATACGTGGAGTCCACCATGAAGCTTTTACTAGTCTTTTTATTTAACATGCAACAACAACTCGTAGGCCACATCTTCATTCCAGACAATGCTCCATCTTCATGCTATCTTGGATTAGATTTTGAATTTTGGCTTTGCGATTACTTGGCTTCTTTCTCAATTTCAGACCTCGGCTTCGCAAACACTTTAGCTCTTCATGGCTCTTGATTTTAGATCACCGCTTTCAAACCTCACAATGTGTCGATTTTTTTATTTGATTGACTGAACTTGGAATATGAGTTCAAGTTGCCTACGTACCTCAAAAGGATCAAGCCAAACGTAATTCAATTTTGCGTCATTCATGGTTTCAACTCATGTGGACAAGGAGTAACATGCAGTTTAAGACTCATGCATCAAGGAGTGTGGCAGAATCTCGAATTTTTACAAGACAAGCCAAACGTAATTCAATTTTGTGTCATTCATGGTTTCAACTCATGTGGACAAGGAGTAACATGCAGTTTAAGACTCATGCATCAAGGAGTGTGGCAGAATCTCGAATTTTTACAAGACAAGCCAAACGTAATTCAATTTTGTGTCATTCATGGTTTCAACTCATGTGGACAAGGAGTAACATGCAGTTTAAGACTCATGCATCAAGGAGTGTGGCAGAATCTCGAATTTTTACAAGACGACAAAAAGTTTAGGTTCGTATCTAGGAGCTCTACTAAATTTGATGCACTTTGAATATCAATTTGTTGACTTGGTGGAGAGGTGACTCAATAGAATAGTGTTTTAGTTCGGATATTGATTCACAGGGACTAAAAGACTAAGTTATTTAAATATTAGAAAATCAATTCTTAATTAATTCGAATCAGATGAATATTTTGATTTTAATATAAAATTTACTAATAACAATTATTAAACAAAAAGAAAGATTGAGGTGAAATTGAAGTAGAAAATAGTTTGGGGTTTTGAATTCACCTCTAATCTTATAACAAGTAATTAATATATTAAATTCTAATAAATTAATGATTCAAATAATATTAATATATCGTGGCTACAAGCCCCGATATGATCGTTAAGAGGATGAGTATAATCAAATTGCAGGCATGAATCATTTTCGGTCGACACGAATCGTCCACACTAAACTTGGGTTGTAGCATGACTTGTTTTCCATAAGCATGACTCGTCTCACGATTTGTATATACAAGCAAGCAAAACAATTGTATGATCATGCAGTCTCAATCATAGAAATCAAATACATAAATTGGATGAAAATGTTTCTTAACACAAAAGAACTTTAACAATCATACAACGATTATCCAAATCCAAAGAAAAATTAGAATCTAAATACAAAATTACAAGTTACTTGACTAGGATTTCATCTCAATCCTGAAGAAGAAGATTAGTTGCCCATGGAGAAGGTGAAGAACGCCATAGGTGTGGAGAACTCCATCCTTGGAACCTTGGGTTTCCTCTCTCTTGCCTCTTGTGCCTCTTTTTGATATCTCAAGAATAAGACCCATATTTATGAAGATTAGGTTATCCCTTTATACTCCCATAACGATTAGGGTTGGAATGGGCTTAAAAAATGTATAAAAATATACTTTTCATCACAAAGGTCCATATAACCTACACAACACACAAGTAAAATCATTAAATAATAATTGATATGGACTTAACTAATATAGTTTAGGGGGCCTCAATATTTTGGCACTTATCACCCCTCCCAACTTACATTTTGCTAGTTCTCGAGCAAAGCAAAAGAAAAATACATTAAAATCTATCTAAACCACCTTCGTAGGGATCACGATTGCATTTAGCATACGCAACAAACTTTTTAAACCCCAAGGTTACCCAAGTGAATGAGTGAAGTCTCGTGAGGGTTTCTAGAGATGCTACCCACAAATATAAAACATGTTGGTCACTGTAACAAGAGATAGAATGCTCAACTTCAAATCTGAATTCAAATCGATACCTTATCAAATAGTTAATATAGAATATCATGTAATTAATGGCCACAATTATCATTCATGAATTGAGTTAAATAACGAAACATTTTAATTCTAAGCAATACTACTCAAGTCCTATATACTTGCACTTAGTAGAAAACCATCACATGATCCCTTGGTGTAAAGTGAATATTCACATTGAAATACGACCCCCAACTTAATCTTGAATATACATATCACCAATACGTCACAATTCATTAGACAACCTATAGAACAATGCAACCAACGGTTTGACTTTGATGCACGTTTTTTTCTTTCTTTTTTTGTCGTTACTGTGCAATGCCTAAGTCCCTTAAACTTTCTAATTAACCCATGTAGCAAGTGTTGGGCCAATGACTCCCAAACCAGACGGTTTTAGGGCACTAGGTGTGAAGACACTTCAATGGGCATAATAACTCGAGTTAAAAGCGTTACGAACCCAAATTAGTCATCAATTTTTTTTATTTTTTTAATTACTCAAATCTCTTCATCTTTCTACTCAATCCTTGTAACAAGTGTTAGGCCAATTATAGCTTGCTTTTTGTGCTCCTCGGAGGGGTTTAGTCTCCTCAAATACGATAGCCCTACAGTTCGGACTCCCGTGATTTTGAACCTCGAAAATGAGAGTCCAATTCTGACAATTCTTAGAAAGATCCATTATTCGCAAGAAATAGAAATGCCAAAAATGGACTGCGTTGTCAGATTTCAAAGTTGCCACCTAATATTTTTGAAAAAATTAGGAAACCCGTGACTCATGCCAAAGGCTACTTGTTCGTCATAACCAAAGTTGCCTTGATTTGGGAACTTAGGTATGAGAGGGGACGGTCATGAATTGAGCAATCCACTCACCTGATCAAAAATCAGCCTCCACTAATCATGATGTGATTTTATTAACATTTTATGTTCATGTTCTGACTTATTAATGCTATCATTACTACATGAAGTCAAACAAATATAGACCACTTTGCTTAATTTAGAACGCTTCAATTTCAATGTAATTTTTAAAAGAGTTTTTGAAATATGCGACTCAAAGAAAATGAGTCTGTATATGCAATAATCAAAGTCGTCCTAACTTAGGCAAAATAATCTTCATCCACAGGCATTCAAAAAGTTATTTCAAATAAGCATGTAGCCTCATGATAGTTATGCTCGACATATCACCAATCGCATGCATGCAATATGCTAAAGCAAAAATGCTTATCCCAAATATCCGAGGTGAGCCAAAAGAAAGAAAATAGTTAGAAAAATGCATGATCCTAAACAATGCAACATGACTAATGCAATGCATACAACATGTAATTAATAGGCTCGACTACTAGCATGGCATATGAGTTAATTCAAGGCATGCGATAAAGTACGTATTCAAGTAAGGAATTTGAAATTGACATTTAATTAGTATGACGAGCCGAACCCTTATGCATGCAAACGGATGGATGCGGGTTATGAAAATTGCTAAGGAAAATATGATACTATACAACCACAATAAGTGGATAAATAAAAAGGAGAAAGAAATGGGGATTAGAAAACATATACAAATTATTACAAATGTGCCCTCATACAAGAGGGTCTGAATGTCCAAGTGCCCGAATTAACTACTTATTACAAATCTAAACGAATACTATCTAATTTATTACAACAATAATATGTAAAGAATGCACAAGGATCCTACATGCGCCGACGAAGACAGCCCTAACAAATTGCTCTATCTGCCTCCTGGGAAACTGTTCTGTTTCACCCTCAGCCACTGCTCTCTGTTTCAACAAAAGTGCTATGTTTACCATACATTGGAGCCCGACCAGCCGCAATGAGGCCCGGTTGGGCACAAACAAATCCAATCGTGTCCTTTTTTTTTTTGCAGAAAACTGTTTTTGTGCTCTGAGGTGAAAACAGTACAGACAGAGTGTTCCTAAGCCATGTTTGTCTTTTCTACCCTTCTCTATCATAGAGATGTTCAAGGGGGGAGTAGATTTAGGTCTCAAACCATCAAGTATCGCAAGTTGATTGCGTGCTGATTTTAGAAGCAACCAGACAAGAATTTACTAAAAACAAAAAGACTAACAGTACCTCCCTCCTATCATGAAGTCAATTTCAAAAGGGGGGTAGACACGCCTCAAGAACCATCAAACATCATGAAATTAGTATGCGATGACTCTAAAAGCGACGGATTCGGTATAATGTCCGACCAAATCCAACCAATTTTATTAGCTCTTTATGTCAGTTTTAATCCAATTTTAAGCCAATTTTATTAGCCTTTTTATTTTATTTTATTTTTTATTTTTTAATCTTACCTCTCCATTTCTTATCTTTTATTCCATTTTATCCAAAAGTGATGTTTACGTCCACTAAGTCCAAAAGCAATAAAGATGAATAAGCGTCGACTTAACTCGAGAACAAAGACATTTCGAAGGACTGGAGAAGCGAAGTCCTCAAACAACTCAGAAGCAAAGTCAGAAAGTTGACTATGGCCAAGCTTGCACAATTCATAATTATTCGGGGTGAACTTTACTTCCAGGGAAGTACCGGATTCTTGGCCCGGTGACCAAGAGGAGGCAAACTTCCGGCTACGACAAATTCATGAAAAGTGCTGCAGAGATGGGGATATTAGTTTGTACCGAAGGATCCAAATACAGGGCTACTACTGACCCAAGATGGAAAAAGCCTCGAACCAAGTACAAAAAGAATTCCCCAAGTGCCAGTCATGCATTTGGGAAGATGAGAGTTGCTTTGAGATTGATACCCCCGACTGGGGACAAGTCTAGATCGACTATCTCAAGGAGGGGACACTACCAGAAAATTCGAGGGACATTGCACACCTCAAGAGGAGAGCGAGACGGTAGTTTTTTGTTCAAGACAAGTGTCACGACCGAAACCCGCCCCTATAGGTTTGGTACCGTAACCGGCCAGTAATCCGTGGATTACCAAAGGCCTCTGAACAGAATAACAACTATTAAGGGGCTGCGAAAGCAAATACATAAAGTAAACAAGGTCCAATGAGCTGTGATGACGTACATGGGACAGAAAATTCAAAACTTATTTATATACATAAACATGCTAGTCAGGTACACCAATATGTACAAAATATTTACATAAAGTACGTCCCAAGATCCAGCTTTACAACAGGTACAAAAGACTAGCATGAGGTGCAAAAACTGCCATGGCATTAGGCTTCAAGCGGAACCTCCTCGGGAGGCGCAACAAGTGGCTGACCAAAAACAAAACAGAGGCCATCAACTCTGGCCAGGGTCTTGTGCCGACTCATTTACATATATAATATAAACTGTGAGCGAAAGCCCAGTGAATAATAACAGAGTAAAGGGTTTAATGAATGATGTCCATCACAGAGTTTATATCAGAAACACAATCATATCAAAAACAGAGTCTTATGCACATTCAAATGTCAAATCAGGAGTAGATTCAGATACAAGCTCACATTCACATACATATTCAGATTTTGCATAAAATCATATGTGGTACACCCATTAGCTATCAGATCAAGCAGGTCTAAAGACCACAAACAGAGTTGGTACCAACGACCGTGAAGGTCCATATCTTGCGCGCAAGTAGCCACGGTATTGTTACCCCCGGGCGAGGGCCATAGGCCACGGTATTGTTACCCCCGGGCGAGGGCCATAGGGACTAAGGGTGCCACAATACTTTTCAGAAAATTGGACATTCATTCATAATTCATAACGTAGCATTTCAAAAAGCAGATCATATCATATCAGTCAGAAAATACTTAAAGTTAAACATAACTTTACAGAGTTATTACTCACAGTGGGCGTTGATACAGGTAGACGGAGTCAAAAGGGTCAAACAGATTGCAGTACGTGACCTACATAACACATCACAGATACACACTTGAAACATGCAATCCAATTGTACCAACTCACATCAATGATTCTAAGTGTGTACCTAACCTCTTATCCTTAGTGTGGAGCCTTAAACATGGTCTAGGAATGCCTAGGATGGAATGAGGGTGCAAAAATGCCTTAGAAAACATTTTTCAAAAGTTGCTGAAAACAGGGGTCTCGCTCGAGCGAGACTTTATTCGCTCGAGCGAGACTTTATTTGCTCGAGCGAGACTTTATTCGCTCGAGCGAGCTTGCCAAAACAAAGGGTTCGCTCGAGTGATAACTCCTTCGCTCGAGCGGTCTGTCAAAATGCAAAAGTACTGGTTGCTGATTTTTCACGCTCGACGCTCGCTCGATGCTCGCTCGAGCGTGAGACACAGCTCCTCGCTCGAGCGTAGATATCTTCGCTCGAGTGTGCGTCTGCGTGCACCAAAAATTTGAGAGTTTAAAATTTACGCTCGAGCCACCATTTGTTCGCTCGAGCGGAGCCCTGAACAAACAATGGTCGCTCGAGCGAGAAATCCTTCGCTCGAGCGAGGAAGCCAAATTTTGGAATTTCTAGATTTGCCTCCCAAGTTCGAACCAAGCATTTACCAACCCAAAACTCAACCTCTTGAGCCCAAATTCTGGAAAAACAATCAAGACTCACAGTATCTCAAGTTTCAAAAGCCAATTTGGCAAATCAAAGGCCAAGAGTGAGTCAATTTGAACACATTTGCCATAAATCATCAAGAACAAGGTTTAAACCAACATGCATGAGTTCAATTTCATTTCAAGGCTCCAAAACATGATCCAAAGCAAAATTAAACTTAGGATTTTGATGAATTTATGGGCTTGAACAAAAATATGAGCATTCATGTCAAGTTTTGATGAAAATAAACTCAAATGGCAAGAGGGTAAACATGCATGCATGATATACTACCCAATTCAACAACTCCAAGCTAAATCTAGGCTCTAATCTTCAATGGGTCATGAAATATGCAAGAACTAATTCAATTACATGAATGAGGGAATGAATTCCTACCTTAAACCTTTAATTTCAAGTCTAGGAGCTTAATTCTTCCAAGTTGTCTACAATTCCTCCAATTTCCAAGCTAAACCTTGTAGAAATCAATTTTTCTTCTCTCCCTAATTCTCTCTCACGCTTTTGGCCCTCAAATTGATGAAAACAATCTCCTAAGACTAAGTCCCATGGTTGTCTTAGCTAGTGGGCTTCAATGGCACTATCATAAATAATAGAACCCATAGTTTAATGTTATTTAATCTGATTTGAACATTCCAAATTAAATTTTAATTGAACCTACCATAAAATCACATAAAATCCAACTAGTCTAAAACACTAATCAATTTCGGAATCGGGTGCCGATAAGGCTTCCAAATTGCGAATTAAAGTTTAAAACACGAACAGATATTTTGACACTGAACAGATAGAAACACATAATTCATGCAAGACACATGCGAATTAATTCCAGATTTCCTCTTAATTGCTATTAGGCATAATTAAGTTCTAATTAGCGTTAATCAGGGTCGGGGTTATTACAACAAGCTTTACAGAAGAAGTATTGAGGGCACTCCCCTAAGGTGTCTCTCTAAGGAAAAGTCGAATCTAGTCCTTGAAAGAGCTCACAAAATTGAACATCAAGGAAGGGCTCGACTGTTCGAGCAACTAATATATCTTGGGTATTATTGGTCGACCATGGATTCAGATGCCTCAAATTATATGAAGAGATGCCAAACCTGTTAGAAGCACGGAAACTTGATCCATGCACTGGCTATTGACCTGCACAGCATCCGAACACTGTGGCCATTTTATACTTGGGCTTTCGACCTTATAGGGCCAATCTCCCCACCATCCAAGGGATATAAATGGATCCTCATAGCGACGGAGTTGAGCATAAAATGGGTCAAGGCGATCCCCTTGAAAAATGCAACGGGGCCCACGGTTGCAAACTTTATCAAGGAAAATATCATCTATAGGTTCGGAGAAACACCATATCCTTTCAGATAATGGCACACCCTTCATAAACAAACATGTGAAGAGCCTTCTAGGAGACTTATCAAGTAAAGCATCACAAATCCACTCCCCACTACCCCAAAGGGAACGGGCAAGCAAAGGCCACAAACAAGACCTTGATCAGAATCTTGAGTAAAATGATGGATAGGTTCAGTGGGACTTGGTTTGAACAATTAATAGTAGCCCTATGGGCATATCGTACCTTGAAGAGAAAACAGACTCAAGCAACTCCTTACTCCCTTGTTTATGGGTCCAAGGCAGTGTGTTACTTATGGAGCTGGAGATGTCATTTGCCTGGATGGCCCTTGGCTCGGGAATGGTGCTTGAGCCTCGAACTACCAGACTTGAAGCATTGGAAAAGCAAGAAGGAGCCGCGAAAGTCATGGAAAGATATCATGAGTTCATCGCCCGAGCCTATAATCAGACAGTGGTGCCAAGAAGGTTCGAAGAGGGTGATCTAGTCTGGAAGATTGTAGACCCAATCATGCGAGGACAACCTTTGCCCAAGTTCTCCCCAAAATGGGAGGGGCCCTATAGGGTGATCCGAGCAAGCGTACTATAGGCTCGTGAGAGTTGAAGATGGCTTTCGAACAGACCCGCTCAATGCAAAGTTTATCAAGTGTTATTACCCATAAATTGACTCATCTATGTTAATGCCCGCTTTCATTCTCTTACTTTGTCTAAAAGTTTTATCTTGCTTATGTTATGAAGAAAGTTGGTTTCCATTCTGATTTATATGTCTGTTGCATCACTTGAGATGAACATTTTGTATTTCTTTTAAGAAAATTGAGAAATTAATGAGAATACTTCAAATTTTTTTTTTTTATTTATAAAAAATGTGCTTGTGATTGTTCTTTCCTTTGCATCATTCAAGACAAATGTTTTATCGAGTAGAATGAGAAAACAATGAGAAAGCTTCCAGAAATTTGTTATTCCAATGCATTGTCTTGGATAAAACATTTTTATCGAAAAAGGGCAAGAAAACAATGAGAAAGGAACAAAAAAAAAAATAAAATAAAAAAAAAAGAAACATACAAGAACTTATAGGAAGTCATACCTACATAATACTCGAAGAAACTCAATCTCCTCTGAAGATGCCCTCGAAAAAGTTGCATGTCACGTCTACATCCGGAGGACAGGCAGCGGAATGTTCCTCTAAACCTGCCAAGGCCTGAGCATATCTCGCCTCAAGCTTACGAAGTCTCGCCTTTGTTTCATCTATAGAAGTCCGATAAGAGGCAAGCTTAGACAAAACCTCCATCCGGCGACTGACATTCAACGCTATATCCAAGCGCCTTCGAAGCCATGATAGATCTACCTGATAACGCTCCATATCTGAGATCCCCTGATATGCTGTCTCAATTACCTTCTCGTTAAGGTCACACAATCGTTGCCGATCCAAGCTATACAGGATAGTAACAAAAGACTCGAGAAGAGCAGTCTGAATCAGTGGGCATTGACAAGCAAATGAAGCAAAGGTCTTAGGGTAACTCGAATGCACAAGCTGTAGAACTGAGGCAAACTCAGGAGCTACCCAATAGTGGAGAAAAGGTACTTTGCCAGAAATCGGGGATGGAACTAGGGCCGAGAAGGTGTTAGTTTCAGGAACCTCTCCAATCTCTATCAGGTAAGATGAACCACCTGGAAGGGCAACCTCGGGGAGAAAGCTCAAGCCCGCGAATGCTGTTTGATGAGGGGAAGGACCAAAAGTATCTTTATCAAAATGAAAGTCGCTAAGATTTAGATCCAAAACATTTGGGGGCACTTGCAATGGAGAGCCCCTAGCAATCGTCTCAAAGGCAGATGCGTCCCCTCGGGAAGGAGAGCCATGAGGAGTCACAAAGAGAGTCAGAGCAGAGTCTGAGGCAAGTGAAGGCAAGACCCCGGTAGTGGCTAACACTGAAAAAAGAAGGGAACTCTATCAGAGGCAAGGAATAGTAAGACCATTTGAGTAAGAAACTCTCACAAATGAAAATACTTAACAAGCTCCAGAGAGATAGATTACCTGATGGAGATTCATTAGGCGGAGCCAGGGCAACTGAATCAAGTGGAGCATGAGGAACCCAAACATCAAAGAAACTACTCGGCTGTACAGAGGGACTGCAACTTCTAAATAAGAATTTATATTTTTTTTTAATTAGTTTTTTGCAATGTATATCATTTAAATTTTAATTTTTTCACTATTGAGAAAAAAAAATATTTATTAAATATTTTAATTTTTTTTTTAATTTCGAGGGCAAATTGATTTTTAGGGTAGAATTTGGGGGTAAAATAAAGTTCCAAATGAAGTTTGATACCACGTCAGCAAGTTCTGTTTGATTATAGACGGAAACAAACAGTGGAGGTTAAATTGATCAAATTTTAAGAAGTTTAGGGATCAAACAAAAATAATGCTAAGACTGGATGTCAAATTGAAAAACGCGTAATAATTTAGAAGCAAAATTATATTTCCTATTTTACTTTATAATTTGCAGTGGGAGTGTGAGTTGATGACATTTTTATTTGGAGGAAAATGTAACTGAATTGTAAGAGATATATACTTACCTAAGCCTTTTTCCGTTGAGGTTGTTGAGGTGGTCCTCTTGATCATCAATTCTAGGACTTCCACTGGGTCCTGCTGCCGCTGCATCGGAGTAATTGTCATTGAGGTCGAGGTTGCGTTTTCTCTTTGATGTAGTAGCACCACTACTACTACTACTACTACTACTACTACTCAATGCTTGTTCTTCAGCTTCCCTGTATACAAGATGGACACCGACCTTTTCGATCTGTACTACTTTGGGTTCGGGTCCGGAGAGATAAGCTTCACATTCAAATCCACCCTCATTTAATTGCTCCATATCATCTTCCGTGATTCCCCAAAATGCACCGCGAGGGATACACCTAACCACCATATTTCCAAATTTGACATACGAACAGTAGTTACGCCATTCTTCGACGATCCTCTGAGTAACGGGGCACTTGAAGTTCATGTCAACCGAACAACAGTCTGATTTAGCCTCTTTGAATCCAACAACGGCGTAAACAAATCCCAAGAACCTGTTGTTAAACCAATGTGAAGGCAACTGAAAAGATGTCGAAGACCCTCTACTTTGATGGCTGAACCACTTTGGAATCTCTCTCCCAGGGAAAACAATGTCCTGATAACCCTCACGAAAATTTCTCTGTACAATAGACATTGGTCTCAATCAGTGGCCGGCGCCTCCGAAAAAAAAAATGTAAAAATGTAGACAAGCAATGTGACATAAACAAATTAATAAATTAGCTTTTTTTAATTCATTCTAAACCAACCCAAAGTTAGCTACACATCCAAAATCTTAAATTATGATTTATATTAAGTAATATTATAAGAATAATGATAAGAAAAAGATGCATAAAAACATATTGCTCAAATGGTAAGAATATTCGTCAAACCTTCATAATATAATTTTATATTTTTAAGACCTCTCTTTATATAATAGAATAGTTAGATATAAAAATATAAAAATGAAAATAAAAATGATAAATGATACTTTATCCTTTAATTTTTGGTCACTTTCTCACTTTGATCCTTAAAATTTATTTTTTCTCACTTATCCCTTTATGCTTGAAATCTTTTCCACTTTACTTTTAAAACTAATTTATGTTAAAAATTAAATAAAAAAATACCACAATAACTGCTACATAACATAAAAAATATAATATTATATTAGTCATTAAATTTATGTCAAATGTGTGAGTTATATATAATAAAATATTTTTACGCTACGAGATTACTAGTATGTCATTTTTTGTCTAATTTTTAACATAAATTAACTTTAGGAGTAAAGTGAGAAAAACTTGAAATATGAATTGTCAAACTGAAAAAAAAAAAAAAAAACCAAAGTGAGAAAGTGATCAAATATAAAGAAGGCAAAGTATAATTTACACAGACAAAATTCACACTAATCTATAGCACTGTGCAAAATACTGCTAAATTTGCAAAAATCGCATCAATTTGCACCGCTTTATTTACTAATCATGATTTAAACTTTAAAATTTATAATCCACCTTCAAAAAAATGAGCATAAGAGAGATTTAATATGTGAAATTTATTACAGATTAGTAGTTATATATATGAAAAATATTATGTAAAATTAGTTTGTGTCATATATATAAAAAAATCTTATTCAAATTAATTTTATATATTATGCAAAGACTTCATAATTGATTAAAATATTCTTCAATTCGCCAATTCGCCAATTCACCCAAAACTTCTCAAACCACAATTTGCTAATCCGCTATTTAATTTATAATTTTACTCTCAAATTATCTGAATCGTACCCACGCACACCTCCATTTATCTATATCTATTATTATTTTTATTATTTTTTTTTTTTTGACAAAAAGATCCACAAGCCACACACTGGACAACTGTTTACCAGGTGAGAGAAGTGGCTCATTAAAATGCACACACCGAAACTCCCCCCCGGATGTGGAAAGCTTGCCCCAAACCTACCCGGGCCGGAGAGTCCCACCCCGCAAACCTATATCTATCATTCACTTTCCATTAATCTATTAATTTAAACTTTGGTTTGGTTCCTCTAATATGGGAGAATGTGAGAGGTCTGTCCTTCCGATCAATAATTCAAATTATTAATTTTGTAAATTTTTTAATTTATATTATTTATATATAATAAAAAAAACGATTAGTTTAATATGATAATCCCTTGTTAGAATTTGTATTTTTTGTTAATTTTTGTTAATTATAATACAAAATTAACAAAAAGTATCCCTTGTTGGAAGTTTAAAGGGTTAACCTCGGGAGTGTATTTGTATTTTACCCAAAACCAACATATACGAAAAAATCTACATCCAAATTAGTACCGCCAATATTGGTAAATAATACAAAATAAAAAAGTAGAATTAGAAAACTGAAATGCAAGCATCTATGGACAAATTATACTAATAATCCCTATAGTTTGGGATCCATGACTTCTCAATTCTAACACATTTGACCATGAATTTTAAATTTTGTTCCAAATAAAGACAATTGAAAATACTAATGCTCAATTTCAAGGATAAAATCGTTAATTTGATAAAATATAAACTAATTTGACAAAAACAAGTCCTTTTCTAATTTGGAACTCGTGTCACTTTAGTCTCTTTTCTTTTTCAAGTCCTTTTCTAAATCAAGGATCAAACACAACCTTAGGCTTATATTCTATTTTATATTGTCTTTAGGACTAAATTAATTCGAATTAAATACTTCAGAGACTTAATTGACAAATTCAAACTATAGGGACTTAAATGAGAAAGATATAAAATTTTAAGGACTATTATTATAATTTATCATATATATATATATAAAGAAAAATGAAAACAATGAACTCAAATGCCAGTGCTCCTACATGATATATATATACACTAGTGAAAAAGGTTAGTGCTATGAACATTTGACTTTAATATTTTATTGAGTTTATTAAATGAAATAGAATAATATGATATTTTTTGAAAATATTTATTTTATATTTGATTCATTCAAAAAATAATAATAAAAAGCATTGTAAAAATAATAATTATTCCATAAAAAATGAAAAAAAATAATCATTTCATTTGATTGCACTTTATTCCATTACGTTACCTAAACTTTTTCTCTAAAAATAAGATTAGTTTTTTACAAAATTGAATAGAATCAATGATTAAATATATGATCAAAATTTTAATTTCTAATATAAAGTATGATTATGGGATAAATAAATGAGATAAAATTTTAATTCAAACGAGTGAATTATTATTATAATTTTTTTAGAATGGAATAATCGAATGGTGATATTACACGCCAATGATCATATGGTATTACTGTTAAACTTTGATTTGGTTTCATTTGTAGAAAAATATTTTTAGACCCCAGCCAGACACTGGCTATTCTTGTTATAAATTTATATTTCCAAAATGCATATCTTATAACAAATTATTTTGTTTGGTTTGATTTTTTAAAATTATTTTTAGATAAATTTTCATAAAATTTTTCATATTTTTTTCAATTTTTTTTTTCTATTTATTCGGTTAAATTAAAAATTCTAATAAGGAATAGTTGTAATTTCTAGTATTGTGGAGACATTTATATTTTGAACAAACCTCGGGAGTGTATTTGTATTTTACCCAAAACTAACATATACGAAAAAATCTACATCCAAATTAGTACCCACCAATATTGGTAAATAATACAAAATAAAAAAGTAGAATGAGAAAACTGAAATGCAAGCATCTATGGACAAATTACACTAATAGTCCCTATAGTTTGGGATTCGTGTCACTTTGGTCCATGACTTTTCAATTCTGACACATTTGACCATGAATTTTGAATTTTGTTCCAAATAAAGACAATTGAAAATACTAATGCTCAATTTCAAGGACAAAATCGTCAATTTGATAAAATATAAATTAATTTGACAAAAATATGTTTAAATTTTTAAAAATTATTTCTACCCACCAAAGATAAAATTATATAAAATTGATAAATCTTTTACTCATGTATTTATTTATTTATTTTACTAAATTGATTTTTATTATGTGTTTGGGTGCTGATTATGTAATTAGTGGTTGTTAGTAATCAATATATTTAGGCTAAGTTTGGCTACCCAAAATAAGTACACACTTTTTATGTTTTTATCTTTTTTCCATCACATCACCTCTCTACTTTTCTGCATATCTTTTCGTAAAAAGACAAAAAGTGAACTTATTTAGGTCATCCCAAACAACCCCTTAACATATGAAATGTTTTTAGTTTTGGATTTTTGATTTCATGGATTAGTTTAATAATGGTGTCAAAGTTGTTGCTGTATTTGACTTTTGAAAAAATAAAAACTAATTTAATGAAAATAAAAGCAACCACTTATTACATGATCATCATCCAAACACATAATAAAAATTAATTTAATAAAAATAAATAAATAAATGTGTAAAAAAATTATTAATTTTACATAATTTTATCTTTGGGAGACAGAAATAATTTTTAAAAATTCAAAAATATTTTTTTGATATTTTTATTAAATTAGTTTATATTTTATCAAATTGACGACTTTGCCATTAAAATTGGGAAATGATATCTTCAATTGTTCTTATTTGGAATAAGATTCAAAATTCAGAATCAAATGTGTCTCAATTGAAAATACACAAGTCTCAAACTATAGGAACTGCTACTGTAATTTGTCCTAGTAAATATCCAAAGCAAAGGGCAAAATCGAAAAAAAATAAATAAATACGAGCCTGAAAAAGCCTTTATCCAAATTAGTACCACCAATATTGGTAAATAACAAAAATAATAAAAGGGTAAAATGGAAAAACTAAAATGCATGTCTCTAATAGTAAATAATTCCAAACCAAAGGGCAAAATTGAAAAGAAAAAAAACATACGAGCAACAAGCAGATAAGCATTTCTTATATATATATATATATTTTTTTTAAATTCAAAAAACTCATTGCTGGGTGTTCAAAGTAGGAGTGACTGGTGTTCAAAATTGCAATGAGTGAACTTGTTGAACATATGTATTTGTATTTAAAAAAAAATTTAGGGTGTTTAATTAGTTAAAGAGTAGAGCCGCCGCTTGAGAGAGAGAGAGAGAACCTGAAATATGTTTGAAAGAAAAGTTTTTGTCAGGATGCCGTTTTGCTTATTCTCAACCAATTTGAAGCAGTTGTTGAAGGACACTGAGGCATATCCAAAACAAGTGTCGGATGGAATCCATATTGTTCTTAATGATGGGCAATCATCAACACAAACCCTAATTGCTGCAGGTAAAATCTCTGGCAATTCTTGAAGCCTCTTGCAACCACGCAAAGACAAGCTCCACAGACATGAATGTTGATTTGTGCCTGCAGGTAAACTTTCCATATTGTTTCCATTTAGGAGTAAATATTCCAACGAGTCGATGCTATAAATGGCTATGGGGATAGATTTTAAATTACAGTAACTAAGATCTAGAAACTCTAAAGACTCCAACCCTGACAAAGCTGCTGCTAGTTCAAAAGCCATGGAATTTAAATTACAGTAACTAAGATCTAGGTGCCTTAAAGACTCCAACCCCGAGAAAGCTGCTGCTAGTTCAGAAGCCATGGAATTAGATGATATTCCTTTACACCATCTTAGCAATAAGGAATCAAGCTTCTTTAGACGTCCAATAGAGGATGGGAGTTGTCTAATTGCAGTCCAATCTGCATGAAGGCAACGTAAACGGTACAAAACACCCAAGTCTGGCGGCAATTTGTCAAGTTTGGAGCAACCAGAAAGGATTAAATTTGTAAGATCTTTTAACTGACAAATGCTATCTGGAATACTTCTCAAGTTTTTACAGTCGCTCAGACTAATAAAACCAAGATTGGTAAGATGTCCAACTGAAGGAGGAAGTTCACTGATATTAGTCCCATCTAAACGAAGCTCTGATAAACATTTCATATATCCCAAGCAGATCAAAACGTTATCAAGCTTTGAACACCCAGAGACAATAAAAACTTCAAGAGATTCCAATTGAATGCCACATGGAAGACACTTGAGACTTTTGCAGTCCTTCAAGTTCAAACAAATAAGCCTTCTGACAACTACAATGGATGGATGAAGATTAACCAAACCTGTACAACCTTCAAGAATCAGTCTTTCAAGATTTGGGACTCCTGTGAAGTCTGCGCTCTTCGTCAGATACGTCGAGTGACTAAGATTCATGATCCTTAACTTGCCTAGATGCTGTTGAAGAAAAATATAAATACAAATAAATTATAGAAATTATAAATAAATTACAGAAATTATGTTGTGTCACGGACGTTGCATCTTATTCAAAGTAATTAAAGAGAATGCATATTCATACCATTGTTCCCTCCCAAAGTTGTTCAATGCTGCTATAGGTTAAGTGAAGTTCAACAAGATGCTTTGGTTGAAATGTTGAAGGCATGTATTTCATAGGGTATCCTAACCAGTCAAGATACCTTAACTTGTTAGAAAGATATTTGAGTTCTTCTAAGAGGTGCATATGACAAATTTTGAGAATCCTCAAGTTTGACATCTTTGTAAAAGCTTTAGGCCTCAACTGAATGACCTTTGGATCTAGACCTCTTAGGTAACTACACTGCATAACTATGCCTTCCACTTTGTTTGTTCCCTAATAACCACAAGCAAATAACAAGAACACAATATTAGAAGGCTAACAAAATTATGCACAGCTAGCTTTTGTTAATTAAACAATTTTTGAGTGTTCATGCTTTTCTACAAGACCTCTTACCGTATTGTCCATCAATACATGTTCTATATCTTCATTACACCATAACCTAGTGCGCTTTCCAGGCTCTTTATGTGATTCCTCGCAAACAATATGCCACCCTAGTTCTTGTATCAAATCATGCATCAACAGCTTATTGCTTGAGATAGTTATAAGAGACTTTCGAACTAGAACATCAATTCCAATAATTGGGTGGAAGCCACAACTTTCTAGTATTTTTGTTACATCATTTTTGTCCTTCCCTTTGAAAAAACATGCAATATCTAAGAATATGTCTTTCTCTTCCGATTTCAATGCATCGTAACTTATTCTAAGTACTTGTAGAACTTCATTGAGAGGGCTTTTTTTCAATCTGTTTAATGAACTTTCCCATTGATCTTTGTTTCGACCACAAAGGAAAGAACCCAAAACTTCGAGAGCTAAAGGAACTCCGTTAGCATACTTTACTGCATGACGGACAAGCTCTCCATAGCCTCCCATTTGTCGGTGTTTCCCAAAGGCTTTCGATTCAAAGAGTTCTATAGCTTCATCTTCTCTTAATTGCTCAACCTCATAGATATGTTTTATGCCATATCTAGTTAACACATGTTGATCTCGAGTCGTTACAATGATTCTACTTCCAAAACTGTACCAATCGTGCTCTCCTACCAATTTTTCGAGTTTGGTTGATTCATCCACATCATCAAGCACGATAAGAACCTTTTTATGACATACTGTGTTCCTTATCATATGTTCTGCATGACCGTTACTTTTTACTTTCAAATCTTTTTCCTTTAAGATTTCAGAAATGAGTTGTTCTTGCAAAGTTTTTAAACCGCATTTTTCTAAAACTTCTCTAACATTCTCAATAAAGCTGTAACCTTCAAATTGGCAAGAGATACAGTCATAAACAGCTCTGGAAATAGTAGTCTTGCCTATTCCACCCATTCCCCAAATACCTACAACACGAGCATTATCCATCCCTAAACCTAGCAATTCAATCACTTTCTTCGTACGAGAAACCATCCCAACTAGGTCTTTGCCAATGCTTGAATATGTATCAGTTAATTTTCTAAAAAGTATACCGACAACTTCTTGGATGAACATTGATTCAGACCTGTGTAGATTTAGGAGAACAATAATAAATTTATTCATCAAAACTCAAAAGAGCTATATGAAGGAAAAGTGTCATTAGTTTGGTAAAATGGTGATTAATTTTACTCACTGCAATTGAATATCACATATAAATATAGTTTCCCTCTATTTGATATGATCATAAAAAATAAAAAATAAAAAAAAAAACAAGAAAAGTCCTTATTTGCTTTATTTGAATGGCACATTGGGTTTCTAAATTTTCCCACAATTGATCTACTTTACTAATTACTGAACTACATTTGTTTAGTTCTACTCTAATTTGTTGTTAGAAACCCTTAGGAAGATTTCTATTTATAGAGTTGTTTATTGTATTTTTTATTTCAAAAATTTGTGTAAGAGTGTTTGATGAAACTTTTGTTTACATCTTATGAGTCATAAATAGTTTAAATAAACAAGCAAGGGAAGAGATCTCGATTATTAAATTTTAGCCTGCTAGAAACCGCATCAAATCAGTTGGACTATATTTCTAGCCCTTCAACTTTAAGACAAAGTTGCTTTTGGCATTTACGAGTTTGGTATGGATTTGTAGAGGGAAAGGAAAGAGTGCAAGAAATGTAAATAAAATGTAAGTAAAAAATTTTCAGCCTTCCTTTGATCTTTTTCTTTCCTCCATAAATTCATGTCCAAACAAACCCTAGATGCAAACACAAAGGTTAGGTGATGATTTTCTTTTTCTTTAATGTTATTAAACTTGAAAACGCTTATTTCACTTATATTATAATGTTTCTTAAATCATTATTTTTACACATATATTATAATGTTTCCCAAATCTTTATTTTTACTGTCAGACTTATTATTTCTTGAATGTGATAATATTAAACATCATATAAAATTATGTTATAGAGTTATTTCAGTTGCACTAAGATTATATTTTTAATCTTTGTATATTTTATACTAATGTTTTAATTTTTTTTAAATCTCATAAGTTTAATTCTACAAATCTATTTTTAACAAAATTGATATATGTGAATTTAACGTTTTTGACATGTTTCAAGATCAATATTAGTATGAAATTTAAAACATATATATTGATACAAAAGTGAATATATGCTGTCACAGTTTACCCACAATGATACACAATTAATGATATATGCCCAATTTTGTCACATTATTTTGAAAGAATTTGTTAGATGTATATCATTACACAAGTTTTATCTAATTATCAGTTACCTGATGATTGCATCACTGGGGTAAGGCCATCCTGATAAATTGGCAACTTGCTCCAAAGCATTCCTCCACCTCGGAACATTCTCTATCCCCAATACTCCCTGTTTGGAAACCAATTCGTCAAATCCCTCCCCAAAACTCCCTCTTTGCCTTCTCACTTCCGATGGATCCACATGATAGAAAATCGGACAAACCGTTGTGTTGCTGCATTCAAGTGCCTCCACAAGTTCATCCAAACACCATCTCGAAGAAGCATAATTCTTCGATAAAACTATGATCGAAAACCTCGATCCTCCAATCGCTCTCCGGAGCTCCGGCGAAATCGATTTTCCTTTCTCGAGCTTTTTATCATCTTTGAAGGTGCGAATCCCCTTGTGAGTCAACGCAGTGTAGAGATGACTGACGAAGTTGTCGCGAGTGTCTTCGCCTCTAAAGCTCAAGAACACATCGTATGTGTATCGAGGTCGAGATGAAGACGGAACAGAGGAGGAAGCCATTGTTTAACTGTTTGGTATAAGGAATTAGTAGAGAGAGATAAATTGGGAAATTGAAAACACAAGTAGAAAATAGGATCTCTGTGGCCTTGTTTATAATTGTGGTGTTTGGTAACTTGGTTCCCAAAATTTTTTCACATTTTTTTCATTAAAAGATAAAAGTTTTGTAAAATTAAAAAAAATACATCTAAATAAAATATCACATCTAATTCTATAATTATTTTATTTTTTCTCTCACAAACATCATATTCAACCATAAAAAAATTCAACTATCTTCCCAAACACAAATTTTTTATCCAATAATATCCTACAACTAAAAAAACCTACATAAAAACTCACTTCTCAAACACCCACAATGTGAAAGCGTAACCGAGACCAATTTTTTAATTTTTTATAGAAAGATACGTAAAAATATAAAAAAATAATATGATTTAAAAAAAATAAAAAATATACTTTTTATATCATAGTAAATTTGAAGGTTTTTAAAATCATAATTTTAGATGGAATCGTCGGAAGAAAATGATAAATAAAATAAAATCAAATTGTAGAATCAAATTAAAAGTGATAAAATTTTACTTTTAAGATAAAATAAAATAAAATAATTATTAGTTGATATATCAAGTTAAGTGGTCGGGCTTCACATGGGCTTCACATGGAATAATTATTAGTTCATAAAATAATTATTAGAGTGGTTGGAAACTTTCTCTTTTCTTTCTTGTTTATTTATTTTTATTTTTTATTCTTTAATCCTTCTTCTTTATTTAATATACACATATATATATATAAACAAACAAACAAACAAACGGGTGGCTTTTCATTTTTTTATTATATTTTCTTTATATTATATTATAATATTATAAAATATATCATTTATATGTATAGAACACTCAAAATATATAAACACTCAAAATCACACAAAATTATAAAATAGTACTTGTCATTTGACTACTAAAGTGTATATTAGCAGGCCAAATATGTAACGTTATGGCACTTATCAACTTTCCTCAACTTATAGTTTGCTAGTCCTCGAGCAAAACAAAAATTACAAATAGCACAAATAATAATAAAATCCACTTTCCCAGGTTTCTCGGTTACATTTAGTATATGCAATAAGCCTTTAAACTCCTAAATTACCCCAAGTGGACGAGT
The DNA here is from genome assembly GCA_036172215.1 of Camellia granthamiana. Classification (NCBI taxonomy): domain Eukaryota; kingdom Viridiplantae; phylum Streptophyta; class Magnoliopsida; order Ericales; family Theaceae; genus Camellia; species Camellia granthamiana. Next base: position 58,568,838 of record CM069912.1, read on the forward strand.
TATAGTCTCGTGAGGGTTTGCAGTAAATATACCCACAAAATTTTAAAAACTATCCTTACAATTTTTCTTTCATTCTCATACAAGCAATTCAAGTGCAAAGTCATGAATTCCATCATCTTAATAGAAAAATCAATCATAGTTTAAAGTACTAACAAGAGTAAAGATATCTCAAAATATTCAAAATCTGGAGTGTGTGAATAAGTTTAGCCAACATAAAATACAATTTCAATCTCAAAGTGGAACATAACTCAAATTTCTTTTAGAAATATGCCTCAACTCCAAATCTCACAGGATAATGCACTCTGTAATGCCCTCAAAATAAGACATTAAACATTCATTCGAAAGATACATACATATGATAGCAACGTTGTATTCCATTCATCAGAGTGTTCTATATAAAAGATGTTACATGTTAATCAACAAAGTAAATGCCCTACAGACTTACATATTCCCAAGTATAACTTGGTTGCAACAAAAGAGGGTCAAAATCCCTTTACAAGTTAAAGCCTTTGGCTTTGAAATGAAAAACATATAACATAAAACAAAACAACCAAAATAGAGACTTCAGCCCCGAGACCTCCCGAGCTATGACCTTGGAGGCGGTATGCCACCTGTACCTGAAAATGGTATCCCAAGTAGGGTGAGCCAAAACCCAGTAGAGATATGCTAAACAGAATATGAGAATTAACTAAAACATAAGCATTCGATAAATGTTTAACGCTTGAAAACCGACTTATACCATTTCCATAACCAATGAACATTTTCTTCATATTCAATCCACTTCCCATCATTTATCCAAATTAATTCATTGACATAGTCCAATATTATCCAGACAGTTTAGAATGAGACTACAACTCATAAAATAACACTTTGATAACAAACATTATTCAACACTTCTATTCATATGTCATTTTACGAAACTACGTCCGAGAGAACTGGCACCCATAAATAAATAAGGTTTCGAGACTTGCACCCTGGACACTCCGGCCAACTTAGTTATCAATGGAGTTCATCCCCTATCTCTTCCTAAACAATGGAGTACATCCCCTATCTCCTCCCACAAAATATACATATACAATGTATTTAAACACACAGTCATATACAATGACCTAACAATTCACATATTCAATGTGTTAATTCCACCGTCACATTCAATGACATAATCCGATTGATTAGTTTCAATTTCCTTAATCATCATGCCGTGTCTACAACAATCAAGACTATCTTTCACCAATAGCCCAAAACAGTTATTTCTAAACAAATAAATAAATCTATCAAACAGATAATTTATTACATTTTCCAACGGTGAGTGATTTGCCAATCCAACTACACCATTCAATCACAATTTCCCCCAATTTCAAGATTCTCAACCCAATTTCATATTCTCACAATTTACTAAATTAATTATACAAATTAATTATTTAAATTCAATTAGGGCATTAAACCCTCTTTCTTAATTATTGCACCCAAGGTCCAATTTCACCAATTATATACACATAACCCCTTTTTAAGACCTCACATATACAATGGAGCCCAAAGGTGGAAAACCCCTCTTTCCAACATTTCAAATCTCAAACCCTAACTTCCCAAAATTACCAAATCCCTCCATTTATACAAAATGACTAATGTTTATGTCAAAACTTATAATTAAGAGTAGAGTATCTCTACCTCAAATGAAGAAGCTCAAAGGAGATGAAGAGAAAAACCCAAGATGCTCCAAAGTCTAACTTTTTCGGACCAAAACGAAGCCCATGCAATACTCTAGCTTTTTTTATAAAGGAACTAGGGTAGAGAACCTCTAGAACATGGAGTATTTGTAGAGAGAGAGTTTGTAGGGAGAGGGGTAGTCGGATCTAGGTTTTGGAAAGAAATGGAGATGAAAAAGTTATGTGAAACTCGTTGCTGCGAACTGATATATACGAGGCTCGCTCGAGCGAAGAAGTGGTCGCTCGAGCAACTAGACACAAAAGAATCTCGCTCGAGCACAAGAAGTGTCGCTCGAGTGAACAATGTGAAGCTTCAGGTCTGCAACCCAGATGCACGCTCGAGCGAAGAAACACAAAACATAGGGCTCGCTCGCTCGAGCGTAAGAAAGCTCGCTCGAGCGAAGAATACCAACCTTCAGGTCTAAAAGAGACGCAGACGCACGCTCGAGCGCAAGAGTGCTCGCTCGAGCGAAGAGACACACCAGACCAGGCTCGCTCGAGCGCAAGAAAGCTTGCTCGAGCAGAAGCTGCGTCTGAAAAGAAACCTGAAAACCCTCAATCCTCGCTCGAGGGCAAGAACTCTCGTTCGAGCGAAGAAGCAATTACCCAGGCCTCGCTCGAGTGCAAAAAAGCCTCGCTTGAGCGAAGAAGCTAAATTATGGGTAGCAACCATTTGTTCTAACTCATAACCAACCTATTCCATACTCACCCAACACATCCAAAAACACAAATACAAAGAATCAAAGGATGGAAATGAGACATAGACAACAACATAAAACTAATAGACCCGAGTCCGGAACACAATAAATGACGGGAAAAAACCGGGATCGCTATTGTAACGACCCCAAAATCCGTATCCGAAATTACTTTTATGTCCTTGTGGGTTAATGCATTTTAAACTAATGATATCTGATCAAATTGAGGAATTATCTGTTGAGTCACGGCTTTAAAATTGAAATTACCGACCTTTATGGGTTCAGAAATCAAAATGGAGTACTTGGGTATGTTAATGGGAATTTTTAGAACTATTTGAGAAAATTAATTGGAAATCTAATTTGTCTGATTCGTTAATGCACGTTTGGGTGGTTAACTTTGTACTGCAAATTGAGGGCCTTCAAGGCTTCAGAAACCAGAACAGAGGGCATAATTATGATCAACACAATTTTTAGAGTCATCTGGAAGGTTTAATTGAAATTTGATTTCATGCGATTTGTAAGGCCATGTTTGGCTCTCCCTATTGTGGTAAGTCTATGTGTGTGTATATTTATATATATAGATGTGCCTTTGAGTTGTGGAACTCATCTCTTGGAACCTAAAAATATCTAAAGGAGAGAGAGAGGAAACCGTGAAAGGGAGAGAGAGAAGAGAGACAAATCTTCTCAACATCCATAGTGGCTTTGAAGATGATTGAAGGGAATTGAAGAAAGAGAAAGAAGATCACCCATGGAAACTTGGGGGAAATTGAACAGAGCTAAGAGATCGACAAAGATGGAGCTAGGTATGATAATCTATCTTGAAACCTTGTGTTTAAAGTATCAATTTGGTGAAATCATAAAGATCTTGGAAGATTTAAACCCATTTGGGGATAAGGTTTCATGTATGTATTTGCTTGAGCTAATGCGAGGCATTAGAAATTGAGTTCTCTAATTTTGTTTATGAGTGGAGCTCAAGCTCATGGATATCATGAAATGAACTTTAGATTATGCAAGAATCAAGTGAATTTGTGGGTTTGTGGGTTGTGTTTTAAGAACCTTGAAGATCATAAAAGATTAAGCATTAATCTTGAACTTTGAGGTAAAGATTGATTTGTTTGAGATGAAATTACACTTGGTTGATGTTAGTTTATCATGTTATGGGGCAATTTTACATGTTTTTGAGTGATTTATGTTAGAAACCAAGCTTAAAAATGGAAAAACCAAGTGTTGGAGCAAAAACCATTTTCGGATTGCAAACTGCCCAGAGTTGCACGTGCGGTAGTCCATGCCCAAAACCAAGTTTGATTTTGCTAAAAAGGCACGTAATCCCACAAGTGCGGCCCTGTTTCCCGCATGTGCGGGGACAGCTCTGTTCAGCCAACTTTGAATAAGCATATCTTTTGCATACGGACTCCGTTTTGAGTGATTCTTGAGCCCAAAATCAAGCCCCAGAAGTCTAGTTTCCAATGGTAGTGGTCTCACTCCCAAATTCTAAGTACAGAAATAGATGTACCCAAATTAGTGAGAGTTGCTCACTTTCTGTCTACCGATTTTGTGCCATTCCTTCGTCTGAACCTTTTCCCTATCGATTCCTCTTATCTTCTGAGACATGGATCATGACTTACTGAAGAATAATGAGTTTAGAACCACCATGGCTATTGATTAAAGAATAAAATAGAGATTGGTTTTATTCTCTTATTCTGCTATGTGCATTGTGTTTGGAGGTCAAGACGAGGACATCGTCCCACTGCTGTCAGAAACCTATCACTGTGAGTAATAGCACTGTAATGACATACTTCGTTTATTGTTAATAGCTCTTATTAATGTTCTGTTCTCTGTAAGTTAATTATGTGCGTTATTGAACGATGAGATCCTTAAGAACTTGAGATTATTTTGCTTTGTTAACGATGGGCCCGAGGCCGTTCAGTTATCAGCCACTGAATGTGGACAACTCTAGAACTGAGGGAGGTGATGATATGCCGATGTCTCACTGACCCTAATCTGATTCGGATTGTTTATGATTCATGGCCAGAGGCCAAGGGAGGTGGTATACATGTCGATTTTCTACCTACCCTACAATGCGTGGACAGCTGTCGTTATGTGGGCTTGAGGCCGTTCTGTATTATATATGGGCCCGAGGCCGTTCTGTATCACATGTGGGCCTGAGGTCGTTTTGAGATATAGCTATGAATAAGATTTGTGGATGGTTAATATGCTTATTTGCATTCTCTAAGATTATGCTTATTCACTTAACCCCCTTACATTGCTATTATTCACTGAGCCTTGCTCATTCCGTTTTATGTATATTTCTGTAGGTGAGCCATCGGAGATTGACACTAGAGTTGTACTAAGGTTCGCCTGTCCGCCAAGTCACCTGGGGTATGCCTCCGTGTGGAGGCCGTAATTTGTGTTGGGAGTCATATAAATTATTAAGTCTTATGTAAGTGTGTGTGAGATCTATATAAATTCTGTGATTGTATATGTAACTATGGAAGTGTATTTAAATACTTAAATCTATTTAAACCATCATGTATGCACAAGCTCAATGGACATTATCTCTATTTTGATTTTGCTTCCGCTTCAGGCCCCTAAGACTTGGGCTCTTTCATTTGATCACCCATGATAAAAATCAAATTGAAATTTTAATCCTAAATCTCACCCATTTTGGCCAAATTAAAATATTTTGTGTATTATTTTATTTTGATATTTGATACAAAGAAAATGATAAAAAAAATAATAATAAAATAAAAAAAACAAAAAAAAAAAATTAAAAAAAAGTGGGGTCGGTGTTTGTTTTTGGTGGAAGATAAGAGGGAATATATGAGATGATTATGCTGATGGGTGGGTTTGGCTTTTGAGTTTTAAACAATATCTCTCAAACAATCATGTGTCTGTGGGCACAAATGATATATTATTTTATTGTTTTGATTGGGGTGGCTGGGGCACTATCTCTCTGTAGTTGGTGATAAAAAAACGAAAGGGAGGAGAGAGCTGGCTTCAACTAAAATCTGGGCAAGAAAACATACACATGGGATAGGCACTATCTCTCTCTCTCTCTCTCTCTCTCTCTCTCTCTCTCTCTCGAATGCTGGGTTGGTGAAAAAGTGGCAGGGATTTCATGATTAAGATGGAGTGATATTCAGCAAAGGGGGTCTCTCTCTCGGCTTGGGGGGGAGGAGGAGGAGAAAAAGGATTTGAGCAATACAATTTTCAGAGAGAGAAAGGTTAGGGAGAGAGAGGTGAGAGAGAGGGAGAGGCCACACACTCACGACATACACACACCATACACCATTTACACACACCATACACCACACACTCACGGCGTAAACACATCATACACCATTCACACACACACAACACACACACAGCAGCAGCTCATACACACACACCACCAACTTCATCTTCTCACAGCAGATGTCGCAGTTTAGTTCATTTAAAATAATAATCTTATGTATGTTCTTCCTCACCAAATTATTCAAAATTAAATCATCTAATGTATCTGTTGGCAACAAATCACAATAGATATCCAATATTTGATTTTTAACAGAGATATGATCAAGGCAAGTAAATTAACGTGAAAATTTCAAATCATGAAAGAAACTGAATTAAATTCATATCCGAAATTTACTGAATTAATTTAAAAGAGACAAGAACAATTAATCACTAAAACCTCAATTTAGGGAATATGATTGGATCATGTATTCAATTACTACTATACAAGAGGCTTCATCCTTAACCTTAGCTAATAATTTAGCTACTCATAATTATTTTAACATACACACTAAAATCAAACATGAAAATAAAACTTACAACTGAAAAGAGAAAATTACACCAAAATACAAGACCGAGCTCCACTTTTTTTTTTTTTTTTTCAAAAACACCCCCTTTCTCACATTCAGTTCATCTCATTTATAGAGCTCACTACACACTCCTGAAGTTGTCTAATCTTTAGAAGCCAGTATTATTGAGATTTTGAGGCTGAAATTGTTGAAATTTGATGCATCAATTTCTATTAACAGATCGCACGCCTCCATCTTTGTCTCCATTCTTCGGCTCTTGTCTTCCGCAACTGCGTTAGGTCTTCAATTCAGAGATAATGTTCATGAGCCTAAGGAGATGATTTTATTGCACTTGCAAAATTGCGTAGCTAAGTCAATAGAATGGTTGGAAACTTTATCTTTTCTTTCTTGTTTATTTTTTATTCTTTACTCCTTCTTTATTTAATATATATATATAGAAACAAACAAACGGGTGGCTTTTCATTTTTTTTATTATATTTTCTTTATATTATATTATAATATTATAAAATATATCATTTATAATAATATGTATAAAACACTCAAAATATATAAAAATACTCAAAATCACACAAAATTATAAAATAGTACTTGTTATCAGACTACTAAAGGGTAGATTAACAGGCCAACTATGTAACGTTATGGCACTTATCAACTTTCCTCAACTTACAGTTTGCTAATCCTCGAGTAAATATACCCACAAAATTTTAAAAACTATCCTTACAATTTTTCTTTCATTCTCATACAAGCACTTCAAGTGCAAAGTCATGAATTCCATCATCTTAATAGAAAAATCAATCATAGTTTAAAGTACTAACAAGAGTAAAGATATCTCAAAATATTCAAAATCTGGAGTGTGTGAATAAGTTTAGCCAGTATAAATACAATTTCAATCTCAAAGTGGAACATAACTCAAAGTTCTTTTAGAAATATGCTTCAACTCCAAATCTCACCGGATAATGCATTCACTACAAAAAATTACACTTTTGGCGACTAAATTTTTAGTCACCAAAAGTAAGATTTTAGTCTTCGAAAAACTTTCCCGACTAAATATTTTGGTCGCCGGATTTGTCGCGGGAAGATTGTGGGAAGGTATTGGCTACTAAAAAATCTTTTGTCGGCAAAAGTCCGATAAATGGCGACTAAGTTTTTAGTCGCCAAAAGTCAATGTGTTGGCGACAAAAATAATATTTAGTCGTTGATTAGGCTAAATTGGCGACTAATCTATTATTTGCCAAAAGCTTTCAATTTAATTTAACATCATATTTTCAACTACTAAAATTTTTGTCGCCAAAACTTAAGGTATCTAGGGCGACCAAAGTTTTAGTTGCGAATTTTCTTTTTTGGTTCATCTAACTTTTTTTAGCTACTAAATGTTTAGTCGCCGAAAGTCCAATTTGTTGTTTAGCTACTAAATAATTTAGTTGCCTAAAATCTAATTTTTTTATTTAGCTACGAAAATTTTAGTGGCCTATCATATTATTTTTATGTTCTGGCGACTAAATATTTAGTCGCCAAAAGTGTTTTTCCTTTTTTTTTAAAAATAATTTTTGGCTACTAAATCATTAGTCGCCTAAAGTCTTTTTTAAATAGCTACTAAATATTTAGTCGCTAAAAGATTTGTTTTCATTTAATTCTTTTTTAGCTACTAACTATTTAGTCGCTAAAAATATTTAGTATCATTTTTGACTACCAATTGTTTAGTCGCCAAAAACATCATTTTATGTTTTTTTTTTAATTTTTTTTAATTAATTTGTCCACAACCTATATGTATCCCATGCAACCTGTAACAGATATATAAACAAAACAATACATAAATATTATCACCCATTCCACAATCTGCATTTATTTCACTTACAACCATCCAAACAAGAGAATAACTTTTAATGTCAACATTGCATACAGACCAAGTATATTCCAACTTAAAATAATAATTTCATACAAAACAAATAAGAGGCAAGAAGTTATTCAGTACAAGTTCAGCCAGCTTGCATGTAAAGGAAAAATTTGCATGTATGAAGTTTGACAATATGCAACATGATCACATATGCAAGCAACCCAATCGAGTAGTTTGAGGATCGGTCCCCTCTTCAATCATAGCGTGACATAGACAGCATTTAGGAGGCCAATCATACTCTTAGTTTATTACCCATTATGAGTAAGTTCAACCTACAAAGGGACAAAACAAATATAGCATAAGCCTCAAAGTCCCCTCAGAGACACATAAATACAAATACAGAGACATATTATCAAGCCCCAAAAAAAAAAAAAAAAAAAAAATAGAGATACAAATACATATTACCTACTCCTATAAGAAAGCAAACTAGCCCCACACATATAACATAAGCAGCTACAAGAAGATGCTACAATTAAACCAAACCAAGCCTTAAGTCTCATCAAATGGGGTAGGCCGCAAGAAGATGCTACAATTATCAGAGAAAAACTTGTAGTACAACAACACTATAATAAAGGCATGGCAGTGGAAGTAAAATCAATAGTCTCTATGACCACAGTCAATTACAAATCTGTTCCCCTCAATATGTAGAAGGCATCTGATTGCCAATGAAAAATATAATGCACAAGCACCTAAACTGAATCTAATGACATTATCATAGCCCGTGAGGGACATTTGAATGAAGAAAAAGATAATAAAGCATTAAAGCAACTCAACAAATTCACAATGCATCGTATTCCAGAAAAAGATAATAAAGCATTAAGCAACTCAACAGATTAACAATGCTTTGCATTCCAAACTGTCTTTATCTTAGATTAATCCCAAACAAGTATCACCAAGAGAATACATTATAAAATGTAGAGTAGGGACAACACAAAATCAACTCTAATAAACATCTATATTTTATGAACTTTTGTGCTTAAAAGAAGGCTTTCAAAGTTTTCTTTGAATGATTGCTTTGGTCTGGTGCGTGCAAAGGAAGTGAAGCTAGATTCTATAGATTAGATTCATCTTTTAATACTGTTATCCATGGTTCAATTGAAATTTTTTGCTAGTGAGAAACAATTAAATATGATTCTCACAGTGGTTGAAAATGGAGAAAATTAGAGTGTGGGACAAAGGCGTTTTTGAGTCCAACTATCAACCTACGTGTGCTAGTTACATCCCGTCTATTCCCATAAGTCCTATTTATCATGAGAAAGTTACCGGTGACATCCACAGAGTGGTTTGGGGGCTGTTTTATATTTTTGCCCCCCGAACGACCTTTTTCGACTAAGTTTAAGGCATTTTTGAGTCCAACTCTCAACCTACGTGTGCTAATTACATCATGTCTATACCCATAGGTCCTATTTGTCATGAGGAAGCTACCGGTGACATCCATAGAGTGGTTTGGGGGCTGTTTTATATTTTTGCCCCCTGAACAGCCTTTTTCGACTAAGTTTAAGGCGTTTTTTACTCCAACTCCCAATCTACGTGTGCTAATTACATCCCGTCTGTCCCCACAGGTCCTATTTGCAATGAGGAAGCTACCGGTCACATCCATATAGTGGTTCGGGGGTTGTTTTATATTTTTGCCCCCCGAACGGCCTTTTTTGATTAAGTTTAAGGCGTTTTTGACTCCCACTCCCAACCTACGTGTGCTAATTACATCCCGTTTATCCCCACAGGCCCTAGTTGTTATGACGAAGCTACTGGTGACATCCATAGAGTGGTTTGGGGGCTATTTTATATTTTTGCCCCCTGAACGGCCTTTTTTGACTAAGTTTAAGGCGTTTTTGAGTCTAACTCCCAACCTACGTGTGCTAATTACATCCCATCTGTCCCTACAGGTCTTATTTGTCACGAGGAAGCTACTGGTGATATCCATAGAGTGGTTCAGGGGCTGTTTTATGTTTTTGTCCTCCGAACGGCCTTTTTCGACTAAGTTTAAGGCGTTTTTTACTCCAATTCCCAACTTGCATCAAGGTTACCAATTGATTTGAAATGTGATTCATGCATTTCCTTAATTTTTGTATATGTTTTTACTATTGAGTCTCCTATTATGGTTTCTCTACTTGTAACAAAATGAAATGTCGGTTAATTACTGACTTCCAACTATTTATGAACTACCTTGCAGTGTTTGATTCATATAAATGCTGTAGAGTTGTGCATTATGATTTACTTGTTTGGATATTCAGTACTAGAGTCTTGAACAGAACTACAAGCAACTCTCGTGAACTGGTTCATCATTCTACAAAATCATGGGAGATTAATAGATAACTCTCATAGTGGCATTTCACTGAACTTTGTGTACTTATCTTCAATAGGGAGTTAAATTTATGTTCATTAAAAGTTTAACTTTTAAATAATGTGAGACATTATTTAATCCTAATGATAATGTCATTTTCTATTTGACTTTCCTTGCTTTGGTTTTTCCCTCCTAAAACACTTGTAAAAACAATTCTCATCCAGTTATCCACAAGTTGTGTCTTAACATAAAAGTTAGGCATTCATTAGAATTTATTATGTATTATGAGAAACTATATCAAATAAATTCCTAAGCCTCTGTCATGCTGTAGTGTCTTCTAATTTTAGGCAACTTTCACTGCAAGTCAATTTAGTGGCTTCCTTATTTGTTTTCTTGTTTTATGATAGCACATTATATCAGTAGTCTTTCAATAACTAAAACTAAACGTGCTCTTTATAGGTAAAAAGGCATTTATTTAAGTTTGATTATTTTAATTTTATTTGTCAATTAACTTAGATGAATGTATATAGGTCCTAGTCTGAAAACAAGTTGGAAGGAAATTGAATTGCATTTTGAAGTCATTAAGCTCTCTTTTTATACTTTATTTTCTTTGCTTGTTATTTTCTTTGACTTGCTTTCTTGCAGATAATGGTTTGTTGGCTAAGGTAGTGATATTGGCTAGGGATTTAACTCAAATCATTTTATTAATGTTCAGGCCACAAAGTGAATATATTCCATGAATCTTCTAAGTAGTAGATAAAGAGTACAAAAGTAATAGCTTCAGCTAAAGATGTTACACAAAATAGTTCAACTCTAAAATCACAGACCATTGAACAAGGCATGCAAGCACATTGGGTCAAATGGAGAAGTAATATGGATAAACAAATAAAGAAAAACTGAAATCCAACACAATTAAGGTCAATACCGAATGAGGTCCCAAATGACATACTTGATACGGTTGGCCAGCAACTAGCAATGAAACTCTAAAAGGCCTTACACCACTGCACAGAAAACAGAGGGGTAGGAAATACCAAAAAAAATAAGCATATGGAAGAGCCAAGATCAAACCCATGGTATATAGAAAATAATAAATGAGGAAAAGAAAAATAAATAAATAAATGCACAACACAAGTCCATTTTGACTCTGAAAAGGTCAAATACTCAAAAATTAGCTTCATTTAGCTTCAAAAACCTTTCAACCTTTCAAAAACCTTACAAAAAAAATCATTTGCATGCGCCTTTGCCTTTGCCTTTGCCTTTCGAAAAATAAACAAAAACTTCACACATATTGTAAAAATATAATAAACAAATAAATTTGATTAGTGAGCTTACCCCACGAACACAGAGGACATTGAAGTTTTGTTCATTGTGGATCACAACACCGACATTTCTATTTTGAAGAAATTGAACCTATGTATATATAGAAATGCATTTGAAATGTAAAAGAAAAATTATATTAAGAAATGGAGATGAAATAAAAAAAAATGAGTATAGAGGGAGACAACGGTGGCGGTGGTGATTTGCGGCGGTGGCGATGTTCAACGAACATGAGGAATTGTGGTGAGGGACTTCGGTGAAGTGAGAAGATGTGAGGTTCTCTATGTGAGAGGGAGACAGAGGAAAGTGATGTAAATCTGGGTGCCAATCACAAAAATATTTTCCCCCCCAAAATTTTATAAATCTTTTAGCGACTAAAGCGTTTTTAGTCGGCATAAGTTAACTATTTGGCGACTAATTGTTCTTTTATTAGAAAAAATTGAGTATATGGCGACCAAAATCATTTTTAGTCGCTTAAAATAATTTTTTGGCGACCAAACTTTTGGTCGCCAAAAATAAAAAGTAAATTTTTGTTTTTCATTCGGCGATTAAAAAATTTTAGTAGCCAAAACTAACTATACAGCGACTAAAACATTTTTTAGTCGCCAATTGTGGAAATTTTAGCAACTGTAGACCGCTTGAACTCTGCTTCGCGCACGGGGGTGCGAATTGTGGTTCTTAGCTACTACAGTTCGGACTCATGTCACGGTTCTGTATCTATTCTCACAAAGTGCAATGTAAGACTGATAAATCACCAAAGAGTCCAAATCCGGCAAATCATTTTGGAAAACTAATTTTAATCAAGAAGTGCCAAACATGAACTGCTTTGCCAGATTACAGAGTCGCCACCTAAATGCTTTGTTTTGGGAAATTTAGGAAACCCTGTCTCGTCTCTAAGGCTACGTGTCCGTCATCACCAAAGTTGCCACGGCTTGGGAACTTGGGTACGAAAGGGGAAGGTCTTGAAATGAGCACCCCCACTCGCCCGATCAAAGGATCGGCCTTTACTAACATGATATGTTGTTTTTGAAAACACATGCGTTCTTATTTCGGTTTATTAACCTAGAATAACTATGTGATGCACACAACATACAAGTATAGACTAGATCGCCTAAGTTGGAACAAAACATTTCATGTTCGTTTGTTTTCGAAAATGGTTTGAAAGTGCTACTTGCAAGTAGGCTAAGACGCAGATTTGCCACCCTCAAGTGGGCTTAGAAAACATGATTTGCCACTCTCAAGTAGGCTTTAAGACTCACAATCATCGAGTTGTTCCAATTCAGGAAATCAAGCCTTCACGTACAGGCATTCAAGCAGTTAAATATTTAAGCAGTTAGCCTCATGGCAAGCATGCAATCATGGCAGTCACTTATACACATGCAAGGATGCTAAAGCATAAACACTCACAGTGTACTCCGAGCCAAAAAAGAAGCTAGTTAGTAATCAATGCATGATCCTAGCTATGTCAATAATGCCTAATGCAACACATGCAAAAATGCAACTAAAAATAGGCTCGGCTATTCTAAGATGTCATGTGAAATGCAACTTGATACATGTATTCAAATTGGTATTGAAATACAATGCAGTTTGTATGATGCGCCGAGCCCGGTGTATGCAAGACAGATGAATGGATGCACGCATGCAAACATAAGGATGCTAATCGAAAAATGCCCTAAAACTAACCACTGAAAGCGGATAAGTAAAAGGGAGAAAGAAATGGGGGTTGAAAGATATGCATCACACACACACACGCTTATTACAACAGTTGTGCCCTCTCGACGGAAGGTCCAAATGAATTTTAGCTAACTAGCTACGCTAATTAAACTAATTATTACAAAATAACTAATTAACTAACTTAGCTAATTAATTATTACAAAACTTTAACTAATTAATCAAATTAATTAAATTACAAAACCAAATAAGTAAGAAACTAAATAGGCTGCCACAGCTTTGCCTCGGAATGATGAATGATGCATGCTCGGTTGCGTCTTCTCGGAAATCCACCACCGTGCCTCGTATTGCCTCTGTTTGCACTGTTTTAGACTTCTGAAAATTGTGCCAATCTCCAAAACACTTCTGATCCACCTTATGTATAATCTGAGATGTGGTCGGCCAAAAGGAATGGCCATTGGCCATGTGCAATGGCCATCGGCCAAATTTCAAGGCTATCGGCCAATTATTGATAGCCGATTGGCACACTAGATAGCCGATCGGCCACTTTTCCTGCAAACTTCTCCTTTTGCTGCAACAGAGCACTAACAGAGGCATGACAGTGTATTTGTAAGAAAATGTGTGTGCAACCACACTCCTTATCATGTTCAAAGCTCAAAGGAGTGTAGTGCTCGACTCTCGAGCCATCAATCACGCATCTCAATGCATGATGGCCAAAGAGGCCGAGTTGCATAAATCAATGTCTAATGAATGCACACAAAAACACATAAATGCCTTAACCTCTATCATGCATGATCAAGAGGGTCGGCGACCGAGAATTGAGGCACGTTTCATCACTTCAAGTATGAAACGTCCCTCGTTCCTCGTGTTTGGATTGACACCCTTTCCAAACATAATGCAATGCAAGGCATGCACACACAATGCAATGCAACAAGCATGCAAAAACCATGCAATGCAACAAGCATGCAACAACATGCTATCTAATCAACATGCTAAACATCATGAACATGCAACATGCAAACAACATGAGCATGCAACAACATGCAAACAACTATGCAATGGCAAGGGCCATGTAATGCAACACTTAGTGGACTTAAACTGCATGTGGACAGACCTGAGAGGGTCCAAAAACAGTGGTCAATAACACCAAAACTAAGGCACCAAAAGGCAAAACATGCATGCACACATATTGGTCCATAAGCTAGGCAACAATGCGCAACCCTTAGAGGCACTCAAAGAGTGAAAGAAATGAGAACATGGCAATGCTATATGCTTTGAAATAACATGGTAAGTGATGCCAAATCATGGACGTGTCATAAATGAAGCATGCTAGGAAACTCAAAGCTTGAAGCTAGCATAGGCATTTTCACTACAACTATGCAAAACATGAAGCATATGGCCAATACAACCCAAAACAGTCCTAGATCATGCTAAATAAAGGCTAAAACATGCACGGAGTAAAGCCAAAACAAGCTAGCATGAAGGGCGAAAACATGGATCATGCGAGGGCAATAGGGAGGATTACTCTACACCTACCAAGACCAAGCATGAGATGACTTCACCAACAAAAATCAGAGTTATATCATGGCAAAATAACCCAAAAAACACACTGAAATGATAGCTCGCAAGCTTAGGCATGAAGGCATACACAATGACTCATGTTTAAGGCATAAAGAACCAACCTTCCAAAGCATGGAAAGAGTGACAAATATGAGTGCATGAACATGAAACATGGACTGAAATCACATATGAAATGATACCAAATCATGAAAGTAGCCCAAGCAATGCATGCTAGTGGCTTGGAAACTCAAAGCTAGTGAGCTAGATTGAACCATGGCTATACAAAACAATGCATGCGGGACCCAAAACACTTAAAACAGAGCTAGAGCATGCTAAAACATGGACAAAAGCTTCTTGGAGTTGAGCCAAAAGCATGCTAGAAAGATAGTCTAAAGCATGATGTATGTTAGGCTATTGAATGGAATTGCACTACAAGTGTATAAACCATGCAAAGGGTGATCAAACCAAGCCAAAACAGTGAAATGCCATCCTGAAATAAGGCCTAATACATGCTAAGATGGAGCTAAGGCAAACTTAACAAACATGTTACTTTTATGAGCCATCTATACAAGCATACAAGACACAAGGAGAGGGGATGACCCTCTCCCATTTAAGACCTCAAAACACACTTTCCACCACTGAAATTCCTTTGGAATTCAGTGGTAGAAAGGTCATGCAAAGACTAAAACAAAAGCCTAAAGAGGTGGCCCAAAACAAGGCAAAACAAGGCACCAAAGGGGGTAGACCACCCCCAACACTAGCAAGACCTTAAACAATCATTTCAAACACATGGAAATGAAGCTTTTTACAATTGAGAGTTAAGCCAAAATAAGCATGCAAATAAGGCTAAGTAAGCAATGAACACAAAGCTTAAAAGAGGGTTAGTGACTCACCCTTGTAGAACAACTTCAAAGAGGCAACTCTAGCAACTTTCGAGCTAAAAACTTTGAGTTCAAACAAAATCCTCAAGTACCTCAGCAACAAGAGTATGGTGTTTGAGTAGGTGCTTTAGTGCAAAAGTGTGAAGAAATTACACTTTAGAGCATAAACAAGCACAAATATAGAGAGAGAGTGATATATATCTTGTATATCAAATTTCCAGAACCTCTGGAAAGGGAGAGGGGTCTCCCTTCTTATAGAAAATCAAATCTCAAGCTTGTTAAGCAAGCTTGAGACTTGATTCAATCCCTCCATACACGTGTATGGAGGATGAAATCTGTGCTCACCAGTTGTCACAGCTGGCACAAAAATATCTGCAAAAGCAAATAAAAAGGCCTCGGCCAAAAGATATGGCCGATCGTCCAAAAATGGTGCCGATCGGCCAAAAAGAGTGCCAATCGGCCATCATTAATGGCCGATGACAAGAAAACAAGGCCGATGGGTACAAGGCCTGGCCGATGGGTTGTAGGGATGGCCAACAAGCCACCCTCTTCCCTCAGAAACAAAACCACAAGTCCTTGGTCCACAACCAAGCACAAAACAGACAAGTTGAGAGGTTCTAAGGCAAGGCGCGCAGCCAAGACCTTTAGGAACTCAAAACGAACACGAGCATGGATGATCATCGAGTGTTCAAACGATGACGTCCAAGTCTTGAGGACGGTCAAAAATAGGTGTCTACAGTTACCCCTCTTTAACAGAACTCGAAAGTCATAAGATGACGGGAGTGAATATCAAAGCCCAGAGACGGCCCATTTTTGACGAGGCCGAAGACTTAGACAAACGTACAAGATTACAAAGAGATGCGCCTGCAGGCAGGGGCAAGATGCAAATGACATGCACAATACCGAACATAACTTATGATCATGCAAAGAGAGCAGTGATGAAGCATTTATGCAAAATAAATACAACATTTTAAGCAAGCGGATAAGAAACAACAAACTCACACATTTCAACAGAAAGGATGTAAGAAAATTATATAATTCTCACTGTGTCTCACGCGGAGAAGGCTAGAAGCGCCTACCGGGAACACCCAAAGTCTCAAACGAAACACCTCCCATCGTGTCAAACGCAAAAGGAAAAGGACTGTGCATGGAAGCGCAGTCATCCAAATGCGTGTCAAACACAAGAGGAGAAAGGTACGTCCAAACGCATGCCAAACGCGAGTGGAGAAGGGTAGCAGTCAAACTGAACCGGAACTTCTCTTGAATAAACCGTACATACAATATCGTCTGGTTTCACCAACTTCAAATGAACCGTGCATACAATATCGTGCCTGCACAAAAGAGAGATTTTGACAAGTACAATATAACAGGACCATATGATCAATGCTATATCGAGATACAATATCAACACAAGATAAACGTGTGCACATATGATGCTGATGGAAATATGCATAGCAATGCAAGTGAAAAATGCATAACAATGCAAGTGAAAAGTGCATAGCAATGCAAGTGAAAATGTGCATAATAATGCAATAAGTGTGCGTGACAACGCAAGTAACGAGGTGCATATCAATGCAACCGAAGTGAGCACAATAATGCAACTGAAAGAGTGCATAACAATGCAGGCAAAACGTGCGTGACAACGCAAGTGAAGAGTGCACAACAATGCGGGTGGAGTGTGCATAACAATGCAACTAGGACAAGCATAACAATGCAAGTAGAGAGATGCGCGACAATGCATGTAAGGGGATGCATGACAATGCAACCTAAGTGTACGTGACAACGTGGGTAGAGGGATGCAACACAATCTAAGAGAAATGTGCATAACAATGCGAACAAAATGTGCGTGACAACGTAAATAGTGTGTGCATGACAATGCAACAACATTGAGATGCACATATTCAATGTAAGCATGGTAAAGGCATGTTAACCACAATGTTGAGATGCAACTTCAAAACGAGAAGAGGTATACTCAATGTAATGCAACATATTCAAAGCAATTTTCGAATCTTGCAATATACAAAAGGATACGAAAAAGGATACACTTCGTGCGTATCGAGTGCCGCACACGGAAGACACGGGTCGAGGTCACCACGGAGGCTGCTTAAGCTTCAAAAGTGTATTTTCTTGCATTTTCTTCAGAGATGAGGGTACCAATCAACAGAACTACCCCAAACAAGGGCATTGGAGGTGCATCGGCCACAAGGGGGAGCCATCGGCCATCCATCGACCATCAAACAACTTTATCGGCCAATAATTTAGCCGATCGGCTAACAATTTGGCCGATCGGCCAAAAGTGGCAGATTCGGGGCAGTTTTGTCCATTTGCCTCAGGTCTTTAAGTATAGGGTTGCAAACAACATTTCCTCACTTCCTCCAAGTCGAAAACTCTTGCTCTCTCTCTCTAGGTTGTTTTCCTCCCTTTGATCCGAGCTTTTCCTTCGTTTTTAAGCCTCCTGTAACTTTCGATTTGCGAAACCTTCATTGTTTCGAACACTTTGAACCGATTGGAAATTGTATTTGGTGCCACAGTCTTGATTTCCCTCACTTGGGGTTTATTTCCCCCGAGTTACCTTTGGTTTTCGTGCCTTCTTCCGCACTTCGACATTTTCTTCCATTTTTCACCCCTCGGGGTTGACTTTCGGTTGACTTTTGGCATTCTTGCCCATTTTCCATACCCTTGATCATTTTCTCACTTTTCTCGAGATGGCGGACGATGTTTCACAGGGTGGGGCTTCTCCAGGGATGGAGATGGATCCCGAGGTCGAGCTCTTACCTTTCAGTGTTCGATCTTTTGACTCGACGACGTACCAGACCGCGATACACGTGTTGCCTCCGAACAGCATTCGCCAGTTTAGGAGCTTCACGCGAGGTGCTCCAGAGGACCTCCTGCTAAGCGAGCCGGAGTCGCACCTATGTTACGACGTCGCTGAGGTATACTCTTCCTCTTTACTTTCTGCAATGTAGGTCATATACCTTGAATAGCCGATACTGCCCTTTATCTGATCGTCACAAACACGCTTGTAGATCACATGCTTAGTTCACTGTGGGCACACCCATACATGATATCTGTGTCAACTTGAACACATGCACACACACTGCATTTTTATCAATTCTGAACGCATTCAAACACTGTATTTCTGACATTGCTTCGCATCTGTTTGTCTTGAACACAGGGAGATTCCCATGCCTTCCGGGGGGTATGGGAACACCATTGCCCGGGAACACCATTGCCCAGGAACACCATTGCCCGGGGTTGGTATATGGAGCTACCCGACGAGGTTCACCATATTATCGACGAGGCCAGCTTCGGCATTTTCTGCATGGGACTCTCGCGCCTTACTGCGAGTAGGCCCCTTCTAGGTGCGCTAGTGGAGAGGTGGTGGGACACCACCGATTCCTTCCACCTTTCTGCTGTAGGGGAGATGACGATGACTCCCTTCGACTTCTCCATGCTCACTGGCATCGGAGTGGGGGGTGATCCGATCCTCTTCGATACTGATATGGGTGAGTGGGATGCTGCCCAAATATTCTTGCTTGGCGCTTGCCCACCTTTCTCCTGGCCAGGGTTCGTGAGATACTCGTGGTTCGAGGAGTAGTTTCGGGTACAGACGCCGACGACCCGCGAGGAGGTTGAGCAGTATGCCCGAGGGTTTCTTATGTTCTTACTGGGCACCACTTTCTTCGCCGACCGGGCGAACACAGTTGGCCTCTATCTGTTAAGCGTGCTGGTGGACGTGACCCGGATCTGGCGCTATGACTGGGGGTCACAGGATTGGCCACGCTGTACGAATACATGAGCTCCTCCTCTCGTCGCAGTGGACACCTGCTAGGGGGGTATTGGTGAGCCTGGGAGGTACACCTTTTCTTTCTGCTTTACATTAGCTGTACACTACACACACTGCATACACGTAATCTGCTTTACACTGGTTGTACACTGCACACACTGTACAAGACATTTCACACACTGCACGATACACTACACATCATTCTCTGATTTATGCTTTATCTATATTCTGCTTTACTGATAAACATACTCACTGTTGCCCTTTTACATTCTGTAGTTGTGGGTGTATGCCTACTTTCCGAGGCTTGCTCCAGAACCGGAGGTGGAGATGCCCCCCGTTGTCCCATATTCTCACAGATATGACGTGAGGTACGAGCGGAGGCCACGAGAGTCTTTCTTGTTATTCCGCAGATACTTTGACACTATAGCCGCAGTGAAGGTATTTCAAAACTTACAGTTCATTTAAGCTTTGCTTGATATTGCACTTTCAATAATAGATAATAAACTGTATATCCTGTCATTTGCAAATCACCTGGCAGCCCTGGGCAGTGCTGCCTGACGCAGTGAGGGACCAGTACATGGGCTTTCGGGAGACCGCTCGGTTCCGAGTCTTGCTGGAGGGTCCGGTCTGTCGGGCGTGGTACTTGGGTGAGTGCTTCCTACGTCAGACCCTTGGTTTGCTCGAGCCAATGGTTTCGATACCACCCCCTACGCACATGAGACAGATAGCAACCTACACCCCGAGGAGGTGGAGGATTTCACGATTGGCTGGGATGCAGACTTCTTCAAAGATGAGGGCGACTACATCGTCTTCATCGAGACATATCTTATGCGGCCTCTGGCCAGTGCTCGCCGAGTTGAGAGGGAGAGGCCTGCAGCCCCAGTGGGAGGAGTAGGAGCATTGAGGGTGACTCAGGCCCATGACAAGAGTGGTTCCCGGAGGGGACGGAGAGCAGAGTGGCCAACCTTGCCCACCACTATAACATGCCGTGGGCAGGCCGGAGAGACTTACCAGATTCCGATCGCTCCTCCCCCAGCTGATCATGAGCTCGTCGGAGTCCGAGGCTCGACCCCAGTATGTACTATGCTTTGCATTTTGTATAGTCATTTCATTTCATTTGATATCCTGCAGAATACTAATTACTTCAACACTTTTGCAGGCTTCCATTGAGTACACTGGACAGGCTCTGGAGCTATCGGCCGCAGTGATGGGGATGCTCCAGAGGAGTATGGACCTGTTGAGTATCTACGGTATCCCGGTAAGTTCTTTCAACCTCAGTCTCAAAACCTTACATAGTCTGTTCCATACTGATCTGATGCATTACATTATCAACACGGCACTTGATATATTGCACTCACATACCGCTCACGGCACTGATACACTATATCTCATATACTGCTCACAACATTCATACACTGTGATTACTTACTGCACTTGATACCATATTCAGCTTCGCATAGCATATCTGATGCATTTGCCACTTTGTTCTTTTCAGGCCCTATTCCAGATACCGGCCACAGCGGGTGCCTCAGCAGGACCATCAGCGCCTGCCCGAGCAGCAGGGAGAGCAGGATGAGGGATTTCTGTGCACAGCCGTAGCAGAGCCGAGCGTACTCACTCCGGGAGTAGCTCACGGGTGCCTGCCCCAGATGACGACAAGTCTGATGCAGAGGCAGAGTCGTCTCAGGATGAGGCTGGAGATGGCTCGGGTTCAGGCTCTGGCAGTGGAGCCGACGGCGGCGATCTTGGACCTTCGTCCAGGAAGAGGACGAGAAGAGACTCCCGCACTTGAGGTGACCGGCGCTGATCCAGATGCTACTCTTTTTTGCTTTATTTTTCTTTTTACTAGTAGTTTATGCACATTATACTGCGTCAACTAGATTTATGTTCTACAAAACTATGTACTTTTGCAAAAGAAAACATGATGGAATGAAAGAGCTCTTTTATTGAAAAAGTGTTACATTTGTACATTCTAAGCATCGCATCGCATCACATCATGTAAATGAGATTGGATTTTGTTTTGAAAACTAAACATTCGAATTGCATTAATCAGGAAGTGAACTAACTGACAACAAAACAACTCGATAAGCAAAACAGGACTTGACATACTAATCAAACGCAAATACAACTCAATAAGCAAGATGAGAACTTAACAATTAACACAAAATACAACTCGATAAACAAAAATAGAACAACTCGATAAACAAATTGAAGTAACACATGCGCGACTTCGCAAAATCATCACTGAAAGGCATTCGAAGTGGAACAAGTCACAAGTTCTAACCATCTCAATCACATAGACAGCTCAGAGAACAAAAGGAGAGGCCATCGGCCAAGGGAAATGACCATCGGCCAACATTACTAGCCAATCGGCTAAAAAGATGGTCGGTCGGCACTCTTTTTGGCCGATCGGCCAAAAGTGGCAAGGACCTCCAGAATGCTGCTATCTGTCTTCCACTCAATACCTTATCCTCTACAAAAGTCCCAGCTTCATAGTTTTTCCATTTCAACTCAGTTTTTGCACCAAATGGAGGCATTTCTTGTCCAAAATCTCATAAATTGGATTGTCAACTTTGGATGGCTCGGAAAAGCTGAATTTTCAAGGCTTTGGAATAAATGCACTATTCACGCTGAGCCGCACCCCGCTGCGTTTTTCGTTCCTTCATGCCGCGGCAAGGTATTGGAATCCGATTACGCACATTTTTAGCTTTGGCGGACAAGAGACGTGTCTCACTTTCGAAGACTTCCAAGCTTTGATGGAGTCCGAATGCGAGGAAGAGATTTTGCCACAATTCCGCTTTGGCCACATCCAAGCCTTAGGACGAATGTGCGGGCTCATTATGCATGGCGCTCAGTCTTTGATCCGCGACGGGGAGTTAGACATCCCGAGCTTGGTTCACCGGTTTTCTGATGCTGGCGACCGCGACGATCATCAGTGGCAGGGTTTTCGGCGACATGCGCTTTGCTTGTGCATGTTTTCTTATTTCTTGCTTGCCTCAGGCTTCGGAGGGTCTAGCGTCTGGTTGATTAAGGTTGCCCAGGGCTTAAAAGAGGGCAAGAGCTGCATTGCCATGACACTGGCTGAGACATTGAAGGGTTTGGATGTTTTTCATCGCCGAGAGACGACTAGATTTGCGGGGAGTCCACTACTGCTGCAGGTAATGTTTCCCACCCTATCTTACATATATTTCTCACATCACTCGGCCCTCAGGCTCAGCTTTTCTCTCAAAACCCTTTTCTCACTTTTCTCTCCACGTACACCTCTCTATTCTTTAATCTCTCATTTTTCATCCTTCTCCAGATATGGTTGATGGATAAGTTAAAGGTTGTGGACTCATGCCCAGCATATTCAGCTCGCGGCTACTTCTTCCGGCGACGTCTAGTTGATGCCTCCGATGAGGGATAGTGGTGCGAATGGATGTGCAGTTTGTCCGCGGATCGCATTGCTTGGCGTTGCCCCTGGCTCAATCTGCTGGCAATGAGTTACAGCATGTCTCGCCAACCCGAGATTCAGTTGATCAGCTTGACACACTGTGTCTTTTACTTCCCATTCCAATTCCGGCGCTAGTTCGGACATGATCAGACTCGTTCGGAAGAAGGGATAGAGTACCCTGCTGCATTTCCAGTCCGAGGCACATAGCTAGCTCGGTATGCCACGGCATGGAGGACGAGAGAGCATCTGGCCCCCGCTCCTACTTTCAGTTGCACCCTCTCTGATGAGTGCATAGCTTGGCTTGATGAAGAGGCGTAGGTTGGGCCTTCTTTGCCATCAGAGGCTTCCACAAGCTCTGGGAGGGGGCACAGGAACACCTGACTATGCCCTGAGTTTATTTGCTTTAATCAGTACTTTCAAGTTTTCTTTATGAATGTAATAAAAAGTAACTTCAATTTGTGTTCAAGAGTAGGAGAACTCTGTACTGAAATCAATGTAATTGAAGGTTGTGGGTACTGAAAATTTTCCGTTTGGTCCAAAAATGGTCTGAGTTGTAAAAAGATTAATTTGAGCAAAATCAACTTTTATTAAAACTTTTCAAAACCATTTTCGATATGGACCACAACTGGACACGTCCGAGATCTATCACTGAGGTGTACAACCCCGGATCCCAGCAACTGGAAAGTTGCCCCTAGTCTGAATAGCACTACACTGGAGATCACAACCGAGCTCTTGAATGCAGGATAGACAAAGATGACCAATCAGATCACACAGACAAAGTTGATCGGGGAAGTGTTTATGGCTGGACTTCAGAATGAAGTTGCCTACGTATCCCAAAGATGGGAATCAAGCCTTACGTAGTTCGGCTTGGGTTCACTCGTGTATTAACACTCTCGTTTTGTGCTCTAACTTTTGCCAAGGCCGCCCTTTTTGGGTTTTCAACCTTGCGAGTTCAGTTTTTATTATTTCAAATTTTTCATGCTCTAACTTTTGCCTAGGTCGCCCTTTCAGGTTTTCGGCCTAGCGAGCCATCAGGGATAGTATTTCTTTAACTTGTCCATGTTGATCGGCTGGGAGAACTCTAGGCCATCTAGGTCCATCAGAACGACAGCTCCACCTGACCAGATAGACTTGATGATATAAGGACCAGTCCAATTGGGTCTGAACTTGCCCCTAGGGTCGTGGATGGGAGCTCGGTTGTCTTTGAGCACTAGATCCCCTTCTTTCAAATTCCTGGACTTAACCTTCTTGTTGAAAACCCTGCAATTCTTCGTTGATAACCCTGGACGTGATACAGTACTTTCAGCCTTCTCTCATCAAAGAGCATGAGTTCTTTGAACCTGCTTTGCTGCCAACCTGCCTCAGCTATCTGACACTCAGCCAGTACCCGTAATGACGGAACCTCAACTTCAATAGGCAGAACAGCCTTCATCCTATAAACCAATTAATACGGAGTTACCCCAGTAGAAGTTCGAATTGAAGTCCGGTAGCCCCACAGAGCAAACGGCAGCTTATCTGGCCAATCCCTGTAGGTTTCCACCATCTTCTGCAGAATGTGTTTGATGTTCTTGTTGGCGGCCTCAACTGCCCCGTTGGTTTGCGGCCGATATGTAGATGACTTATGAAAAGCCACGTTGTACTTCTCCAACAAGTCGATCACCTACTTCTTGAAGTGGGAACCATTGTCCGAAATAATCTCATTTGGGACCCCGTAGCGACAGATGATGTTGTTTTTGATGAACTTAGCAACATGCGATGCCTTCAACACCGTGTAAGATTGGGCCTCAACCCACTTCGTGAAATAGTCTATCGTTACCAAAATGTACTCATGCCTGTTGGACCCCTTCGGAGTGACAGCCCTAATTACATCAATCCCCCAGACTGAAAACGGCCATGGCGAAGTCATGTTGTACAGCTTCGACGGTGGAATGTTCATGCAGTTTGCATGGATCTGACATTTGTGGCATCGCCAGACAAAGCCAATACAATCCTCCTCTATGATGGACCAGTAATAACCCTGTCTAAGGATCTTCTGGGCTAGCATCACCTTGTTCATGTGTGCTCCACATTTTCCTCCATGGATGGCCTCCATTAGGAGCTTGGATTTTTCAGCATCAATACACAGCTTATGCATCCCGAGATGATCCCTCTTGTATAGTTTACCCCCGCCGATAATGAACTGAGCAGCCATTCTTCGAATTGCCCTCTTATCTTTGGCATTTGCCCCTGGTGGATATGCTTCCTTTTTCAAGAAGTTCCAGATGTCGTAATACCAGGGATTCTCATCTTGTACCTCATCTATGGCAGTAATCAGCTCGTAGGCCGGCATGAATTTCTGTTCAATGATGATCGGACGCATCCGGACTCCCGAAGGGATGTCTATCATAGAAGATAGAGTTGCTAATGAATCAGTGAACTTGTTGTTCTCTCTTAACAGATGGCCGAAATTCAGTTTCTCAAACCGAGAAATCAGTACGTCCAAGGTCTGGTGATAGATTCTTATCTTTTCTTCTTTAACTTTCCAATCTCCTTTAGCTTGAGATACAACAAGGTTCGAGTCCCCGATGACATCCAACCATTTTGCCCCTAGCTCCAGGGCTATTTCTAGTCCAGCAATACATGCCTCATATTCTGCCTCATTGTTCGATACTTTGAACCGGAGTTTGAATACTAGGGGTATACGAGAATTGTCAGGTGCTATCAGCAACACCCCTATCCCATACCCGTACTGGTTTGACGCTCCGTCAAAGTACATCGTCCAGGCTCTTCTTCGACATGCAGAATGGCCTCGTCTGGGAACAGATACTCAACTGCTTCATCCCTTTCAACTGGGTGGTCGGCTAGGAACTTCGCTACCGCTCTCCCTTTCACTAATTTGCGCGTCATATACTTCAGATCGAATTCGGAAAGGAGAAGTAACCAACGGGCTAGCCTACCTGTAAGTGCTGGTTTCTCGAAGAGATATTTGATGGGATCTAATCTCGAAACCAGTATTACAGAGTGAGCTAACAGGTAGTGCCTCAGCTTCCTGGTAGCCTATACCAAGGCCAGACAAGCCTTCTCCAGCGGAGTGTAGCGGGTCTCGTAATCCAGCATTTTCTTGCTCAGGTAGTAGATAGCCTTCTTCACTTTGTCCTTAGACTCTTGTGCAAGCATGCAGGCCATTGTAGTTTCAGTCACTGAAAGATACAGAATCAATGGTTTCCCCGGCTCAGGCGGTGACAACACAGGTGGGTTCTGTAAATATTGCTTGATCTGTTCAAAAGCAACTTGGCATCGGTCGTTCCATTGGAATTTCTTTCCTTTCTTTAGGAGACCAAAGAGTGGTTCACAAGTCAAGGTTAATTTTGCAATAAACCATCTTATGAATTGCACTTTACCCAGAAAGCCTCGCACCTCATTTTCAGTCCTCGGTGGTGGCATTTCTAAGATGGCCTTGATTTTGGAAGGATCGACCTCGATACCTCTCTGTGTGATCAAGAACCCCATCATTTTCCCTGCTGTAACACCAAACGTACATTTCTGAGGATTCAGCCACTACCGATACTCTCTGATCCGTTGAAAGAATTTTTGCAAGGCGGTGTAGTGGCCCTCTTTTTCCTTGGACTTGACAATCATGTCGTCCACGTACACCTCAACCTCTTAATGGATCATGTCGTGCAAAATTGTGGTCGCAGCCCATTGATATGTACCTCCAGCATTCTTCAGCCCAAATGGCATCACCCTATAACAATAGGTTCCCCACGGGGTGGTGAAAGCAGTCTTCTCCCGGTCTTCGGGTGCCATCAAAATCTAATTGTAGCCTGAAAACCCATCCATGAACGAAAGCAACACATGCCCAACAGTGAAGTCCACTAATTCATTGATATGCTGCAGAGGAAAGTCGTCCTTCGGACTGGCTTTGTTCAAATCCCTGAAGTCCACACATACCCGAATTCTGCCGTCCTTCTTCGGCACTGGAACTATATTGGACAACCAAGTTGGGTATTCAGATACCACTAGGAACCCTGCGTCAATTGCTTGGTGACCTCTTCTTTGATCTTGAGAGCCCAATTTGGGCGGATCCTTCGGAGCTTCTGCTTAACAGGTCGGGCCTCTAGGTCAAGAGGGATCCGGTGCTGTACAATCTTAGGATTGATTCTAGGCATGTCTTCGTAGGACCACGCGAAAATATCTTTGAAATCTTTTAACAAAGTGACTAAGTGCTCGCGCTCCTCCGAAGACAACGTGGACCTGATCTGGACTAACCACGGGTCCTTCTCAGTACCAACATTAATTGTGGTGATTTCATCAACCAGCGGTTTTACAAATCTCTCCTGCTCTTGATCAAGCAAATATTTCAAAATCGGAGGAATTTCTTCCTCGTCGTTTTCATCAAAATTTTGAAAGTCTTGATTAATGCAATAAATTAAGGGCACAGAAAAGTACTCGAAGGCCATAGCCGCACAATTCTCATTAATCACTTCCAAATCGCCTGATTCCTCTATTACAACAGACTCAAAGGAAAAAGAAAAAGACGACCTAGACAGGACTGTGGCATTCGGGTTGTCACCCCTAAGAATACCAGACTCAGACTCAGATGAGCTGGAATCTGATTCCGACTCCACAGACTCAGTGGAATCAGACTCCGGCTCACTACCTGACCCGGTGCTGCTCGATAAAAATCCCTCCTCGTATTGCCAGACGAGGGAGGATGCGATAGATGCATCTAGAATGTTTGAAGATGGGCTCGCAGTTGCTTCATTCCCAATCATAGAAACTGAGAAGTTATCCCCCAAGCACTCCTGTACGATCTGAGGATCTGAGAGTAGACAAGCCAGTGCTACCCCCATTTCAAATTTTGTGCTCTTGGATTCCTCCTCCTTGCACTGCTCAGCCTCAGCTAGTGGGTCTGTCTGCTCTTCGGCAACATCATCCCCGAACAATTGCAAGTCAAAGAAAATCTCAAACCCCGGCAACCGCCGCCTCTCTACATTTAGCCATGGCTCTAGGAAGCCGCAGAATGGGAAGTCTTCCCCCTCTCGGACAAAGCGTCCGTTCAGGGTACCCTGGATAGGTCGGTGCATCAACTCAAAATGCTTCCCAGCCTGCTTGGCTCTGTCTCTTCCAGCCATCTCTTTTCCTTTCCTCACCTAGTCCTCCTTGGTAGGCAGATAACCTAAACCAAAGGTATGTGGGTTATGCGGCACTTCAGCCGATGCTGTGACGCCTTTCCGGCCACTTTGCCCTAATCCCATCCCGGGGATATACTGGAGCTTGTTCATAAGGTAGACAGACTGCGTGCTGACGTATAACCCCTCATCAACAGCTAGCAAGTTTTGTACAACCTGGGCCTCAGCTAAGGTAAATCCTGACAAGGACACATCCTCCGCGCCATGCTCAATTTCCAGAACTGGCGTAGAAACCTCTGGCGGCGGATGGATTGAAGAATTTCCAAAAACGATCGCCACCCCTTTCCCGTGGGGGTATTTCAGCATTTGGTGTAGGGTGGAAGAGACTGCCTTCACCTGGTGTAGCCACAGCCGTCCCATGAGTAGATTAAAGGTTACCGGGACATCCAAGACATGAAAGTCAATATCCTGTTGCCCTGGACAAACCTGAGTCTGAATCTGTACAGTCCCCATCACCTCTCTTCTGGTATTATCATATGCCCTTATCACCTGGGCAGTTGGCACAAAATCCGCGGGCTTTAACCCGATAGCATATGCCGTCCTCGATGGACACATGTTGATAGTGGATCTTGTGTCGACAAGGACCACTGGTATCCATTTCTCTCTACACTCGACAGAGATATAGAGAGGTTTGTTATGGTTTGAGCCCTCAGGCGGCAGCTCCTTGTCGGTGAAGGTCAATGTCGGAGAAGCTCCTCCTGAAAAAACTAGCCCTTCCAACTGTTCGGGCATGGTGTCAATTGAAAGTTTGGCCTTGTCCATGGTAGAAAGGACAACCTATCTGTGAACTTTTGAGGCCATAAGCAGTCCCCAGATGGAGATGTCTGCTTGGATTTTCCTAAGTTGTTTCAATACAACCTCCTCCTCAAGTAGTTTTTCTTTCTGCCTCTCCGCCTTTTTGTCCTTCCCGGACGCCTCTTGTTGATCCAAGTGCGGGGGCTTGAAATACCGCCCACGTCCTAGTCATGTGGTCAACCTCGCCAACATACCAGGTATCATTTGATTGGTTTTGTCCCCAATCTTCGTCGGTGTGGGCAAGACATAGATCGTCATCTTCCCACCACATACCGTCGGCAACCGACAGACACCTGTCCGGTTTTGTTATTACTGTTTTTGTGCATACAGCATATTCCGTCCCTGCAGGGGCTTTGGCCTTTCTGGCTCTCTCAAGATCTTCAACCTTTTCCTACTCAAACTGCTTCAATGCAGTCTACTGTTCAGTATCTTCCGTACTCAAACTGCCCTTATTCTGAGCAAAATTCTTTACACCGGTGCTCTCTGGCGGTACATCTTGATTCTCGGCCCTTCCGGCCACCGTTGATATCCCAGCCCCTGATTGCCTCTACTTTGGCTGAGGTACCTCAACAACATCTGGCTCATCACTGAGCCACCCAGTAGCTTCTGCTGACCCTTCTAGATCAAACCAGTTGATAGTCACGTCCCCCAGATCCTGTTCGTTGAAGAACTGAAGGTTGACAATGTCCTCATCCAGTTCTGCTAGGTCATCTAGTCCCTAATTAGGTCAATCCTCTCGAACTACACAGATCTCTGCCCTAACCGGCAACTCTACCCTCGGCCTAGCCTGGCCTGTTGATGTGATGTAACCGCTCGGGTTGTACATGAAGCTCGCAGACCCCTCAAGCTTTGTATCATCATTCCGATCTATCTCCACAGTCGACCCAATTCTATCTTTGATAGTCACCACCACTGGTCCTGGTTGGGTTTGGGGGATGTCCAACATGCACAAGTCCGTGCTGTCTGGAATAAATACCTCCAGCTTGGGTAGGTGGGAAGGGGTGATATATATGCTTGGGTCATTTGGAATGACCAAGGTTTGGATCAGGTTAATGCATTTGGGGAGTGGAGCTTGGTTATGTGGTGGGAGTGGGTTGGTGGTGACATTCGACTTCTTCAGAGGCACGATTACCCTGTTGTGAACGAGATCTTGAATCTCATGATGCAATCTATAGCACTGGTCGGTGTCATGACCATGCTGTTGGTGAAAGGCACAGTACTTGCCCGGGTTATGGGAGGAAAGAAGCTTGTCCGATAATGTCCGCGGCTCCAGGGGCTTTAAGTGCCCTTTCCTGATCAAGACCCCCAAAGCTTTGGACAGAGACATGTATAGCGGGGTAAAGGTTCTCTGGCCTCAGGGTGGATACCTAGCGGTTTGTAAGCTACTTCCGGACGCACCGGTGAATGGTGTAGCTGCAAGGGTTTTTGGGGTGGTGGTGGTGACCATACCCACATCTGAAGTTCTGGCAACTGCAGCACTGCTTGTGCCTGCATTCATACTGCGGTTGAATGCCCTCTTGGGCTGCTCTCTTTCATGGTCAATCAGACCCTGTTTCATGGCGTCCTCGATCTGCACCCCGATCTCATATAAATCCGCAAAAGTGGGAAGGGGTAGGAAGATCATCTTTTGCATAAGCTTGGGCTGGAGGTTACGCACAACCATTCGTATCTGATCTTTGTCAACCGGACTGATGGTCATCATCGAGGCATTGGCCCTCCACCAGGTCACAAAATCGGAGAAGCTCTCGTTTGGCTCCGGCCTGGTTGTCTCGAGATCACGAGTTGTGACCTCGATTTGCTTGTTGTAGGAGTATTGAGCTATAATAGCCTTAGCCATCTCCTCCCAGCTTCTCTTAACAAAGTCCTCCAGCTTTGCGTACCAAATAGTCGCTACACCTGACAGGGTTCGGCCAAAGAGAGAAAGCTTCTGCAATCTGGAGAGGCCCATCGGCCTTAGGATATCCGAAAATAGCCGCAGGTGCACCATAGGATCTCCAAAACTGTCAAAATGGTCTATGCGCCGCATCTTAAATCGGTTCGGCAGAGTTACGGCCGAGTTAGTGTATCCATCCTCTATATCCGGAATGGATTTCATGCCTTGAGCCTTCTTGAAAAGCTTTTCTAGCTTGCTCACTTTTAGCGCTGTTGGATCCACCTCGAACTCAAACGGTGTATCCACTATGTTGGTGGGCGCTTTGGATAGCTGAGGTAGGATTGGGGGCGGAGCTGGCCCCGTTGGAACGTCCATATTTTCCTGGATGTTTACAGTCTCCCCGAGTGTTGGAACTCTTAGTAAGGGAGGAGGTGGGTGCGAAGCAGATGCTCTGGCTTGCTGTGGTTGTTGCTGTTGCTAAAGTCTGGCAATCAGCTCTGCCTCTTGGGCCATAACCTCGGCCTGTCGTGCGGCAAACTCTGCCTGGCGGACAGCATCCTGCTGCATGGCTTGCATAGTCTTCTGGAGTTGACGCATCATATCCTCCATAGATGCCATATTGTGCTGATCTAACTGAACAATCGGTATATTTGTCTCTGTAGTAGAAATTGAAACCTCAGCCTGACTATGCAACTGCTGTACTGATCTGGTAACCGCTGTACTGATGCACTGCGCCTAACCGACCTCCGTCTAGCAACCGGGGGTAAAGAAAGGAACACTGCTTGTCCGTCTATCAGATCCGCGGATCGATGAAGTCTGTGACTTCTAACCCAGAGTGCTTGGGGAATATCTGCCTGGTCAGATGCAATTATGCTAAACTACCTTGCAAAAAGATAAATAAAGCATAATAAGGAAACAAACAACCAGAAAAATGGACAGCATAACGGCTTAAAATAAAGACAACACACAGTTGGCATGACAACACACAGTTGGCATTTGCAAGCCGAATACGCTGTTCTCAAACACAGATCACTGTTCCCAAATCACTGCCCCAGATTTGATACCCTCAGGTAAAACTGATTCTCCGAATACTGATGCCCTCAGGCCTGATGCCCAGACTTGCAAACTGATACATGCATTCCTGTAGAGGCACACTCTAAAAGCACATAATCAAGCAAGTAAGAGCTAAAACACCCCTATGGAGGGGTACGGTTTCCCTGTCCTATCTTGTCAGGAGCTAGGGTTTCACTACGCACACAGCGGTTCCAAACAACCTATAATCGGGTAAGCAATCTGTCCTAGCTTGGAATGGTCACTATGGATTCCGATATGCACTAGGTTGAATAGTCAAAAAGGGTGCCCCGGTAACAACCGAGGTTTGTGTTCCCATCGTGGCAGAGCCCGTAACCAGTCAACCTTATGGCACGCAGCCTCCGGCAAACCGTTCAGGAATAGCAGACGGCGAACACGGTGTCTTAGGTGCACCAATGCAAATGCAATGCAAGGAAACACATAAGTGTAGTCAAAACAAGATATCATGAGTTTGAGTCAAGTTCTCTAAATCCCCAACAGAGTCGCCAAAAACTGTAGACCGCCCGAACTTCGCTCCGCGCGCGGGGGAGCAAATTATGGTTCTTAGCTACTACAGTTCGGACTCATGTCACGGTTCTGTATCTAGTCTCACAAAGTGCAATGTAAGACTGATAAATCACCAAAGAGTCCAAATCCGGCAAATCATTTTAGGAAACTGATTTTAATCAAGAAGTGCCAAACATGGACTACTTTGCCAGATTACAGAGTCGCCATCTAAATGTTTTGTTTTGGAAAATTTAGGAAACCCTGACTCGTCCCTAAGGCTATGTGTCTGTCATCACCAAAGTTGCCTTGGCTCGGGAACTTGGGTACGAGAGGGGAAGGTCTTGAAATGAGCACCCCCACTCTCCCGATCAAAGGATTGGCCTTTACTAACATAATATGTTGTTTTTGAAAATACATGCATTCTTATTCCGGTTTATTAACCTAGAATAACTATGTGATGCACACAACATACAAGTATAGACTAGATCGCCTAAGTTAGAACAAAACATTTCATGTTCGTTTGTTTTCGAAAATGGTTTGAAAGTGCTACTCGCAAGTAGGCTAAGACGCGGATTTTCCACTCTTAAGTGGGCTTAGAAAACATGATTTGCCACTCTCAAGTGGGCTTTAAGACTCACAATCATCGAGTTGTTCCAATTCAGGAAATTAAGCCTTCACCTACAGGCATTCAAGCAGTTAAACATTTAAGCAGTTAGCCTCATGGCAAGCATGCTATCATGGCAATCACTTACACACATGCAAGGATGCTAAAACATAAACACTTACAGTGTACTCCGAGCCAAAAAAGAAGCTAGTTAGTAATCAATGCATGATCCTAGCTATGTCAATAATGCCTAATGTAACACATGCAAAAATGCAACTAAAAATAGGCTCGGCTATTCTAAGATGTCATGTGAAATGCAACTTGATACATGTATTCAAATTAGTATTGAAATACAATGCAGTTTGTATGATGCGCCGAGCCCGGTGCATGCAAGACAGATGAATGGATGCACGCATGCAAACATAAGGATGCTAATCGAAATATGCCCTAAAACTAACCACTGAAAGCGGATAAGTAAAAGGGAGAAAGAAATGGGGGTTGGAAGACATGCATCACACACACACACGCTTATTATAACAGTTGTGCCCTCTCGACGGAGGGTTCGAATGAATTTTAGCTAACTAGCTACGCTAATTAAACTAATTATTACAAAACAACTAATTAACTAACTTAGCTAATTAATTATTACAAAACTTTAACTAATTAATCAAATTAATTAAATTACAAAACCAAATAAGTAAGAAACTAAATAGGCTGCCACAACTCTGCCTCAGAATGATGAATGATGCATGCTCGGTTTTGTCTTCCTGGAAATCCACCACCGTGCCTCGTATTGCCTCTGTTTGCACTGTTTTAGACTTCTGAAAATTGTGCCAATCTCCAAAACACTTATGATCCACCTTATGTACAATCTGAGATGTGGTCGGCCAAGAGGAATGGCCATTGGCTAAATTTCAAGGCTATCGGCCAATTATTGATAGCCGATCGGCACACTAGATAGCCGATTGGCCACTTTTTCCTCCAAACTTCTCCTTTTGCTACAACAGAGCACTAACAGAGGCATGGCAGTGTATTTGTAAAAAAATGTGTGTGCAACCACACTCCTTATCATGTTCAAAGCTCAAAGGAGTGTAGTGCTCGACTCTTGAGCCATCAATCACGCATCTTAATGCATGATGGCCAAAGAGGCCGAGTTGCATAAATCAATGTCTAATGAATGCACACAAAAACACATAAATGGCTTAACCTCTATCATGCATGATCAAGAGGGTCGGCGACCGAGAATTGAGGCACGTTTCATCACTTCAAGTATGAAACGTCCCTCGTTCCTTGTGTTTGGATTGACACCCTTTCCAAACATAATGCAATGCAAGGCATGCATACACAATGCAATGCAACAAGCATGCAAAAACCATGCAATGCAACAAGCATGCAACAACATGCTATCTAATCAACATGTTAAACATCCTGAACATGCAACATGCAAACAACATGAGCATGCAACAACATGCAAACAACTATGCAATGGCAAGGGCCATGTAATGCAACACTTAGTGGACTTAAACCGCATATGGACAGACCAGAGTGGGTCCAAAAACAGTGGCCAATAACACCAAAACTAAGGCACCAAAAGGCAAAACATGCATGCACACATATTGGTCCATAAGCTAGGCAACAATGCACAACCTTTAGAGGCACTCAAAGGGTGAAAGAAATGGGAACATGGCAATGCTATATGCTCTGAAATAACATAGTAAATGATGCCAAATCATGGACATGTCATAAATGAAGCATGCTAGGAAACTCAAAGCTTGAGGCTAGCATAGGCATTTGCACTACAACTATGCAAAACATGAAGCATATGGCCAATACAACCCAAAAAAGTCCTAGATCATGCTAAATAAAGGCTAAAACATGCACAGAGTAAAGCCAAAACAAGCTAGCATGAAGGGCTAAAACATGGATCATGCGAGGGCAATAGGGAGGATTACTCTACACCTACCAAGACTAAGCATGAGATGACTTCACCACCAAAATCAGAGTTATATCATGGAAAAATAACCCTAAAAACACACTGAAATGATAGCTCGCAAGCTTAGGCATGAAGGCATACACAATGACTCATGTTTAAGGCATAAAGAACCAACCTTCCAAAGCACGGAAAGAGTGACAAATATGAGTGCATGAACATGAAACATGGACTGAAATCACATATGAAATGATACCAAATCATGAAAGTAGCCCAAGCAATGCATGCTAGTGGCTTGGAAACTCAAAGCTAGTGAGCTAGATTGAACCATGGCTATACAAAACAATGCATGCGTGACCCAAAACACTTAAAACAGAGCTAGAGCATGCTAAAACATGGACAAAAACTTCTTGGAGTTGAGCCAAAAGCATGCTAGAAAGATAGTCTAAAGCATGATGCATGTTAGGCTATTGAATGGAATTGCACTACAAGTGCATAAACCATGCAAAGGGTGATCAAACCAAGCCAAAATAGTGAAATGCCATGCTAAAATAAGGCCTAATACATGCTAAGATGGAGCCAAGGCAAACTTAACAAACATGTTACTTTTATGAGCCATCTATACAAGCATACAAGACACAAGGAGAGGGGATGACCCTCTCCCATTTAAGACCTCAAAACACACTTTCCACCACTAAAATTCCTCTGGAATTCAGTGGTAGAAAGGTCATGCAAAGACTAAAACAAAAGCCTAAAGAGGTGGCCCAAAACAAGGCAAAACAAGGCACAAAAGGGGGTAGACCACCCCCAACACCAACAAGACCTTAAACAATCATTTCAAACACATGGAAATGAAGCTTTTTACAGTTGAGAGTTAAGCCAAAATAATCATGCAAATAAGGCTAAGTAAGCAATGAACGCAAAGCATAAAAGAGGGTTAGTGACTCACCCTTGTAGAACAACTTCAAAGAGGCAACTCCAACAACTTTCTGAGCTAAAAACCAAACTTTGAGTTCAAACAAAATCCTCAAGTACCTCAGCAACAAGAGTATGGTGTTTGAGTAGGTGCTTTAGTGCAAAAGTGTGAAGAAATTACACTTTAGAGCATAAACAAGCACAAATATAGAGAGAGAGTGATATATATTTTATATATCAAATTTCCAGAACCTCTAGAAAGGGAGAGGGGTCTCCCTTCTTATAGAAAATCAAATCTCAAGCTTGTTAAGCAAGCTTGAGACTTGATTCAATCCCTCCATACACGTGTATGGAGGATGAAATCTGTGCTCACCAGCTGTCACAGCTGGCACAAAAATATCTGCAAAAGCAAATAAAAAGGCCTCGGCCAAAAGATATGGCCGATCGTCCAAAAATGGTGCCGATCGGCCAAAAAGAGTGCCATCGGCCATTAATGGCCGATGACAAGAAAACAAGGCCGATGGGCACAAGGCCTGGCCGATGGGTTGTAGGGATGGCCAACAAGCCACCCTCTTCCCTCAGAAACAAAACCATAAGTCCTTGGTCCACAACCAAGCACAAAACAGACAAGTTGAGAGGTTCTAAGGCAAGGCGCGCAGTCGAAACCTTCGGGAACTCAAAACGAACACGAGTATGGATGATCATCGAGTGTTCAAAAGATGACATCCAAGTCTTGAGGACGGTCAAAAATGGGGTGTCTACAGCAAGTAAATTTTGTTTTAGTCACCAATAATCAATATACCCTGACAAAAAAAAAAAAAAAATAGTAGCTAAATATTGTACTTTTACCAACTAATATAGTTTTTGATCACCAATTCCACAACTTTTAGCGACTAAAATTTTTTTAGCTGCCAAATTTGGTCGCCAAAAGTGCAATTTGTTGTAGTGACTCCACAAATAAATCACTATGATTATGTGCAAAGTTTACTCTCAATATATATATATATATGCAAGTGAAGTAATGTAAATCAAAATCAAAGTATCGTGCATATTAGTTTTTGAAGAAAAATGCTAATAGGGAAGAATAAATATTGTCTCATGATGGAATGCCAAATACTAAGAATTTAAAATTACCACACTATTACCCTTTTTAAATCATGTCCACATACAAATAGTACCATCCCAAGATTAAATAGGACTTTTGTTAGGGAGCTTCTATATACACACATCAAACACCCTCTCCACACACACTTAATGAAGAGGTGTGTGGAAAGTGTGTGAGAGGGAGATGTGTATTGAGGGGAAAGGGTGTGTGTATATAGAAGCTCCCCTTTTGTTAGGTTGTAATGTAAAGGTTAAGGTAATATGATAAAGGGTGAAGGTAAAAAAAAGAAAAAGAAAAAATGACTTATGGAGTATTTATTGGAATAAGAATAAATAATCTAGGGCATTATTGAAATGAATCACTTTTCAATTTTTTCTCTCTCTCTCTCTCTCTCTCTCTCTCTCTCTCTCTCTCTCTCTTTTCTTTTTTTGTTTTGTTTTGTTTTGTTTTGTTTGTTTGTTTGTTTGTTTGTTTTTTTTTTTTTGAGTTCAAACTTGTTTGCCCTGTTTCACAACATAATAATTCCAATAACTCTCTAAATACATTGGGTCTTGTGTTTAACAAAGAAAGGTTAAATAAAAGGCTGAATTTTTTTTTCAAAGATGGCCTAAAATCATCTCTCAAGAATTGGTATGATTTTTCCAACTTTCATGATCTCAAATAAGTAAAAGTGTGGTAATAAATTAATGTATTCTCAGTATTCAACCAAAACAACGATTAATGAGACTAATCAACAGTATAATGCGCTTTCAACAAAAAGAATTAAGAGTAAATGTATAATAACCCTCCAAAGAAATAATGGCACAAAACTCACAAGGGTTAAGAGTCTCCACTTTTATTCTTCAAGATTTTCAAGTCATATCCACTCATCAATTAAAAATTGAGTTTATGTGGCTAAAGTGCAGTGCAAATAATTTTCCAGATATGAATATATGAAATGCTTTAACAAAGAGGATAGTAAAATAAACTACAACCATTTTCCATGTTAAATATCACAACTAGCACAATTACTAACTGTAAAAAATAAAAGATAAGCATGAGTATAGAATTTTTATTTTATTTTATTTTTTTAGGGAATAACAAAAATAATTGTAGGAAATAACAAAAATAATACTTCCCTCCCCCCCCCCCCCAAAAAAAAAAAAAAAAAAAAAAACTTGAATATGACAGTGTCCTCAATGTCAACAATAAACACAAAGAAGAAGGGATGGACACGAGATCACCTGGAAATAAGAATGCCTCAAATGATGTAGAGCACCTGCAAGTTTATTAGCATTCAAACAGCTTACCATTCATGCATATTCTATCTCATAGTGCCAAATTGTTCCAAATGCTTCATAATGAGCAAACAGAACAATTGGGGATTTCGCCAATAATAATTGTAAGGAATATGAAAGAAAAAGATAACTAGATGAGCATAAAAATGATTAATCTCAATGCTAATAATTGGATTATTCAAAAGAAAACGTTGAAGGTTATCTTCGAGTTAAGGATCAAGTGGCATCTAATCACCCTCCAATAAAATAGAATCATTAATGTCATAAGCCCAAAGAGTGGCATGGTATATGTGTTTAAACCAACTATCACTGTCAAGATAGGCAAGTGGAGGGTCCAGTTCCAGAATGGCATAGGCCACCTGGCATGCTGCAGAAATATACGTTGTATTGTACTGCATATATGAAGGGATAAAGACCTAACAGTAAAATTGAGAAAAATATTTATTAAAGTCACTCATTGGATGCAAAAACATGAAGTTCAAAATTATGAAGAATATTATTATCATTATTATTATTAATCTATGTGGCTTTTTTTTTGTTTAAAAAAAAAAAAAAAGGAAATGTGGGTTTAATCCTGATAAACAGGATCTTCTAAAAGAATTTCCTCAACCATTGCACTCCTCAATTCTAGAAATGGTTTCAAACGTTGCCCATTTACCTTAAACACCTCACCATTTCTAGGATTTTCAATTTCAACAGCTCCATATGGGTATACCACGCGGACTAAGAAAAGACCAGTCCACCGAGACCGAAGTTTCCCTGGGAATAAATGCAAATGTAAATTATAGAGGACTTTCTGACTAGGTATAAAGGATTTTCTTAGAATATTTTGGTCATGCATTTTTTTCATCTGATCCTTATATGACTTGGCACACTCGTACGCATCATTCCTTATTTCCTCTAACTCATTAATTTGGAGCTTGCAATTGGCAATTGGCACTTGCTTTGTCCAAACCAAGGTTAAGTTGCTTTATAGCCTAGTAAGCTCTATGCTCTAATTCAATAGGGAGGTGACAAGCCTTGCCATAGACCAGTCGATAAGGAGACATTCCTATAGGAGTTTTAAATGCAGTACGATAAGCCCACAATGTGTCGTTCAATCTTAAAGATCAATCTTCTCT
Organism: Camellia granthamiana; assembly: GCA_036172215.1. Taxonomy (NCBI): domain Eukaryota; kingdom Viridiplantae; phylum Streptophyta; class Magnoliopsida; order Ericales; family Theaceae; genus Camellia; species Camellia granthamiana. The sequence continues at coordinate 58,608,235 of CM069912.1, forward strand.
ATTAGGATTTACCATTTTTTCTAATATTTGTTTGATCTCCTGATTTGAAATTTCTACTTGTCCACTAGTCTGTGGATGATAGGCTGTTCCAACTTTATGAGTTTTGCAATATTTCTTCATTAAATGTTGAAAAATCCTATTGCAAAAATGTTTCCCACCATCGCTAATAATGGCATGAGGCGTACCAAAACGTGCAAAAATATTATTCTGTAGGAATCAGACTACAACTCGATGATCATTAGTTTTACATGCAATGGCTTCCACCCATGTAGATACGTAATCAACTGCAACAAGGATGTACAAATTACCAAATGAGTTAGGAAATGGTCCCATAAAATCAATGCCCCACACATCAAATATTTGGACTATTAAAATCAGGTTGAATGGCATCATGTTTCTTCGAGAGAGACTTCCTAATTGTTGGCATCGCTTACAGGCTGAGCAATATGTAAATGAATCACAAAAAATAGAAGGCCAATAAAATCCACATTGCAAAATCTTGGCAGCTATCTTTTTAGCACTAAAATGGCCTCTACACGCGTGATCATGACAAAAAGATATTACACTTTGTGGATCATTTTCAGGAATACATCGCCGAATAATTTGGTCAGGACAATATTTGAATAAGTATGGATCATCCTAGAAAAAATGCTTGGTTGTAGCTAAAATTTTTGACTTATCTTGTTTAGTCCAATGCATTGGCATTTGGCTAGTAACAAGGTAATTCACAATGTCTGCAAACCAAGGTGAAAATAATTGGGTCACATGCATTAATTGCTCATTAGGGAAGCTTTCAATAATGGGATTAGAGTCTATTGAAAAATCAATAGCTAGTCGCGATAAATGATCAACTACAACATTCTCGGATCCCTTTTTATCTCGAATTTCAATGGCAAATTCTTGTAAGAGTAATATCCAACGAATAAGGCAAGATTTGGCATCTTTCTTGGACATTAAGTATTTTAACACCGCATGGTCTGAGTAGACTATGACCTTAGAGCCTAGTATATAAGAGCAAAATTTTTCTAGGGCGAATACAATAGCCATCAACTCTTTTTCTGTAGTGGAATAGTTAAGTTGCGCATCATTTAGTGTCTTACTGGCATAATATATTACATGAGGGACTTTATCAATTTGTTGCCCTAAAATAGCACCAATTGCATAGTCAGACGCGTCACATATAATTTCAAAAGGTTGACTGCAATTAGGTGGTCGAATTATAGGTGTAGAAGTTAGCTTAGATTTCAATTTTTCAAAAGCTTGAAGGCACTTGTCATCAAATACAAATGGTGCATCTTTGACCAGCAAGCTACACAAAGGACGAGAAATCTTGCTAAAATCCTTGATGAATCGTCTATAAAATCCTGCATGCCCTAAGAAACTTCTAAATTCTTTTACAGTTTTAGGAGGTGGAAGGTTGGAAATTAAATCAATTTTAGCTTTGTCAACCTCAATACCCTTATCTGAAACTACATGTCCAATAACAATTCCTCTTTTTACCATAAAATGACATTTTTCCCAGTTAAGTACAAGATTCTTTTCTTTACATCGGGGTAGTACTAACATAAGATGGTGCAAACATTCATCGAAAGAATTCCCAAATATTGAAAAATCATCCATGAAAACTTCTAGAAAATGCTCAACTATATCAGAGAAATGCTAATCATGCATCACTGGAAAGTGGCTGGGGCATTAAAAGGCACGCGACAATAGGTGAAGGTACCATAAGGGCAAGTGAACGTAGTTTTCTCTTGGTCTTTTGGAGCAATAAGAATTTGGTTACAACTAGAGTATCCGTCAAGAAAACAATAGTTTGCATGACTTGCTAACCTTTCCAACATTTGGTCTATGAACAGAAGGGGAAAATGATCTTTTCGTGTCATTGAATTTAGCTTTCGGTAGTCAATATAGACACGCCACCCCGTTTGCACATGAGTTGGAACCAATTCATTGTTCTCATTTTTTACTACTGTAACATTTGATTTCTTGGGTACCACTTGAACAGGACTTATCCTGGTACTATCAGAAATTGGATAAATTATACCCGCATCTAAAAGTTTAAGAATCTCGGCCCTAACTACTTCTTGCATGTAAGGATTTAGGCGTCTTTGTGGCTCATGTGAGGGTTTAGCATCCTCTTCTAAATGGATTCTATGCATAACAATAAAAGGATTGATTCCCTTAATATCATTAATGGACCACCCTATTGCTTTCTTATGTTCTTTTAGGACCTCAAGTAATTTGTGTTCATTAGCATCTTCCAAATCAGAAGCAATAATTACGAGAAGAGACTCAGAAGGACCAAGGAATACGTACTTAAGGGTATTAGGAAATGGTTTTAATTCCAATTTAGGGGGCTCCAGTAGGGACGGAAGTGATGGTGTTGAAGAAATTGGAAGAGAGGCCAGTTTAGGTTGCCATTTATTGATGCTCATTATTGGAATAGAACCTAACAGTGCATTAACTTGCTCAATTGACTCATCAATATCCAAATTACATCCAAAAAGAGCTAGGCAGGCCTCTAAGGGATCTTCATAATTGGATTCAATGAACTTATCCTGAACAAGATTATCAATCTGGCACACAGTACTAGCTTCTTCTTTAGTTGGTGGTTGTTTACTAATATCGAAAATATTGGGCTCAACTGTCATATTACCAAATGAAATTTTCATAACACCATTCCGACAGTTTATTAGCGCATTAGAAGTAGCTAAAAATACCCGACCTAGAATAACAGGAATTTGATTATTTGAATTGTGGACAGGCTGAGAATCTAGTACTATGAAGTCTATTGGGAAATAAAATTTATCAACTTGAATCAAAACGTCTTCAATAACTCCTCTAGGAATTTTAACAGATCTATCAGCCAATTTAAGTGTCACAGAGGTGGGTTTTAACTCTCCTAGACCTAATTGTAAGTAGACCGAATATGGAAGTAAATTGACACTACCCCCAAATCTAACAACGCTTGCTCAATATGATGGTCACCTATTGTACAAGAAATTGTGGGACAACCAGGATCTTTATACTTGACATGTACTTTTTGTTGAATAATGGAGCTAACTTGTTCTGTTAAGAATGCCTTTTTAGGGACGTTAGTCTTTCTCTTCACAGTTACAAGGTCTTTCAAAAATTTAGCATGTGCAGGTACTTGTTGAATAGCATCTAGGAATGGAATATTGATTTGAACTTGTTTAAATATTTCTAGAACGTCTCCTAGTTGTGCACCTTTCTTAGGAGCAACTAACCTTTGAGGGAAAGAAGATTTAGGAATATAACTTCTAACTTCAGGTTCTATTTCAGTAAGTTGTGAGACAAAAGGTTCTTGAGTTTTAACAAGTTCCTTTGGATTCTTTCCTTTATCTAACTCCACTAGTCTCTCCTCTACCGACATGTGTACTTGGTTGTCTACTTGTTTTCCAGACCTAAGGGTAACAATAGATTGAACCTCTTGTGAAGTGTCAGGGGAATTTATGGCAAATTGCCCTTTAGGATTTCGTATAGGTTGACTAGGAAACCGTCCTTTCTCTCTCTCAGACATCTGGTTGGCTAACTGGCCTATTTGGCTTTCTAATTCAGAAATAGCTGAGTTTGTTTTATGGATTGGCCAGTCATTTGCATGAATGCATTTAATGTATCTTCTAAAGATCGACGCTGCTGCTGAGGCACAGCAGACTGAAAATTGGATTGAGAAACAGTAGGTCGATTAACATAAGGTTGATTAGGAAATGTTTGGGTTGGAGAACGGAACCCTCTTTGTTTTCTTAACCTTTTTTTAAATGTTCTTTCAATTTCAGGATTAAAAGGTACTATTTCTAATTTCTTCGATCTATGACCAAGCATGCACTAATCACCCTAGAATTTATTTTTTTATATTTTTTTATATATAAGAATAATTTTTTTAATATTTATATTTATATAATACTCAAGAATAAAAAGTGATCCTAAATAAAATAAAACAGAAAATTTTTGTCTATGTTATTCTAACTTAGGGTGTTAAGGGAATCTAAAGCAAATCACTAAAACATACTACAGCAGAATATATATATATATAATGCAACAAAATGATTCAAAAAGCGTTCGCAATAAGAACAGAAATAAATAGATAACAATGTAATAAAACAAGCAAACAAGCACAGACCACTAATTCTAATTATACAAAAAAAAATTTAATTTTTTTTTTGAAGTCCTACGAACCAGTAGAAAGGTATATTAAACTCAATTTTAATCAATCCTCTTATATCAAATACTCGACAACGGTGCCAAAAACTTGTTGTGAATTTTAAATGTACTCGCAAGCGCACGAACCGTACAATAGTATAAGCATATGAATGCGAGGTCGAACCCACAAGGACTTGTGAAAATTAATTATTTTGGAATTTAAATTACCTTAACCTAGTTAACAAATCTGAAATTTTTGATTCTAAATTCTACTAATGCAACACAATGACAAAGATAAAGCTGAAATTGATAAAGCAATCAAATAAACGAGACTAAGGTTTCAGAATCCACACTCAAATATAAATAATAATAAAATAACATAATCTGATCAATTCCCTTAATGTCCAACACAATAATTTAGAATTCAATCTTAATTATTATGGAAGATATCGTTGTTTAGTTCATTTAAAATAATAATCTTATGTATGTTCTTTCTCGTCAAATTATTCCAAATTAAATCATCTAATGTATCTGTTGGCAACAAATCACAATAGATATCCGTTATTTGATTTTTAACAGAGATATGATCAAGGCAAGCAAATTAACTCGAAAATTTCAAATCATGAAAGAAACCGAATTAAATTCATATCCAAAATTTACTGAATTAATTTAGAAGAGACAAGAACAATTAATCACTAAAACTTCAATTTAGGGAATAAGATCTGATCATGTATTCAATTACTATCATACAAGAGGCTTCATCCTTAAACTTAGCTAATAATTTAGCTACTCATAATTATTCTAACATACACACTAAAATCAAACATGAAAATAAAACTTACAACTGAAAGGAGAAAATTACACCAAAATACAAGACCGGGCTCCAATCTTTTTTTTTCTCCAAAAACTCCCCATTTCTCACATTCAATTCATCTCATTTATAGAACTCACTACATACTCCTGAAGCTGTCTAATTTTTAGAAACTGGTATTATTGAGATTTTGAGGCTAAAATTGTTGAAATTTGATGCATCGATTTCCATTAACAGATCGCACGCCTCCATCTTTGTCTCCATTCTTTGGCTCCTTGTCTTCGGCAACTGCGTTCAGTCTTCAATTCAAAGATAATGTTCAGAGATTATGTTCATGAGTCTGAGGAAATGATTTTATTGCACCTTCTAAATTGCGCAGCTAATAAGTCAATAGAGTGGTTGGAAACTTTCTCTTTTCTTTCTTATTTATTTATTTTTATTTTTTTATTCTTTACTCCTTTATTTAATATATATATATATATATTTATATAGAAACAAACAAACGGGTGGCTTTTCATTTTTTTATTATATTTTCTTTATATTATATTATAATATTATAAAATGTATCATTTATAATAATATGTATACAACACTCAAAATCACACAAAATTATAAAATAGTACTTGTTATTAGACTAATAAAGTGTATATTAGCAAGCCAAATATGTAATGTTATGGCACTTATCACCTTGGTCGCACATGCAAGACAAAGGAAGCCCCCTTGGGCTTGTTACTAAGGCACAACATGGTTGATGCATGGGTGATAGTAGGCTTGGCTGTGGCCTTCGCTCTGGGAAGCTGGGGAGTTCGTGGTTAGGTGGCCAAGGGTGGAGGCTTCGCTGAGGTGAATATGAAAACATGGCTGATAGCAGGCTATGAAGTCCTGAGAATGCATGTCATAGCTAAACTGAATTGAGAAGGCAAGTGCAGCGGCAAACACTATCTCCTCAAGTGCACTTGCTGAGGTTCAAGCTGAGAAGGCAAGTTGTAGCGGCAAACACTCTCGCTGCAAGTGCATTTGCTGAGGCATCTGTGCCAAACAGATAGTATATTGTACATGCAAAGGGACGCGTGGCACCTTCAGCCTAGTAGCTCAAGGTAGAATATTCCATGTGATTCTTAAGGACACATGTCCTTACTTTATTTGGGCACTTGTTATCCTTTGGTACCAAGGAAAAGCCTATAAATAAGACCCATTTCCCAAGGTCTAGGGAGAGAATTTTTCTGGGAATTTAGGAGAGATGCTGCCCATTTGTGCACTGCCATTCCTTTCTTCTTGAGTCACTTGCTCTACCTTCACCTAGTTGCTCATTCTCTAACTTCCCTAGAGTTTTGTTGACTCATTCTCCAACCATTCCATCTTTGTTGGACCATTAACATAGTTTTGCCTTTCTAATTATTTTCCTAATCATTGTTTACCTCGAACCTCTCTACATTTTTGATGACTCCACTGGGGAGGCTACTTTGTTGATGATCCATACCCGCAATGGTTTTCATACTTCATTCGAAAAGATGGCGGAAGATAAAGTTTAGGAGTAACCACGGCAGTAAGGCTCTTCTAATGGCAGAGCAGCACATGCTGAAGACTATGACCACAGTGTTATAGTCAAAGTAGTCCAGTCACTTCAGGACACGCAGAGGGAAATCCTGTTGGCCTTGCAAACTCTCATCGAAGCTATTTGTAGACACCCCATTTTTGATAGCTCTCAAGACTTGGGTGCCACCAATTGGTCACCCAATGATGAATATATATCCTTGTCAAATGCTCAAATTCCTCAGCAGGAAGCCTCAGCTTTAAGCCTCAGAAACATACAAACCTTGTGCCTTGTTTTTAGACCAAAACAGAAGCTTTTCAAGATGGATCATCCAAGGGCCTGCCGGCCACTATTAGTGGCTTGGCAGCCACTAATGCAAAAGCTAGATATTTTTGGCCAGCTGTCTCCACAAATGCATGCACCATTCCAGCTGTGTTTGTATGGATATTTCTAGGGGTCTCTCATATATTTCTATATATAGATGACCCTCTCTTATGATATAGGGTTAGAAAAATTTTGTGCTCTCTCTCTCTATATATATATATATTTTTTTTTCTCTCTCCTTTGTAACTTATACACTCCTGACCTACACTCTCCAAACCAAACCTAGAGGGTTCTTGGCTGAGGTGTCTGAGCTTGCATCTTTGCCCTTGGGGGTGTTAGATTGGTGGTTTATAACCTCAAAGGGTCATTCCTCTTCAAAGGTATACACCCTAGCTTATTTGTATCCTTTCTTTTCCATTCTTTTTTTTTGGGGGGGGAGGGGGGAGGGGGGGGGCTGTTTTTCACCTGTATTTTTGGGTTGAAACTTGTGGTTTTAAGCCATTAAAGGTAGAGGGGTGGACCACCCTTCTTTGAAGCTTGTCTTCTAGGCTTTTACTCTTGTGTTTCCCACATTTTTATCAAAATTTTTTGAGCTTTTTACTACTGATTTTTAGAGGTTAAAAATCATGTTTTGAAGTCCCAAAAATGGAGGGATTAGCCTTCCCTCCTTGTGCTTGTGTGCCATTTTTAATTCCTCAATATTGTGTCTTGTTGTTTTAGCTATTTTTATCTTAATTCCAGCACTTTTTTCACTGTTTTAGGGTTGTTTTTAGTTTTTCATTTCATTCAAGCTTTGTTTGGTAGGCTTGTAGTGTAATGGTCCTCATAGGTTTGGTGTTTTAGGCCTTAGACATCAACCTATTTGAGTTGATAGCATTTATTTAGTGCTTCCCATACTTGTGTTCATCTATAATCACCTCTGCATCCTCCCCAATTTCTTGGCTTTTTTACTCTCTTTGAGAGTTGTTTCAAACCGATTGCTTGTTTATGCTTGAGATAGAGATTATTGTGCTTAATGGTTTAATCTCTTCAGAGGTTCATTACCAATGGCATGACATCTCTCTCATGCCCAAAACAACACTTGGTTTGACACTTCCCTCTTTTAGTGGACTTAATGCTCATTTTGGACTAAAATGACTAATGGATGGAAAGGTAACTAAAAGAGGTAATTAATGGCTTAAAAGAGGTAATAAGATAATAACCTAGTTTGGTGTTCAATCGGACGTTAATTGAACATATGGAAACTTAAGTCATTTCATATTTATTAGTGATGAAATGGTTCAAGTTTCTAAGGTCAACCGCTTCCCTTGATCAAATCATGAAAGGGAGGAGGTTTGTAAGTCTTTTATTGTGCATTTATTGAAATTGTATCCCTTGGTTCATGAGTCATCATGCAGTGGATTTGCATCGATTGATGGCTTGTGAATCGAGCCTACCCCTCATTTGAGCTGTTTGATGATAAGGAGAGGTAAGGTGGATAGACATCCCCTTAGAATGCTCTATTTGTGCTCTGTTTGTTTTCTGTTGCAGGAGGAGAAACCCGACATTAGTGGCCGGCCGACCACTACTTTTGTACTGTAGGCCACTTTTAGTAGGCGGCAGGCTACCATTTCTGGCTTGTCGGCCACTTTTGTCAACCAGGCAGTACCTTTTTCTTAAAGAACAAGGCAGAAACTAAGGTGGAAAATCAATGCAATTTTCTGGCTGCAAAATAGAACCCCTTTTTGGCAGCAAAACAGAGACATTTTCGGGTGGGAAAACCGCTTGCATGCATAAGTCATTTCATTGATCCTCGGGACCCGTCAAACAGTGGATTTGTAATTAATTAATTAGTTTCAATTCCAATTTTGGTATTGTAATAAGTAACTAGGTTTTTTTGTATTGTACATAATTAGCTAGAATAGTTAATTAATTTGTGGTGTTGTAATAATTAGTTAATTAGTCAATTAGTTAGTATAGCTAATTTATTTTTGTTTGTAATAGTTAGTTAATTAGCTAGTCCATTTATTCGGACCCTCCTGCGCGAGGGTGAAACTGTAATAATATGTATGTCTTTCAACCCCACGTCTTTCTCTCTTTTATTTATCCGCTTATGATGGATAGCGTAGCATATCATATGTTTGTTTAGCATTTCTCATGCTTTGCATTCATTTGTCTTGCATACATTAGGCTCGGTTCATCATGCTAACGCACATTGTCGTTTATTACTTCTTACTTGAATACGTGCTTAAACTGCATGCTATCAAGTTAATTCACATGTCAAATTAGTAGTCGAGCCTATTAGTTACATTTCGTATGTGTTGCATTAGTCATATTGCATTAGTTAGGAGCATGCATGTTTTCTAATTCCTTTACTTTGTTTGGCTTACCTCGGAGTATTAGGTGAGCATTTTAAGTTTTAGCATATCGTATACTTGTGATTGTTGCCATGTTAAGCATGATTACCATAAGGCTAAGTGCTTAAGTGATATAATTGTTTAAATGCCTATGGATGGAGGCTAATTGCTTAAATTGGGCCAATTTGATCAATATACATACAAACTCACTTTTTCCAAGTGTTGCGTATTCAAATCATTTTTCAAAACAAACATGAAATCGAAATGTTCCAATTTTTACAAATTAGTCTATACTTATATGTGCATCACATAGTAAAATAGCCTAATAATCGAAACAAGAGCATATAATGTAAATAAGAATCGCATCATGATTAGTAGATGCCGATCTTTCGATCAAGCGGGGGTGCTCAATTCACAACCTTCCCCTCTCATACCTAAGCTCCTGAGCTGAGACAGATAAGTGACCTTTGGCACGAGTCTCGGGTTTCTTAAATTTTTCAAAAATATTTAGGTGGCAACTCTGTATCTGGCAAAGCAGTCCATTTTTTGGCATTTTGATTCAAAATTGATTTTCCAAAAGATTTGCCAGTTTTGGACTCATTTGTGTTTATCTATTTCATATTGCACTTGTGAAAATCATATTCAAAACCACGGGAGTCCGAACTGTAGAGCTAGTCGTCTCCGAAAAGAGCACAAAAAGTCAAGCTACACTATTATGGCCATGGTGTCCAGACCAGTTCCAGTATAGGGCCTCTGCTTGCAGTAGTCCCAAACCTAGTGCCTAATCCACTCTTTGAGAATCGGGCTCTGATCCAGGTGCCTCCAGTGGTACCTCAGGTGAATAGTAAGGCTACTAGTTCAACTACACAGGGGCAGACTGGCCCTTACCAACCCACTCACTTCGTTACTATAGCCGATGTCTAGGCTATGCTCGAGTAAGAGAGTAACAAGAAGAAACTACCGTCTCTCCTAGATTCGGATGTAAAACCCCTATATCCTTAAGAGATACTAGCCATGCCATATCCAACTGGGTATATAGTACCCAAGTTTGTGAAGTTTGATGGCAAACAAGGTAATGCTAGAGAACACGTGGTAAGGTTCATTGAGACCCTTGGTGTCCATGGTAGTGACCACCATCTGCGCCTCCGGGAGTTTTCCAAATCACTCACTAAAAAGGCTTACAGTTAGTACGTGAACTTGGCCTCTAGCTCAATCAAGAGTTGGGAAGTGTAACAACCCTGAACTATTATTAGCCACTAAACCATTATTAAGAATGTTCAATGAGTAATTGAGATGAAATCTCAAGTTAATTGCATGTGTTATATGCTATTTGTGTTTATATCTGTTGTCGTAGAAATATCTGTTTGTGTTTCTATTCTATTCTGCGAATTGAAGGCCTTATCGGCCACAGAATGTGAAATTGACTGAGAATACATGCTATTTAGCATTTTTAGAATTTTATGGTAGGTTTAATTGAAATTTGATTCGGAACGAATTAATTAGAATAAAATAGATAGAATTAACTAAGCCTAATCAAGTTTAATTAATTCAAGCTTATATAAGGCAACTTGTTGACTTAGAATCATTAGATAAACTTTTGTTTTCTCATATTTAAGCTCAAAACGTGAGGGAGAGAGAGAGAGAGAGAGTGTGTGTGTGTGTGTGTTAAGCTTGGAAACCAAAGGATAGGAAGAAGATTTGTAGAGAATTCAAGGTTTTGGACTTAGAGATTCCAACAATTAGCCAACTAGAGCTCAATTGGGAAGTTTAGGTGAGAATTCAAGCCTTTGATTATGTAATTAAGTTAGCTAATACATGAGTTCGAAAGAAATTCAAGATTAAGACAAGGATTGAACTCATATTATAGGATTAAAGCTTAGGACTTGCATGCATGCTCATTTCATTGTGTTTTGGAGATGTTTTCAAAGAATTTCCTTTTTGCATGTCCTCATTTTGGTTTTTTTTTTTTTTTTCTCTCTCTCTCTCTCTCAGAATTCAACATTTTTTTGAGTTAAACACCTCATTTGATTATGTTTTGAGAGCTTTGAAGTCAAGGCAATTCATGCATGTTATCTTTATGTTATGTTCTTTAAGTTTTAAGTTTGATTGTCCACAATTGGCATGCTTTTAGGTTTTGATTTTGCGAAATGATTTCGAATTCACAATGCTTTACAAGTTTACATATATTTCCTCAAGTTTTAGGCCGAAAAGGAGGTGTTTTGTTGGTTTGAATTTGAGTTTTGAAGCTTGGAGAGCAATATGAAAATTCCAAATTTTGCACCTTCCGCTCGAGCGGTGGAGTCTGTGCTCGAGTGGAGAATGCGATCTCCTAGAAGTTTTACAAACTTTTACAGACCGCTCGAGCGACCAATGTTGCACTCGAGCGTACTACCCTGTTTTTGAAAATCTGACTAAATGTTCTAAAGTATATTTTGGCATCCTCATTGCATCTTAGGCATTCCTAAGCCTTAATTAGGATATAATAAAGAGGATAAAGATTGGAAAAAAACCAAGAAAGAACCGAAATAAAATAAGTACTTTCCAAGCTTGTGTTTCAATGTATATCCATTATGTGTTTGTGTAGGTCACGCGCCGTAAGCTATCTGATCTGTCTGCCTTATCTGATATGCTAGTGGAGCCATTTGTAAGTAATAACTTAGTAAAGCAATGTTCAACTTTATTTATTTTCTGTATGATGAAATAAGATCTGTTTTATGAAATGTTATGTTTTGTACAATGAATGATTGTCCAATTTCTGACATGTATTTGTGGCATCCTTAGCATTATGTGATATCTGTTAGCTGTTACTCGGTATCGGAGCTTCCATTATGGAACTTAGTATATTTGTTATCTGTTACCCATACTAGAGGCTCAATTATGGAGCTCAACATATCAGTCATCTGTTACTCGGATCCAGAGGTTCCTTTATGGAACTGGTTACTCATAACCACCATCTGTTCTATATATGCTTTGTATCTGTTCTGTATATGTTTTGTTAGCACTAATGGATGTACCACGCATGATTAAGCATGAATCTCTGACTTATGTATATGAATTTGTTTCTGATTTTCGAATCTGGTATGGGACATCATTCACTAAACCCTTTACTTTGTTATTATTCACTGGGCTCCTACTCACAGTATTATTTATATGTGTAGGTGATCAGGCGCCCAACCAGGCTCAATGATGAATGCCTGGAAATCTATTTTGTCGGCCAACCTTTGTGCCTCCTGAGGAGGTTCCGAAAAAGTCACGTGGTTGTGTTTTGTGAACTAAGTTTAAGACTTTGTTTTCCCTTGTAAATTTCAAACAAGTTTCTATTTATTTATGTATTGGGCTAAGTCCCCTTTTGGTTTCATTTGTAGATATGCGTGGCATAAGACTAATGTAAATATGATGTTACATGTGTGTATATAAAGTTTGAAATTTCTATCCCATGTATGTCTGCACAATTCAATGAATTATGTATATTTTATATGTCTACTTCTGCAACCCCTTATTATGTGTTAATTTGTTCAAAGGCCTTCAGTAATCCCAGGATTACTGGCTGGTTATGACGCTAAACCTATAGGGGCGAGTTTGGGCCGTGATAGAGTGGTATCAGAGCACGTGTTATATCGCACACATGAGTCCATGTGAGTTATAGGATGTCCTAGGAAAGAATTAGGGACATTGTATCTACATGTGTGAGTGTGTGTACCAATCTGTGAATAAGAGAACCGGCAATAAGAATATATTAATCTAAAATATAATGAATTAAATGTGAACACTGCGAAAAGAACTATTGCCTCTGTTTACTATTGTTTTGTTTACCTATAGCAAATGGAAAATACAAGATGTGATGGTACAACCGAATCTTTCGAAGCCCGAATGAGCCGAATGGAACAAATGCTTGCAGCCTTAACAGAATCTTTGAAGCATCAACCTTTGCCCAAACCTTTGTCCCCTCTGCCTCCGCCAGTGCAAGTTAAACCAGACGGCAATGATGTCATCAACCTAACTCAGAAGTTCATGAAGATGAAACCGCCAACTTTTTTAGGTGGTATTGAACCATTAAAGGCAGAGACATGGCTACTTGAAATGGAAAAATTATTTGAAGTATTTCCCTTCTCTGAGACTCGGAAGGTTCTTCCCTTATGACAATGAATCCTACTTTGAATTGTTTAAATGCTAGGTCGTTCCCCTCAAGTGACGCGTTGCGCCTGCCTCCGAGTGTTTCGAAAAGTGAGTAAGGGGCACTGCATCGATGCCTAGGTGGGGTGAAAAATGGGCAAAGGTTCCTGCGTTTTTCTAGACGAGCTCGGGTAAAGAAGCTAGTCCAAGACTATAGGTTTAGGATAGCCACTTGGAATATAGGAACCTTAACTAGTAAGATGATGGAGTTAGTAGATGTTATGATTAGGAAGAGAGTTAGTATAGCTTGCGTACAAGAAACTAAGTGGACGGGTGAGAAAGCTAGGGAAATTGAAGATACCGATTTTAAACTTTATTATAGTAGTAAAGATAGACGCAGGAATGGGGTAGGAATCTTAATTGCCAAGGGTCTTGTGGAGAATGTAGTGGTGGTCATTAGGAAAAAGGATATGATTATGTTAGTTAAACTAGTTATTGGAGGGAATATAGTGAACGTTATTTGTGCATACGCCCCTCAAGTAGGATTAGATAATCAGACTAAGAGGGATTTTTGAGAGCAAATGGATGAGATCTTATAGAAGATACCCATAGGAGAGAACCTGGTTATAGGTGGAGATTTTAATGTCCATGTAGGCATAGATAAACTAGGCTATGAAAGGGTGTATGGTGGATACGGTTTTGGTGACAGAAATGAGGTTGGAGAGAGTATTTTAGATTTTGCATTGGCTTCTGACTTGGTGGTGGCCAATACTATGTATAAGAAGAGGAAGGAGCATATGATAACATTTAAGAGTGGGTCAGTTAAGAGCCAAATAGATTACTTCTTAGTGAGAAAAGTGGACTACCTAAAATGCAATGATTGTAAGGTAATTCCTGGAGAGAGCCTGACCTCTCAACATAGGATTTTGGTAATAGATTTATGTTTTAGAGAGCAATACTAAGCTAGGAAGGATGGTGGGCGTCGTAGGACGAGATGGTAGGACCTAAAAGGGGATAAATTAGAAATATTTAAGAATAGAATGGATAAGGAAAGTACTTGGGACTTAGAACATGATGCTAACACTATGTGGAACTCGATGGCTAATTGTATGAGAAGAATCTCAAGGGAAGTGCTTGGAGAGTTGAAAGGAACAGGACCCAGCTCTAGGGAAACTTGGTGGTGGAGAGAAGAGGTTCAAGCGGTAGTTAAGGCAAAAAAAGAATGCTTTAAAAAGTGGCAAAAAGATGGAACTAAGGAAAACCTTAAGAGCTATAGATTGGCTAATAAGGAGGTCAAGAAAGTAGTGAGAGAGGCTAAGTTGAAAGCTTATGATGACCCATACACTAGACTAGATAGTAAGGGGAGAGAGAAGAGGGTATAAAAACTTGCTAAGATACGGAAGAGGAAAACAAGAGATTTTAATCAAGTTAAGTGCATCAAGAGTGAGGATTCTAAGGTATTGGTGAGGGATGAAGAGATTAAGGAAAGATGGAAGAACTATTTTGAGAAACTATTAAATGAGGAACATAGAGGTACGACAAAAGGGAAAGAAATAGCCAATAATATGATAAACCAAGACTATAGATTCTATCGCAGGATTAGGAACTTTGAAGTGGAGATTGCACTTAAGAAGATGAAATCAAATAAGGCTTTAGGACCAGATGATATCCCTATTGAAGCTTGGAAGTGTTTGGGTAAAAAGGGGGTTGCTTGGTTGACTAGGTTGTTTAGCAAAATTTTGTTGACTAGGAACATGCCAAATGAGTGGAGGAAGAGTATTTTAGTGCCAATCTATAAGAATAAAGGAGATGTCCAGAATTGCAACAACTCTAGAGGAATCAAGCTAATGTGTCATATAATGAAAGTGTGGGAGAGGGTGATAGAACGCCGATTGCGAGATATAATAGAGGTATCAGAGAATCAATTTGGGTTTATGCCTGGCAAGTAAAAAATGGAAGCGATCTATCTTTTGAGGAGAGTAATAGAAAAGTATAGAGAAAAGAAAAGAGACATTCTATGATGTTTATCGACATTGAGAAAGCATATGATAGAGTGCCTCGGGATATAATATGGTGGGTGCTAGCGAAGAAAATGGTGACAAAAGGTTACATTGATGTGATTAGGGACATGTATGAAGGGGTGATGACCACTATTAGATCACCTGCTGGAGAGACAAATGAATTTCCTATTACTGTAGGGTTACACCAATGATCTACCTCAAGTCCTTATCTTTTTGCTTTAGTTATGGATAAGTTGACAAGAAATATCCAGGATGACGTGCCATGGTATATGCTTTTTGCAGACAATATAGTGCTAGTGGATGAGACTAGAGAAGGACTTAATATAAAGTTGGAGATTTGGAGAAAAGCTCTTGAATCTAAAGGATTTTGGATAAGCAGAACTAAGGCAGAGTACATGGAGTGTAAATTTAGTAACAGTAACAATGAAAGCAGAGGATAAGTGAATATTGAGAACCAAGAACTGCCTAAGAGTGAACATTTTCATTATTTAGGGTTAATTATCACAACGGCGGGGGAGATTAATGCATATGTGGCCCATAGGATTAAGGCGAGATGGTGTAAGTAGAGAATTGCATCTGGGGTATTGTGCGATAAATGAATACCCACTAGACTTAAAGGTAAGTTCTATAGAACGGCTATTAGACCAGCGATGTCGTATGGGACGGAGTGTTGGGTAACCAAAAAACAACAGGTAGATAAGATGAGTGTGACTGAGATGAGAATGCTAAGGTGGATGTGTGGCAAGACTAGACAAGACAGAATTAGGAATGAATGTATTCGGGAATGGGTAGGAGTAGCACTGATAGAAGATAAGTTAAGAGAGAATCGATTGAGATGGTTTGGTCATATTCAACAGAGACCAACAGAGGCAGTAGTGAAGAGATGTAATGCTGTAATGGTAGATGGAAGTGTTAGGGGACGGGGTAGGCCTAGATTAACGTTGGTTAGTGTTGTAAACAGAGATATAGATCTACTTAATTTGACTAATAAAAAGGCCTTTGATAGGGCCGCATGGAGAAAAAGGATTGATATAGTCGACGCCATTTGATGGGACTTAAGGCATGGTTTGGTTTGGTTTATAAGTCTGCATAGCTCTATAGACATTGTACATATGTTATTTTCTTCCGCTAGCCCTTATATTATGAATCTGTCTCAGAGGCCTTTAATCTAAGGATTACTGGCCGGTTACGATGCTAAACCTACAGGAGTGGGTTTGGGTCGTGACAGAGTGGTATCAGAGCACAAGTTGTACCACACACACAAGTCCATAAGAGTTATGGGATGTCCTAGAAAAGAAGTAGGGACATTACATCAGCATGTGTGAGTGTGTGTGTGTGTGTCATTATATGACATATCTGAAACAATATGAGATGAAATAAACTGAAATTCAACACTATAAGAACTGTAAAGAATTATTTGCCTATGTTTGTTAGTGCTTTGTTTACCTATAGAATATGGATAGAACAAGAAATGATGATGAATCTGAATCATCTGATGCTTGGATGGTCCGACTTGAAAGAATACTTGAGGTTTTGGCAGAATCTATGAGATAGCAACGAAGACAGCAACCTTTGCTCCCTCCGCCTTCATCGGTGCAAGTAGAGCTAGTAAATAATGATATTATTACCTTGACTCAAAAGTTCAACAAGATAAAGCCACTGACTTTTCTAGGTAGCATTAAGCCATTGAAAGTCGAAACCTGAATGTTAGAAACTGAAAAAATTATTTGAAGTGTTTCCATGTTCTGAAACTCAGAAGGTTTTACTGGCAACCTACACTCTAAAGGAGGAAGCTAGACGTTGGTGAATGTTAATCTAAGATAGCAATGGAACCATGACATGGAATCAGTTTAAAGAAATATTCTATGAGAAATATTTCCCTCAGTGCTTCTGAGACCGAATTATCCCGATTTGCTCCGCATATGGTGGACACGAACTACAAAAATGCCAGAAAATTTGAAGGAGGCCTTACTATGGATGTGTTTGATCGGGTTGGAGTATTAAAATTGACCAAGTATATGGATGTATTAGATAAAGCCCTTATGAGTGAGGCCAATTTAGCAGCCATGAAACAAGCCGTAGACACCCCATTTTTGACCGTCCTCAAGACTCGGACGTCACCGTTTGAACACTCGGTGATCATCCATGTGTGTGTTCGTTTGGAGTTCCCGGAGTTCTCGGCTCGCGCGCCTTGCCTCAGGACCTCCGAACTTGACCGTTTTGTGTCCGGTTTTGCACCAGACACCTGTGTTTTGCCTTAGAGGGGCAGGGAATGCTTTGTGAGGCATTCCCACATACCACCGGCTGTGGCTAGAGGCCACCGGCTGGCTGTAGTTGCCACCGGCACTATATTGTGCCGGTCGGCACTATTTTGTGCCGGTCGGCACTTGTTTTGGCAAAATGACCATTTTGCCCTGCCGACCACTGTGCACTTGCTTTCTGAGATATTTTCAGACAGCTGTGTGCAATTGGCTTCCCCTCCATACACGTGTATGGAGGGATGAGCCCTTGTTTGCTTAGCTTGTAAGTCTTACAAGTTCTATAAGAGGAAAGCTCTTCCTCTTGGCTTAAGGTTGGAAATTCTTGAGAGGTTTCAGCCATTTTAGAGAGAAACCAAGCTCTGGTTTTAGGTTAGATCATATATCTATTCTATCTCTCCTTTCTTGCTTATTTAGTACACTAGGTGCTTTAGTTCACAATTTTGCACACAAGCACCTAGTGTTTCACCTTCCTTTGGTTCTTGAGGGTCCAGAGGTTTGTTTTGAAGCTTTGGAGCTGGTTTGGTACTCAAGGAAGCCAACACATCATCTTTGTTGAAGAGGCTTCAAGGGTAAGACACTATACCCTCTTTTTACCCCATTCTTGCAACCTATTTTTGCTTGCTTTAAAACAGTTTTTGGGCTTAGTGTTTGGCACATAAAAGTTCTGATTTTTAACCCTCTTTATTGTGTATTAAGAGTGTTTTGTGGTTTGGGGAACTTTGACCCCCTTTAGGCCTTGAAAAGTGCTCTTTTTTGTGCTATTTTGGAGAGATCCGAGATTTTGGTGATGGGATCTCTTCACCACTGAAATCTTGAGGGATTTCAGTGGTGAAGAGCATGCCTTAAAGTCTCAAGAAGGAGGGGGCCACCCCCTCTCCTTGATGTCCTTGAAAAGGGCAAGTTTTGCTTCCTTATGGAGCTTCATGCTTGAGTGTGTGTTGAGCATGTTTGACTTGTTTTCCATGCTTATATTGCCATGTTATAACATGATTTCAAGTTGGTTTTGGTCACCTATGCATGTTTAGCATAGTTATCATGTAATGCCTATTTGATGCCTTAATATGTCTAGGAAGTATGCCTTCATTTCTAGCATGTTTTAGGCCTAGAACCATGAAGCTTGTATGCTCATTTTGCCATGATTTAGCTCTGTCCATACTTGTTTTGGTCAATCTCATCATGCATTACATAGCTCCTTTGTATTTGGCTTGTTGGCCTTGAGAGTATGTGAATGTAGCATGCCTTACTTGCTTCATTTTTGATGGTTTGGAACCACCTAACATGTCATTTCAGACCTTATGATGTGCTTGTTTGATTGCCTTGCATGCCTCTTTAATGCTTTAAGAGTATGTGTTAAGTGATCCATGTTTTGGCCATGTTGCATGCCTTCATGCTTAAGCCTCTTAGATGCCATCTAAGTAGCCATTTGGCTTTGCTTTAACATGCTAGAACTCTGTTTTGAGTTGTTAAGTGCATGCCATAATTGCCTTGCATAGGTGTAGTTCAATGCCCTATTGGCTTGCCTTAGCCTAAGACCATTGGCATGCTTTATTTGGCATGCTTTATCCCATGATTTGGCATCATGTTTAACATGAATTTCAGAGCTTTTAATGCATGCTTTTAGTCCATGTTTAGCCTCTTTAAGTGTGCTTGAATGTTGCTTGTTCATGCCTTGGGTTTGGTACCTTAACATGTGCATGTGTGTGTGTGTGTTTGGTCTCCCTTTATAGGCTCCTTGGCCACTGACTTTAGGCCTTTTTGAGTTGCCTAATTCATGTCTAAGACTATGATTTCATTGGTTTGCATGCTTGACTTGTGTGCTTGTTTGCATGTTTGCATAAGTGCATCACATTGTCCATCTTGCATCCTAGATAACATGCTTAGGATTGCACCACATTGACATGCATGCCAAGCCTCTTGAAGTGAGTTTGATAGAGGTTTGGCACCCTTTTGTGCCTATGTGTTTTGCATGCATTTGAAAGTGAAGTTGCATTCTTGATTCTTAGGGCCATCATGCATGGAAATGCGTGATTGGTGGTCCGAGGATCGAGGCACGTACCCCATTGAGCCATAAACATGATGTGGGATGTGTTTTGTGCATACATGCTTTGAATTGCCTTGCCATGCATAGTTTGTCCTCTGCTGCTGTGAGTTGCAGGATCTGCAGAACATTTTGTGCCGACCGGCACTTTTTAGTGCCGACCGGCAGTATTTTCCCAGCCGATGGAACAATTCAGTGCCGGTGGCCTCATCCTTCAGCCGGTGATGTTCTATCCCAGCCGGTGGTGATCCCCAGTGCCCTGGGAGGTAGTCCTAAGATTTTGGCAATTTTCTGAGGAGGATAGCAGGGAAAACAGAGGCACACTTGCATGGCAGTGCGATTCCGAGCGAGTCCCGGGCACACGCAGCATTTGGACCCTCCTCCCGAGGCATTTACTGCCTTAATTAGATTAATTAATTCATTTAATTAATTTAGTTGATTTGTAATATTTAATTAGCTAGAATAGTTAATTATTTATTTCGGTCTGTATTATTATTCGGTCCCTCTGTGTGAGGGCAAAACTGTAATAAGTGTGTGTGAGTGGGTGTATGTCTTCCAAACCCCCATTTCTTTCTATCCCTTTTATTTACCTGCTTATGATGGTAGATTAGGGCATACTTATTTTAGCATACCTTATGCTATGCATGCGTGCATTTCATGCATTTGTTTACATGCACCGGGCTCGGTACATCATACAAACTGCATTGCAATTTTCAATTCCAAATTGAACACGTGCTACTCGCGCATTTCACATGCCATGTTTAGGGTTAGCCGAGCCTACTCTAGTTTGCATCTATGCCTGTGTTGCATTAGCCACTTAACATGAACTAGGACATGCATGTTTGCTAACTAGTTTATTGTTTTGGCACGGAGTGCGATGTAAGTATTTTCGCTTTAGCATATCGCATGCGTGTGAATGTTGCCATGACAGTATGCTTACCATGCGGCTAAATGCTTATGTGAGATAAACTGTTTGAATGCCTGTGGGTGAAGGTTGGACTGCTTGAGTTGGAACAATTCATTGAAATCCGTATTTTAGCCTACTTGCGAGTAGCAAAATCTAACACGTTTTTCGAGACAAAACGGATATGCAATGTTTATTTCCAAATTAGGCGATCTAGTCTATACTTGTTTGCTGTGCGCATAACATAGTAATTCTAGGCTAATAATTGGAATAAGAGCATATAAAGTTTTCAAAAACGGATATCACGGTTAGTAGAGGCCGGTCTTCGGACCGGGCGAAAGGGGGTGCTCATAGCTGACCTTCCCCGATCGTACCCAAGCTCCCGAGCCAAGACCACTTTGGTGATGACGGACATGTGGCCTTCGGCACTGAGTCAGGGTTTCCTAAATTTCCCATTTAAAAAATATTTAGGTGGCGACTCTGTAATCTGGCAAAGCAGTCCATGTTTGGCACTACTTTTCAAAAAAATCTGTTTTCTCAAACGATTTGCCGGATTTGGACTCTTTGGTTCAGATTTAGAACCACGACACAAATCGAGTCCGAACTGTAGAGTGAAGCCCACGGGGCGCGTCTACAGTTTCTGGCGACTCTGCTGGGGATTTTAGAGAGCTTGACTCGAACTCGTGATATCCTGTTTTGACTACACTTATGTGTTTCTTTGCATTGCATGTGCATTGGTGCGCCTAGGACACCGTGTTGGCCATCTGCTATTCCTGAGCGGTTTGCTGGAGGCTTGTCTTGTCAAGGCATGACCATAAGGCTGACCGGTTGCGGGCTCTGCTAGTATGGGAACACAAACCCCGGTCTTACCGGGGCACCCTTTTTGACCATTCGACCTAGTGCATATTCGGAATCCATAGTGACCATTCCAAACTAGGACAGGTTGCTTACCCGATGTTAGGTTGTTTGAAACCGCTGTGTGCGTAGTGAAACCTTAGCCCCTGACAAAATAGGACAGGTAAACCCTACCCCAACATAGGGGTGTATTGGCTCCCATTTATCTGCTATGTGCTGTTAGAATGAATCTCTACAGGGAACACACATGTCAGTTTGCAGGGGTTGGATATCAGGCCCAAGGGGCACCAGTATCAGTGTTGTCGAGGAACCAGTTATATCTGCGGGTATCAGTTCAGTTCTAGGAACAGTGATTCTGGGGAACAGTAATCAGTAGTAGAGATCAGTTGTTTGACTACGTTTGTGTTTGATCTGATTGGGGCTGAAATGCTGTTTGTTTTCCGTTTTCAGTTCAGAGGTTCAGAGGGTTGGTCCAGAACAGCTAGTGTCTTCTTCTTGCTAAGGCAGACTCTAGCATGACGCAGAATTCAGAAGAGATAGTGGTTATGACAGCTGCATTAGATCAAGGGATCGCCCCACAGAGTGAGACCAGCGTTGATATGCCGCATCCTCCCAGGTCACCCGCTGCACACCCGATCTGGACCCCCCAGTTCTATCAGGCTCGCGAGCCCACTACATTCGAGTTAATGGGGATGATAGGCGATCTCCAAAGATCCGTGGCGGATCTCGCTTACGGGATGTCAGCCTCGCCACCGGTCGCACCATATGCTGGGAATTTCGAACCCCAAGAGCCCCCGTTACTGGGGCGGATTGTGATTGAGCTTAATCAGCCGGAGATGGCCTCCACATACAACAGTAATGTACCAGTACCAACCCAAACCTCTCATCAGACCGAGGCCAAAGGCAAAGATAAAGCAAAGGCAGATGCCGATCCCGTTGAACAGCTGCTGTGGGCAGTAGAGGCTTTGAAAGCCGAGGGAATGAATAAGCAACAGGTATCCGCAGTTATGTCAAAAGCTGTGGAGGATGCCTTCCCCACTCCGCCTGAGGGCAGTACCAGTCAACCAGAGAATCGGGACAGGCCCCGTCATGCCAAAACAGTCCTTCCCGCCCCCAGCCTTGCATCCGGGAAAAATCAGAAATCCAAAGCCGCACCTGCCGACCCATTCGCCAGTGCATCTAGCAGGAGTGTTCAGGCTCCAAAATACCTGCCCCGAGGGCGCAGGGCCTTCCATCCTCTTCACATGCCTTTGTCTAGGGCACTTCTGATCTTGGCCAAAAAGGGGCATCTTACACCCCTCGAGCCTAGGCCACTCCTCAAACCCCTTCCAGCAGGCCATGATGCCACTCAGTACTGTGCGTACCACCAGCAATCCGGCCACTCCACCGATAACTGCTTTCGCCTCCGCCACGAGGTACAGGATCTGATTGACAACGAGATTATCCTCCCGCCCACTTCGGCCAAATCCGTCACTACAGAGTTCTTGGACTTTAAGGACACGGATACCGAAGGCACAGATACCGCGAGTATGTGATCAGAAGGTGAATCGCCTGCGGGCAGTGTCTGGTACATTTTTGGGTCTGGCGTGTGGCACGCATTTTTGAGCACCTGCCAACGCTAGTTTTGTAAATCCTGACTTGGGTGTCGAGTCAGTCTTTTTGTTTTGTTTTGAGCCTGTCTCTCTGTATTGAGTCAGTCCTTTTGCTTACAGGGTTTGTCTTGTTGTAACGAGTCAGTCCCTCTTGTATAGTATACCAGGTGATTTCGGGGTTGTTGCCTCAAACACCGTTTTGTCTTTCAATTAGTTGCTTTTGAGTTTGTTTCTGCTGAGGAGCCAGTTATACCAACAAATCTGAATGAAACAGCTACGGCTATCATGGGTCGAATTTGTTGCTATTTGAGCCAGCCGTACCAGAGAATGTGAATGAAACGACAGTGCATTTCACCTGCTCTCTTGTGCCTTAAACATCGTCATAATGACCTAAGCTTTTCATAAAAACCCTTTTCAAACACTGCGGTGATGAAAACGAAGGGGAAGGAATTCCTCGGGTTTTTGCAAATTTTGATCATTTTGAGAAAAAGAGAAGCATGCTAAGCTTTTAATGGATGAAATCATGCTTGTCGGCGTAAGTACTGAGAAGGACCCTGGCCAGATCCAGACTGGTTCCACACTATCTTCAACACGAGCGATTTGTCGCTTTCTTAAAAAACTTTAAAAAACAAAACATTTTGTGCAGTCTTGCGAAGACTGGTGTGGAACCGCTCTTGAGATTATGCAGCCCAGGATCGCTCTTGGTCTCAAGTTTCAATTCATCTGTTACAAACTGGATCCGTTCGAAACGATCAGTACCATGAAACGCCTGTGTGGTCCAATTTGAAGCAGCCCTCGAACAAGAGGCATCAACGTCAGATCAAGAAGATCAGATCCCACCAGGCAAGGCTCGTGAAGCAACCGTGATGGACCTTTCTGCAAGTCAACACAACAGCCATTCCCTTGGATACAGAGGGGTTCGACTTCAAAACCATTTGGCATGGACTTGTTACACTTTTACCCTTTGAGAGGCTCGCTGGGCCGAAAACCCGGAAGGGCGACCCAGGCAAAAGTTAGAGCAAGCAAAAATACATACAAAGGAAAAGAAAAAGAAAAAAAGAGAGAAAAAATGAAAAGAATTGAAAAGAAAAGAAAAAGAGGCTCGCAAGGTCGAAAACCCGCATCGGGCGCCTTGGCAAAAGTTAGAGCAAGCAAAAATACATACAAAGGAAAAGAAAGAGAAAAAAGAAAAAAATGAAAAAAGAATTGAAAAGAAAAGAAAAACAAGGCTCGCAAGGTCGAAAACCTGCAACAGGCGCCTTGGCAAAAGTAAGAGCCTGAAAATAGTAAAGGTTAAAATACCCGAGTGTACCTTAACCGGAACTACGTAAGGCTTGATTCCCATGTTTGGGATACGTAGGCAACTTCATCTTGAAGTCCAGCCCCCAACGCTTTCATAGCGTCTCAGTCCATGTCATGGTTTTGGTCACTTGCCTCCTCCTAATCCGACGTCTCGGTTACAACGGCTGGAATTGCGTGATCAGCTTTCTCTTGAAGCCCGACCACCAACACCTTCCAGGTGACTGTGTCCATATATTGATTCAAACCGTCTTCGACTCCTTCGCGCCCGAGGGTCCGATCGTCATCAATAAGGAGTGACGCACAGCATGCCGCGGCACCATCCAAACAAGGGGCAACTTTCCGTTGCCCTACGTTGCCAAAAGTTGCCCTAAGTTACCAGTTAAACTAGGGGCAACTTTCCGTTGCCTTATTCCCCCTTCAAGCAAGGGGCAATTTTCCATCACCTTCAATCCGAGGTCGCGCATCTCGAGGGTAAGTTCCGTGCTCGTCGAGCATTGTCTGTTTGCAAAAATAGTTTTTGAAAATTTCCACTGAGGTTGACTTATTTGCTCGAAAACTGTTTCATTTTCAAAATTGGACCATGTTTGGACCCCAAAAGGAGAATTTTCAGTGCTCGCAGCCCGATTCACATGATTTTCAAATCAAAAATCGAACAAGTGTGTGTATCCAACTCTCATTTTGATCAAAACTGTTTTACGAAGAAAACAAAAAATGGTCAAAGTAACGAACTAGGGGCACAGTTTGAGCCAGGTGTTCTGTCTCTCCCTTGTCATCAACGCGCCTGCCAAGAAAGCACTTTATCTATTAGAAGAAATAGCTGTGAGCTAGCTGTATTCGGCATGAATCCGCCGCTTCCTATTCATCCATCAATCACCCTGGGGAGGGATGAAAAATGAGAGAATAAAGAATAGAGAGGTGTAAGTCGAGAGAAAAGTGAGCAAGAGGGTTTGGAGAGAAAAACCGAGCTCGAGGGCCGAGTGGCGTGAGAAATCACACAAATCAGAAAGGGTGGGAAACCTCCCCCGAGGAATTGGCTCCTCAAGGTCTTTTGTTTTCAAACACGTCCGTGTGTCGTGTCCTTTGATTTGTCGGTCTCAACTTAGTTTTGAGCCTTTTCCGAGTGTGTCTCGTTGTGTTTAGGTCGTGTGCCTTTTACTTTCTGTACTTGAGTTCTCCGGCGGTGTCCAGTAGTAGGCTCGATACCCAGGTTAAAAAAAAAAAAAAAAACCTCTCTTTACCTCAAAAACGTCTGTGCTCAGAATGCCGTGCCATTCTCTACATCCGTGCGAGGCAGGAGAAGAAAAGGAAATTTTGGGTCATCCGAATGTGTTTCAACTTCAACTGTCTCAGTTTTGGTGATCCGTCTTGTCAGATTGGGCCAATTGTTCAAAGTTTGCTGTGTGCAGAATGAACCGAATACTGAGTTATGGGCTAAATGCAGATCAATCCCCAGCAGATTAGTCCTCAGCAGAGTATGGGCTGTATGTTCGGATTGAGCAGTGGTTTGTATGAGCTGTTTTGCTGTTTAGTTGGTTGGTTATTTGATTATTACAGTGCAAGTGCTCAATGGTCAGACAACAGATCAATGTCATTTACATTTGAGGTGTAATATGATGCAATGCAGTGCGAAGTATGAAATATGCAGAGATAGACAAATGTAACATTCTTTTCAAACAAAAGTTCGTTTCATATCATCTTTGTCGAATACATAGTTTGAGAAAAGCAAAAACCTGCCTACGGCAGTACATAGTACTCTATCTACCAAAAAGAGAAAAGTACAAGAAAAGAAATAAAGAAAAGAAGCAGCAAAATCATCATCATCAGCAGCAGGCCTCATGCCTGAGGATCAGTCCTCGCCCTCTTCCTGGGCAAAAGCACAGGAGCATCGTTGGAGCTGTCACTGTCGGAGCCCGAGCCCGAGCTGTCCCCGGCCTCCTCCGCCGATGACTCCGTCCCCGCCTCCGACTCACCATCTCCTGGAACTGGAGCTCGTGAGCTGCTTCCCACGTGACCACGTCCCCCTCTGGTGCGAGGGAATCTCCTGCCATCCCGAGTAGAAATGGGAGGTCCGGATGGAGCAACGCCACCCACTGGAGGGATCGGGAAAGGAGGCTGAAAATACAAAGAACAAACACATCAGAATGCCGTGAGCAGTTTATCAGTACAGAATGCAGTGTATGAGTACAGTGTGAGAATGCCGTGAGCAGTTTATCAGTACAGAATGCAGTGTATGAGTACAATGTGTGAATGCCGTGAGCAATTTATTAGTACAGAATGCAGTGTATGAGTACAGTGTGTGAATGCTGTAAACAGTGAATCAGTGCAAGATGCAGTGTATAAGTACAGTGTATGAAAGCCATGAGCAGTTTATCAGATTTTTGTGCAGTATAGCAGATTATGCGAAACAGAGTATGATTTGAGACTGTGGTCAGTAGAACATACCGGCAGGCTGTAGACGGCCAAAGCGTCGAGAGTCCGCTGCAGCATCCCCATCAGGGAGGCATTCAGCTCCACAGACTGACGGGTATACTCGGAGGAAGCCTGCAAAAGTATTAAATGCATCAGTATTCTGTGGGATATCTGAATGAACTGAAATGAAATAACAATGCAAGATGCAGAAATAAAGTAATACATACCGGAGGCAAGTCAGGAATGCCAGCCAACTCATGACCAGCCGGGGGAGGAGCAAAAGGGATCTGGTAGGTCTCCCCACTCTGCCCTCTATAAGTCAACACGGTAGGCAGAGCGGGCCAGCCCGTCCCTCGTCCCCTCTGCACTCCCCTCCTGCCGCGAGCTCGAGCCCTCTGTGATGACCCCACTCCTGCTCCTGCCTTTGCCCGGGCCGCTGGCGCCGCAGGTCTCGCTGGATCAGCTCGGGAGCCCCTGCTCAAAGGCCGCATCAAGAAGGTCCGGACGTACTCTGAGTAGTCGCCCTCGCCCCTGTCGGCATCTACGTCCACGGCCCAGCCAAGGGTGTAGTCCTCCATCTGCTGGAAGCTGTACCCCTCAGTCTCTCTCATGCGCTCGGGAGGAAGGATCGGAACTATCTGCTCCGGCAACCCTAGGGTCTGGCGTACGAAACGCTCACCCAGGTACCAGGCCCGACAGACCGGGCCCTCCAGGAGAATCCGGTAGCGCGAGGTCTCGATGGCGCCGGCATACCGATCTCGTATCACCGCTGGTAGTGGAGCCCACGGCTGCCAGGTGACCTGAAATGAAGTACAGTTGATTATCTACTGATATAGAAATGTACGCTTGAAAGCGAAGCTTAAACGGACTGTAAGTAAAACATACCTCGGTGGGGGTGATGGTGTCGAAGAAACGGCGGAAGAAGCTGAATGTGTCTCGGGGCCTCCGAGTGCACCTCCCATCGTAGCGGCGGGAAAAGGGAACGACCAGAGGGGTCTCCGTCTCCGGCACTGGCTCTAGCCTGGGAAAGTAGGCATGGACCCACAACTGCAAGACAGATGTCAGTATGATCATCAGATAAAGCAGAATACAGAGTAAAGTAGAAATAGCAGAGCCGTGTGTTGTGCAGTGTATTGAGCAGAGTGTACAGTGTGAACAGTGTACAGTCAGTGTAAAGCAGGAGTATGTGAGTGCCGTGTGTACAGTATACAATCCGTGTGAAGCAGACTACAGTGTGTGCAGTGTGCACAATACAGAAAGTATAGAGCAGAAATGTAAAGCAGAGAAGAAGACGTACCTCCCAAGCTCGCCAGTAGCCCCCGAGCAACTGTCCGTTGGCGCGGGAAACTGAGCTCATGTAGCCATAGAGAGTGGCCAAAGCGGCGCCACCCCAGTCATAGCGCAAAAGATCTCGGACATCCACCAGTGCACTCAGAAGGCAGAGAGGCACTGTGTTCGCCCGGTCGGCGAAGAGAGTCGTCCCAAATAGAAACATCAAGAAGTCGCGTGCATACTGATCCACGGCCTCCTGAGTCATCGGGGCTGCGTCAGCAAGAAGGGGCTCCACCCGAAACTGCACCTCAAACCAAGAATAGCGGACGAAGCCAGGACGCGCCAGAGGCGGTGCCTCACCAAGCAAGTAGACCTGAGCTGCGGTCCACTCATCCATATCGGTGTCGAAAGGGATCGGATCACCCCTGACCCCGATGCCAGTGAGCACCGAGAAATCAAAAGGGGTCATCGTCATGTCCCTAGTCGCTGATAAGTGAAATGAATCGGTGGTGTCCCACCACCTCTCCGCCAGGGCGGCAAGAAGAGGCCTGCAAGCAGAGAGCCTAGAGAGTCCCCGGCAGAAGGAGCCAAAACCCGCCTCATCGACAATGTGGCGAACCGCGTTTGGAAGCTCGCCATACCACTCGCGAGCAACGATGTTCCCATACCCGCGGATGGTATGGGAATCTCCCTGTTTACAAACAAATGGTTGCAAAGCAATATGAAACATGCAGTTCTGAGGAAACATGTTAAAATTGATATAAGTCTAGCATATATGCAGATTTTCAGATTCAAACAAAAGCCGGGTACCGGTGTGCTTACAGTAAACTACAAGCGCGTGATGCGTCAGTGTGTTTTAGATGCTCCAGTGTAAACTTGGTGCATGTGTGCACATCTTTCAGATTCAAGCATATATCGGGTTTCAGCGTACCAGTGGGTGGGCTACGGCCTGTGATATGTCAGTGCTCCTATGAGGATCAGTGTAAACAGCATGTGTGCGCGTTTTTCAAAGTTCAAATAGAAGCCAGGTCTCGGTATGTTTCAGTGAACTACAACGTGTGATGTGTCCGCGTGTTGGTGTAGTTTTGTGCAAATCTAGCATGCGTGCGAGTTTTCAGATTCAAGTAAGCACCGGGTGTCGGTGAATTTGCAGTGCAATGTGTGCCGTGTGTTTGAGTGCTTGAGGCTAGTGCAGTGCAGTGCGTGTGCATGTGTGTCGGTCCTAAGCAGATATCAGTTATGAGTTTGTCTACAATCAACTACAGTACAGTCCATCAGAACTAAGCAGTTAATGGGTTCAATTAGCTACGGCAGTTGACAGGAAATCCTACATTGCAGAAAATAAAAGACGAGAGTGTTACCTCGGCGGCGCCAAAAGATAAGTGGGAGGCCGGCTCGCGCAGCAGAAGCTCCGGGTCCAAAGCCCTGTCAAAGCCGCGGAAGTGGCGGAGTCCGTCGGGCGGTAGCATGTGGATCGCCGGGCGGTAGGTCGCCGGGTCAAAGGGGCGCTCACTCAGTGGCAGGAGCTCGACCCCGGGATCCATCTCGTGGTCCGGGGGAGTCCCGACATGTGGAACATCATCGGCCATAGTAATAGAGATGAGAAAAATAGCCGGAAGAAGAAAAATGGGCCGGAATGCGAAAAGTCAACTGGGAAGTCAACCCCGAGAGGGTCAGAAATGGCCGGGAAGGCCGGAAGAGGAAAATGCACGGAAATGTAGAGAATATCAAGGGGAATAAGTCCCGAAAAGGCGGAAACGGCGAAAAGTGCACCGAAACGAAGTTTTGTTCGGTCGAAAATGTCCGAAACGCGAAGAATATCGCGAATCCGACGAGAAAATGGGTGTGAAACGCGGAGAAATCGGCGAAAAATCGAAAGGAAAACACTCTAGAGAGAGAGAGAGGAGGAGTTTTCGGCGGTGTGGAAGTAAGAAAATAGGGTTTAGGTGCCCTATTTTATAACACCCGTGGCAAATTGGCAAAACTGCCCCCGATCAGGCATTTTCTGCCGGTCGGCACTTTTTTGTGCCGGTCGGCACTTTTTTGTGCCGATGGATGAGTTTAAGCAGCCGGTGGCAGCCGGTGATCACCCCACCCAGCCGGTGGTGCTCCCAAGGATGTTTTTGGGCAAGATAAGGGGTCTTGGGTCTCCATAGATCAATAAAGTGCAAGAAAATGCATCCCCGATGCTCAACCGGCCTCCGTTTTGACTTCGGACCGTCTCTACTGTGCGTGACGCTCAAATTCAAGCGAAGATTGTATCCTTTTGTATCCTTTTGTCGTTTACAGAAATTCAAAAGTTGCCCCGTGCGCATTGCACACGTCCATTGCATTGTCCGGCGCGTTGCGTCGCACCATCTTACACGTCCCTTGAGACTTGCATCATTTTCCATTCAAACGAGGTACGTGTGCTTCGTTTTGCATCTCATTTGCAAATGAGGTACGTGTGCCTCATTTCACATTCCATTGCATCTTGAGGTACGCGTGCCTCATCTTGCATCTTTTGCATTTTCATCTTGATTCACGTGCGATGTACTACCTCGCGTGCTTCATCTTACATCTCATTTTGCATTTCGCATTCCATCGCGCTATTTCGCGCACCTCATTGTTTGCCACCGGTCTGGCGAGACCTTAAACACATATGGTCCGGCGGGACTAAAAACACGCGCGGTCTGGCGAGACCTTAAACCCGCTTGGCTGCATTGTCACACACTTTATTACGAGCACTATCATACATTTATGCTTTGTAATCGTTGCCCCTTCCGGTCCGGCGGGACCTTAAACACACCCGGTCTAGGAGACCTTAAATCCTCGGAGGGTGCGAAACCTTCGTCAGACGAGGTATGTGTGCCTCATTTTGCATTTCATTGCATCTCGAGGTATGTGTGCCTCGTTTTGCATTCCATTTTCCATCAGATGAGGTATATGTGCCTCATTTTGCATTTCATTGCATCTCGAGGTACGTGTGCCTCGTTTTGCATTCCATTTTCCGTCAGATGAGGTACGTGTGCCTCATTTTGCATTTCGTCGCGTCTCGAGGCACGTGTACCTCATTGCACTTCATTTTCCATCCTTTGAGGCACGCGCACCTCATCGTTGCCCCCCGGTCCGGCGAGACCTTAAACACGCGCGGTCTAGGAGACCTTAAATCCTCGGAAGGTGCAAGACCTTCGGTGCATTAAGGTGTGCACCTCATTGCATTTGGCATGCATTCGTTCACGCTGTTTTGTGCACTCGCGTTGTCTAACGCGTCGCGCTATTTTGCGCATCATATTGCATTTTGCATGCATTCCATCGCGCTATTCCGCGCGTCTTATTGTTGCCCCCCCCGGTCCGGCGAGACCTTAAACCCGTTCATTTGCATTATCATGCATCTCAAAGCCGCGCGTTGGCGCGCATTTCAAAAAAAAAACCTGCAACATGCATTGTCGTGCATACATTTTACATCCCGGTCTAGGAGACCTTAAATCCTCTGAAGGTGCAATTCCTTCGGTGTTGTCGTGCCCGAACGACTTTCGGTGGTCTGGTAAAGCCACCTGTCTGTGTTTGCGGTGAGTTCCTAGGAGACCAATGGGGACGGTGAAAACTAGAGTTTGAACGGCTTATGCCTAGAACACAAAGGTTCGGAATTTCCGAGACTAAAGTCTGGTTTAAATACCCAGGGGGATGTACCCTCGGCTTGAAATCTGTATGGAAGCCCCATAGGTTGAGGCGGCGTGTCTACGCCTCAATTCTGGATACTGAACCAACCTAGTATACCACCCCGTTGGGAGAATAGGGAAAACTGCAATCGTAGCCATTGCATCATATTGCATTTATCATGCATCATTAAATATTGCATATGTCATGCATTCCAAAAATTTTCAAGCAAAAACAAAAACAAAAAAACACACATGCATCTCATGCACCATCATTTGTAAATATTGCATATGTCATGCATTTTCAATTCAAAAAAAGAAGAGAAAAAAAAAAAAAAACATGCATTATGTCATGCATCATCATTGTAGTATACTGCATATGTCATGCATTTTCTGTAAATATCTATTCCATTGCATGCATCCATTGCATCATCTTCCATCTATGGCTTGCACCTTTCCTTGTTGAGCTTGGTCTGGTATGTGCCCTTACTTTTCACGTCGAAGCATAGTTCTGCTGGTGTATCGCGCCTATTCCACGCTGGTATGTTGGTTTGAGGTTGCGGCACCCTTTTCTGTGTTAGACATGGTTCGTATGCGTACATGCCTTTCCTAGGCAAGACTGGTTTTGGCCCGTGTGCCATATCCATTGTATCTATTCCATTGCATGCATTCACTGCATCATCTTCCATCTATGGCTTGCGCCTTTCCTTGTTGAGCTTGGTCTGGTATGTGCCCTTACTTCTCACGTCGAAGCATAGCTCTGTTGGTGTATCGCGCCTATTCCACGCTGGTATGTTGGTTTGAGGTTGCGGCACCCTTTTCTGTGTTAGACATGGCTTGTATGTGTACATGCCTTTCCTAGGCGAGACACAGTTTGGCCCGCGCGCCATAATCACATTACATTGTAGTGTAATTGTTGCATCCGGCATTAGGATCATTATTCTTTCCTCAGCGGGTCGTTTCCCCACTTATGTCATTCCACCCAATACTTGTTCTCGTGTCTGTCTACACTACTCATAATTCTGTGTGCGTTCGCGCCTTGAGGGCTTCGACACCTTTTCTATGGTAGACAGACTTGTTACCTCCATCAATCTATTTGACATTTGTGTGGTTTTGAACCGCTCATGATTGGATCATGATTCGATTGCATTGCATATTTACATTGCATATTATTTGCATTGTTTATATTTGTTTTTAGTCTTGCATATCATTTGCATTACATTTAGATTCAATTGCATGTCATCGCACTTTTTGTGCACTTCATTGCATTGTCATGCATTGTTGCTAACAATATTGTACCTGTTAAGTTTGCTTTCTTTTCAGGCACGATATTGTATGTACGGCTCATTTACCGCTGGTGGAACCAGACGAGTCGCACAGGTATTGTATTTCTCCGAGTGAGACGTATTGAGAATTCCATAATTCTCTTACACCCTTTCTGCATTGTAGTGTAGACTGTTGCATGTTAGCTTATAACCGTTGCATGTATGCTTCATTACAGCTTCCTTTGCATGATCATAAGTTATGCTCGGCTTCTTGCATGTTCAGTTGCATTTTGCCCCCGCCTACGGGCGCATATCTTATCCTTGGCATGTGTGCCTCCTGCATGAACTACGCTGGTTTGATTCCCTGAGGGATACGTAGGCAGCTTGCGAGTTCAACCATTTGCGCTTTGTATGATTGTCCAAGTCTTCGGCCTTGTCAAAAATGGGTCGTCTCTGGGCTTTGACATTCACTCCCGTCATTATTATGACTTTCGAGTTCTGTCAAAGAGGGGCAACTGTAGACACCCCATTTTTGACCGTCCTCAAGACTCGGACGTCACCGTTTGAACACTCGGTGATCATCCATGTGTGTGTTCGTTTGGAGTTCCCGGAGTTCTCGGCTCGCGCGCCTTGCCTCAGGACCTCCGAACTTGACCGTTTTGTGTCCGGTTTTGCACCAGACACCTGTGTTTTGCCTTAGAGGGGTAGGGAATGCTTTGTGAGGCATTCCCACATACCACCAGGCTGTGGCTAGAGGCCACCGGCTGGCTGTAGTTGCCACCGGCACTATATTGTGCCGGTCGGCACTATTTTGTGCCCGTCGGCACTTGTTTTGGCAAAATGACCATTGTGCCCTGCCGACCACTGTGCACTTGCTTTCTGAGATATTTTCAGACAGCTGTGTGCAATTGGCTTCCCCTCCATACACGTGTATGGAGGGATGAGCCCTTGTTTGCTTAGCTTGTAAGTCTTACAAGTTCTATAAGAGGAAAGCTCTTCCTCTTGGCTTAAGGTTGGAAATTCTTGAGAGGTTTCAGCCATTTTAGAGAGAAACCAAGCTCTGGTTTTAGGTTAGATCATATATCTATTCTATCTCTCCTTTCTTGCTTATTTAGTACACTAGGTGCTTTAGTTCACAATTTTGCACACAAGCACCTAGTGTTTCACCTTCCTTTGGTTCTTGAGGGTCCAGAGGTTTGTTTTGAAGCTTTGGAGCTGGTTTGGTACTCAAGGAAGCCAACACATCATCTTTGTTGAAGAGGCTTCAAGGGTAAGACACTATACCCTCTTTTTACCCCATTCTTGCAACCTATTTTTGCTTGCTTTAAAACAGTTTTTGGGCTTAGTGTTTGGCACATAAAAGTTCTGATTTTTAACCCTCTTTATTGTGTATTAAGAGTGTTTTGTGGTTTGGGGAACTTTGACCCCCTTTAGGCCTTGAAAAGTGCTCTTTTTTGTGCTATTTTGGAGAGATCCGAGATTTTGGTGATGGGATCTCTTCACCACTGAAATCTTGAGGGATTTCAGTGGTGAAGAGCATGCCTTAAAGTCTCAAGAAG
The DNA here is from genome assembly GCA_036172215.1 of Camellia granthamiana. Taxonomy (NCBI): domain Eukaryota; kingdom Viridiplantae; phylum Streptophyta; class Magnoliopsida; order Ericales; family Theaceae; genus Camellia; species Camellia granthamiana. The sequence continues at coordinate 58,642,630 of CM069912.1, forward strand.
GAGGGGGCCACCCCCTCTCCTTGATGTCCTTGAAAAGGGCAAGTTTTGCTTCCTTATGGAGCTTCATGCTTGAGTGTGTGTTGAGCATGTTTGACTTGTTTTCCATGCTTATATTGCCATGTTATAACATGATTTCAAGTTGGTTTTGGTCACCTATGCATGTTTAGCATAGTTATCATGTAATGCCTATTTGATGCCTTAATATGTCTAGGAAGTATGCCTTCATTTCTAGCATGTTTTAGGCCTAGAACCATGAAGCTTGTATGCTCATTTTGCCATGATTTAGCTCTGTCCATACTTGTTTTGGTCAATCTCATCATGCATTACATAGCTCCTTTGTATTTGGCTTGTTGGCCTTGAGAGTATGTGAATGTAGCATGCCTTACTTGCTTCATTTTTGATGGTTTGGAACCACCTAACATGTCATTTCAGACCTTATGATGTGCTTGTTTGATTGCCTTGCATGCCTCTTTAATGCTTTAAGAGTATGTGTTAAGTGATCCATGTTTTGGCCATGTTGCATGCCTTCATGCTTAAGCCTCTTAGATGCCATCTAAGTAGCCATTTGGCTTTGCTTTAACATGCTAGAACTCTGTTTTGAGTTGTTAAGTGCATGCCATAATTGCCTTGCATAGGTGTAGTTCAATGCCCTATTGGCTTGCCTTAGCCTAAGACCATTGGCATGCTTTATTTGGCATGCTTTATCCCATGATTTGGCATCATGTTTAACATGAATTTCAAAGCTTTTAATGCATGCTTTTAGTCCATGTTTAGCCTCTTTAAGTGTGCTTGAATGTTGCTTGTTCATGCCTTGGGTTTGGTACCTTAACATGTGCATGTGTGTGTGTGTGTTTGGTCTCCCTTTATAGGCTCCTTGGCCACTGACTTTAGGCCTTTTTGAGTTGCCTAATTCATGTCTAAGACTATGATTTCATTGGTTTGCATGCTTGACTTGTGTGCTTGTTTGCATGTTTGCATAAGTGCATCACATTGTCCATCTTGCATCCTAGATAACATGCTTAGGATTGCACCACATTGACATGCATGCCAAGCCTCTTGAAGTGAGTTTGATAGAGGTTTGGCACCCTTTTGTGCCTATGTGTTTTGCATGCATTTGAAAGTGAAGTTGCATTCTTGATTCTTAGGGCCATCATGCATGGAAATGCGTGATTGGTGGTCCGAGGATCGAGGCACGTACCCCATTGAGCCATAAACATGATGTGGGATGTGTTTTGTGCATACATGCTTTGAATTGCCTTGCCATGCATAGTTTGTCCTCTGCTGCTGTGAGTTGCAGGATCTGCAGAACATTTTGTGCCGACCGGCACTTTTTAGTGCCGACCGGCAGTATTTTCCCAGCCGATGGAACAATTCAGTGCCGGTGGCCTCATCCTTCAGCCGGTGATGTTCTACCCCAGCCGGTGGTGATCCCCAGTGCCCTGGGAGGTAGTCCTAAGATTTTGGCAATTTTCTGAGGAGGATAGCAGGGAAAACAGAGGCACACTTGCATGGCAGTGCGATTCCGAGCGAGTCCCGGGCACGCGCAGCATTTGGACCCTCCTCCCGAGGCATTTACTGCCTTAATTAGATTAATTAATTCATTTAATTAATTTAGTTGATTTGTAATATTTAATTAGCTAGAATAGTTAATTATTTATTTCGGTCTGTATTATTATTCGGTCCCACTGTGTGAGGGCAAAACTGTAATAAGTGTGTGTGAGTGGGTGTATGTCTTCCAAACTCCCATTTCTTTCTATCCCTTTTATTTACCTGCTTATGATGGTAGATTAGGGCATACTTATTTTAGCATACCTTATGCTATGCATGCGTGCATTTCATGCATTTGTTTACATGCACCGGGCTCGGTACATCATACAAACTGCATTGCAATTTTCAATTCCAAATTGAACACGTGCTACTCGCGCATTTCACATGCCATGTTTAGGGTTAGCCGAGCCTACTCTAGTTTGCATCTATGCCTGTGTTGCATTAGCCACTTAACATGAACTAGGACATGCATGTTTGCTAACTAGTTTATTGTTTTGGCACGGAGTGCGATGTAAGTATTTTCGCTTTAGCATATCGCATGCGTGTGAATGTTGCCATGACAGTATGCTTACCATGCGGCTAAATGCTTATGTGAGATAAACTGTTTGAATGCCTGTGGGTGAAGGTTGGACTGCTTGAGTTGGAACAATTCATTGAAATCCGTATTTTAGCCTACTTGCGAGTAGCAAAATCTAACACGTTTTTCGAGACAAAACGGATATGCAATGTTTATTTCCAAATTAGGCGATCTAGTCTATACTTGTTTGCTGTGTGCATAACATAGTAATTCTAGGCAAATAATTGGAATAAGAGCATATAAAGTTTTCAAAAACGGATATCACGGTTAGTAGAGGCCGGTCTTCGGACCGGGCGAAAGGGGGTGCTCATAGCTGACCTTCCCCGATCGTACCCAAGCTCCTGAGCCAAGACCACTTTGGTGATGACGGACATGTGGCCTTCGGCACTGAGTCAGGGTTTCCTAAATTTCCCATTTAAAAAATATTTAGGTGGCGACTCTGTAATCTGGCAAAGCAGTCCATGTTTGGCACTACTTTTCAAAAAAATCTGTTTTCTCAAACGATTTGCCGGATTTGGACTCTTTGGTTCAGATTTAGAACCGCGACACAAATCGAGTCCGAACTGTAGAGTGAAGCCCACGGGGCGCGTCTACACAAGCCAAAGCTCCGACAAATGATTAGAGAGGTAAACGATCTAGATTCAATTTTAAGAAAGGTTGGTCATTTTCAATGAACAAGAAGCAAAATACAAGATCTTCTAGTAGTTCAAGTCAAAGTAGTGGTACTTATAGCAATTCTGGTTTAGACCTGACCCAATTGTTATTCTAGATTTGGGTTTCACTGTGTTACATCGTTGTTCATGTCTTACTTCCCTTATACGTCCTTGAATTTAGCTATTGGGTTGTATTGGTTGCATTTGGAACAGGTTGGTAGCTTGGTTTTCAAATTTTTCTTGCCTAGAATTTTACTCCTTCACTCGAGCGTCACTTCTTGCACTTGAGCGGGCTTTGTGAATTCTTAGTACCTTGGCAAGTCTGCAAAACTACCGGGAGAGTGTATTCTACGCTCGAGAGGTACTTCCTGCACTCGAGCGGTCTCGGCTTGAGTGGTCTTTATTGCGCTCGAGTATTGGTCTGCTGTCTGTAAAACTACTGGGAGTGTGTATTCTGTGCTCGAGCTAAGTTTTTTGTGCTCAAATGAAACAACTTATTGTGTCTGACACCCAAGTGTCATTTCTTGCGCTCGAGCAGACTATGCGCATGTCAGTTCGTAAAAGTGACGTTTTACATCATTTTTTCATCTCTTTCTCTCTCTAAAACATTTCAAAACCCTAAATCTAGAGCTTCTCTCTCTAGAACCTACTCTCTCTCTACAAATACTCTAAGATCTACCCATTTCTCCACCCTACTCCTTTTGTTAAAAAGGTAGAGCTCACGTAGAGCTCCGTTTTCATCCAAGCAAAGTTTGGTTTCGTCTTCCTTGAGGTGTCTCCTTTCTTCCTTTGGTCTTCTAGCTTTGAGGTAGGGATTTTCTACATTTTTTTATGATTTTTAACTTAGCTATTTGTTTTTCATGAATAATATTGTGATTTTGGAATATTTTGAACAAACCTATGGTTTTGGTTTAAAATCAAAAGAGGGATTTTCAAATGGTTGTATGGAAAAATGGTTGTGGGAGTGGAAATGAGGTTGAGTTGTGAACAAATTGTTGATTTTGACCCTTGGGTTGAATTTTGGACGAAGAGGGATTTTGTCCTAAATGTCTTAAGTATTTATTTTGTATAAATAAAAGGAATTGACGTTGAAAATGTGAAATTAGATGGATATTTCATAGATGGTAGGGTTAGTTATGTATTATCGCTCTCATCTTGAATTTTTGAAAGCTTATCTGTATTGGAGATCTTATATCTATTTAGAAATATCTGTTCTGGGCTATCGGTAGAGGATAGTTATGATTGTTGTAGAAATTGCATGAGGATTAGGTGAATTGAAACTAATTTCTGATCTATGTGCATTGATTATTGTTGCTCATTTAAACACATTGCATATGTATATGAGATTGAGAAAAATGGGTGGATGCTGGAAAGATGTGCGTATCACCGAATTAAATTCGCCTATGTGTCCATGGTGAAAGTCCCGACAAATGCATGTATACATGGGTGCCAATTCCCGCGGGCAACATATCCGTAAAATGGCAATATTAGCACTTGTATATGCTACGTTTACATGGGTGCTATTTGACAATTTCCCGCGGACGAAATATTCATGAAAGGTGGTATCGGTTTGAGAATTCCCCCTTATTTCCTATGGTAAAGGACTTGATTTGAGAATTGTGACATAAACTGAACATGGCATTGTTTGTAAAAAGAAAATGTAAAACATTTCAGTCATGAGCATTGTAGATGCATTTCACTGTTATATCTTTGTTAAGATTCATTTGTTGTGTTAGATTATTTCTATTAGGCTTTGGCTTACCCTATTTGGGGAAACCATTTCAGGTGTTAATGACATGTCTCTGCCAAGGCAGTGACTTGGAAGGATTTGAAGCAAGAGCTTCTCTTCTTGTTGTATTCATTTTGTATAGCCAAGGGCTTAAAATGTATTGGGCCTAAAATCCACTTTTGTTGTAACCAAGAGCTATCTTAGAAAGTTGTAACCCTTTAGGGAATTTATTATTTGTTTTATCTTCAGTTCGTATCTCACGTTCTGATATGTGGGATAGGCTTGTGAATGTATAATTGCATATGTCACACTTTTGTAAACTGAACCTGGATTTAATGAGAGATAATTACTTTATTGTTATTGACATTATGGTTGGGTTATTGTAATTTATTTAGGGCGTTGCAGTACCGCACCTACTTGTCCAGACTGTGGAAGAAAACACAAAGGTGTCTGTTATCGATCAACGAGTGCTTGCTTTCGGAATGGTAGGACTAGCCACATGGTAAAAGATGTCTAATGTCCCAAAATCCAAACCATCCTATGACAAGTTCAACCGGGTCTGCTTCTGCACCAAGATCAAAAGTGAGAACCAATACTGGGAAAGAAACTGTGAGACAAGGTAGAGTTCTTGCACTTGTGCCTGGGGACGTCTAGAATACCGAATCAGTGGTGTCAGGTATAATTCCTATCTATGCCCAAAATGCATGTGTGTTGATAGATTTTGGATCTATACATTCATTTGTGTCACATGCCTTCTCTAAAAAGTTGACTAGACCCTTAGAAGCTATGAACTATTTTCTATATATATCTACACCATCTGGGGGTTCTATGATGTGTGTATATATGTATCCTGCATGTGATGTCACGATTGGGGAATTACTTTTATAGGTTGATTTGTTGCCATTGGATATAGACCATTTTGATTGCATATTGGGTATGGACTGGTTGACTAAATATCATGCTACCATTGGTTGTGTTATTAAATCTGTTATGTTTCGACCACTGGGGCTGTTTGAATTTGTATTTGCTGGAATGGTGTAGTTCTCTGCTATGAAAGCAAACAAACTGCTTAAGAAGGGATGTAGGGGTTATTTGTGTTGTGTTTTGAATGTGCCTGCAGATAGTGTTGATGTGAAAACTATTCCTATAGTTAGTGAATTCCTTGATGTTTTCCTTAATGACCTACCTAAAGATTTGATTGATAGGGAAATCGAATTTACTATTGAAGTATTACCTTGAACACAACCAATATCTAAAACCCCATATAGAATGTCAACCATTGAACTGAAAAAATTGAAAATTCAACTGCAAGAATTGTTAGACAAGAAGTTTATCCAACTGAGTACTTCGCCTTAGGGTGCTCTAGTTTTGCTTGTCAAAAAGAAAGATGGGACCCTGAGATTGTGTATAGACTATCGGGAATTGAACAAAGTAACTGTGAAAAACAAATACCCGCTACCTAGAATAAATGATTTGTTTGATCAACTTCAGGGAACCCAAGTGTTCTCAAAGATAGATCTTGGATCTAGGTACCATCAGTTAAAAGTCAAATCTGAGGACATAGAGAAAACTGTTTTTCGAACTAGATATGGACACTATGAGTTTCTATTAATGCCATTTGGAGTAACTAATGCACCTGCCGTGTTTACGGACTTAATGAATAGAGTTTTCAAACCATATCTTGATGAATTTGTTGTTATGTTTATTGATGATATTCTGATTTACTCCAAAAGCAGGGAAGAACATAAAAATCATTTGAGAATTGTGTTACAGACATTAAGAGAGAAGAAACTGTATGCAAAACTGTCCAAATGTGAATTCTAGCTTGAAAGTGTGACATTTCTGGGGCATGTTATCAACAAGAATGGCATATTTTTCAACTCGCAAAAGATTGAAGTTATTGTGAACTAGCCAAGACCAACTACAATGACAGAAGTTCAAAGTTTTCTAGGACTTGCTGGTCATTGCAGGAGAGTTGCGAAAGACTTTTCCAAACTTGTTTCTCCACTCACTCAGTTGACACAAAAAGGTGTTCCATTTGACTGAAATGATCAGAGAGAATTAGTGTTTCAAGAATTTAAAACCAGATTAGTGACTGCACCAATTTTGACTTTGCCTACCGGTACTGGTGGGTTCCAAATCTACAGTGATGCTTTGTTCAAAGGCTTAGGGGTGTGTGTTAATGCAAAATAGCAAAGTGATTGCGTATGCTTCTCAGCAACTTCGACCTCATGAGAAGAATTATCCAACCCATGACCTTGAACTTGCAGCTGTAATATTTGCTTTGAAAATTTGGCCCCATTATCTGTATGGAACAACTTGTGAAGTATATACTGATCATAAGAGTTTAAAATATTTCTTTACCCAGAAAGAACTGAACATGAGACAAAGAAGATGGCTGGATTTAATAAAAGACTATGACTTGCAGATTTTGTACCATCTAGGGAAAGTTAACACAATTGCAGATGCCTTGAGCAGAAAATCCATTAGGAATCTGGCATGTTTGCTCACCGATCAGAAAGAGTTGTTGTGTGACTTGGAAAGAAATGAAATTGAAATTATTCTGCACGAACAGGGTGCAGTCTTAGCTGCTATTTCTTCATAGCCAGCAATCATTGAGGAAGTTAAAGAAAAACAACTAGAAGATGAATTTTTGAAAAAGATTATTGATGAACTCGATTCGAAACTGAGATCGGGGTTTGTGTTTGAGAACAATGTGTTAAAATTCCAGGGTAGACTTTGTGTACCGACTTGTTCAAAACTGAGAAAGCGTATTATGACAGAAGCCCACAGTTCCAAATTTGCTATGCATCCGGGAAACACGAAAATGTACAAAATTCTGAAATAGAATTTCTGGTGGCCTGGAATGAAGAAATATATTGCTGATTTTGTAGCTAAATGCTTGCATTGCCAACAGGTCAAAGCTGAACATCAACGACCCGCTGGATTACTTCAACTGCTTCCAATACCGGAATGGAAATGGGAGCATATTATGATGGACTTTATTAGCGGTCTACCTCATTCTTCTAGAGGTATGGACTCTATTTGGGTTATTATTGATCGTTTGACTAAGTCTGCTCACTTTTTACCTATCAAAACTTTTTATAATGCGGACAAATCGGCTAGTATTTATATTACTGAGATTGTGAGACTACAAGGAGTGCCAGGATCTATTGTGCCTAACAGAGATTCCAAGTTTACTTCGAGATTCTAGCAGAGTTTGCAACAAGCCTTGGGAACTGAACTGAGACTTAGTAGTGCATACCATCCACAGACAGATGGTCATTAAGAACGAACTATTAAGATGTTGGAAGATATGTTATGAATGTGTGTGTTGAATTTCCAAGGAACTTAGGAAACCTACTTGCCTTTGGCCGAGTTTGTGTATAACAACAACTATCACTCGAGTATTGGTATGACTCCTTATGAAGCTCTGTATGGAAGAAAATGTCGATCACCAATTTGTTGGGCCAAAGTAGGCGATAGACCGCTATTGGAACCTGAACTTGTGTAAGAGACGACTGAGAAAGTAAAGTTGATTCAGCAATGACTGAAGACTGTACAGAGTCGTTAGAAAAATTATGCAGATGTTAGAAGAAGAGACTAAGAGTATAAAGTGGGTGACCATGTGTTTATGAAAGTGACTCCAATGAAGGGAAAACCCAATTTGGAGCAAAAGTCAAGTTAGCACCATGGTATGTTGGACCGTATAAAATTATTGAGAAAAACAATCTGGTGACGTATCAAGTGGCCGTACCTCTAATCATGGAACATATGCATAATGTCTTCCATATCACAATGCTTCAGGATTATTTGCGGGATCTGCTTCATGTGATTGAACTGACACGTGTTTTTGAAAGACGATTTTACTTATGAGGAACAGCCAATCCAAACAGTTAATCACCAAATTAAACGATTGAGAAACAAAGAAATTCCATTAGCAAAAATTGATTGGTAACAACATGGAAGGACATATGCGACTTGGGAAACCGAAGAAGACATAATGAAAAGATATCCAAAACTATTCCCATTGGATCATATATTCTTCTGAAATGAAGGTAACTTTAAGTTTGGAGGACCAAACTCTTTAAAGGGGGAAGACTGTGACAACCCCGATCTGTAATTAGCCCATAATCCATAATTAACAATGCTAATTAAGTTTTAAGGATAAGATTATGTGTTAATTGTGCATTTCGTATGTGTTTCGCATCCCTATCTATTAGCCGTAGGAATATCTGTTCAGAATTCTACTTTGTTCTATTAATTGAAAGCGTTATCAACATCCAAATATGAAATTGACTACATCAATGTATTGAATTAAATTTTTAGAATTTTATGGTAAGTTTAATTGGAATTCAATTGGAAATCAATTAATTAGAATAAATTGATTAGAATTAAACTAAATTACTTATCTTAAGCACACTTACTTAAGCTTAATCAAATTAAGCCTATATAAGGCTAATGTTACTCAAGAACCTTTCATATCTATACACTTACACTTCACAATCACCCTCTTGAGCACACGAGAGAGAGAGAGAGAGAGAGAGAGAGAGAGAGAGAGAGAGAGAGAGAGAGAGAGAGTAAGGAAGAGTTGAGCTCAAAGCTAGACAATTGAAGAGAATGGCTAGGATTCAAGGGAAATTGAGGACTCTAGGTAAGAATCATGCTTTTAAAACTTTGCTTTCAAGACGTTAGTGTATAAATTCAAGAGGTTTAAGTGATTAGCGTGAGAGTTAAGCTTCGATTACGGAATTTGAGATTAATCCATGCATGCACGCATACATAAATCATGGATTTTGAGTTTTATTTCCAACAAATTCTGACATGCAAGTGCATATCTTTGCTATGTCTTGGGAGTTCACCATGATTTCCATGAGAACACTTCATTTATTCATGTTTTTGAAGTTTTGAATTCCTATCATTGTATATATATATGATACATATAAAGTTTTGATTGAGCTTTGAAGAATTGACTTGCTTTTGGGCTTTGATTTTATGAATTAACCTTCATTTCTTGTTTTACTACAAGTTTCCAAGTATTTCTAAAGTTTTTGGCCCAAATGATCAAGATTGAAGCTTTGGAATTGAGTTTTGAACCTTGAATGCAAATCTGGAAACTCTAGAATTTTGTCGTATCTCTTGAGCGACCAAACCGTCGGTCGAGCGTAAATTTCAAGCTCTCAGAAGTTTTACAGAGATTGATGGTTGGCTTGAGTAACCAAAAGACTGCTTGAGCGACCACCTTTTATTTAGTCTTGGCTCGAGCGACCAAAAGTTGGCTCGAGCGTAAAATGAGAGCTTCCAGTACTTTTGCAAACTTTGCAGACCGCTTGAGCGACCAAAGCTTCACTCGAGCAAATTGCCCTATTTTTTAAAATTTTGCAAAGTGTTTCAAAGTGCATAATTGCATCCTCATCCCATCTTAGGCATTCTTAATCCATGGTTTCGGCCATAATAATAAGGAAATGAATTAGAAGTACACTAAAAGGAATTTAGTTATGTTTCGCTAAATACGGAGTATGTGTTTCAATATGTATCCATTATGTGATTGTGTAGGTTATGCGCCATTGTCCATCTGATCTGTCTGATCCATCTGTTCTGTGTTTGGAGTTATCTGTAAGTGACAACTCTGTAAAGCTATGTTTGATTATAAATATTGTCTGACAGATATGATAAGCTCTATTTTTTCAAAATGATAATTTTTTTTGTATAGATGAATGATTGTCCAATTTCTGAAATGTATCGTGGTATCCTTTGCATCATATGAATATGTTATTTGCTATTCGTTACCTGGTACCAAGGATCTATGTGGGTTCCATTCATGGAATTATCCGTGAAACCTATATGGTTATTTGTTACGATTATGCACAATCATCTGTCTAATATGAATATGGGTCTTAATGACCATTTGTTCTGTATATGGGTATTTATGACCAATCTAATCTGTTAGCGCTAATGGATGTACCATGTATGACTGTTTACATATCTAAATAAGTATATGAACCTGTTTTTGATATGAATTCTGATTTTCGACTCTGTTAAGGACATCATTCGTAAAACCTTTAATTTGTTGTTATTCACTGGACTCCACCTCATTGTTTATATTTTGTATGTTGGTGATCAAGCGCGTGACCAGGCTTGAGACTTCTAGTCTAGATTATGTTTCCGTCAAGCCAACCAATGCGCCTCACGTGAAGGTTCCCGGAAGTCTTATGTCCAGTGTTATGTCAAGTGAATAGTCTAAGTTTTATTTTCTTACATCTTTTGGACAAGTTTTTGGTTATCTATAATAGGGCTAAGTCCCTTTTGTTTTATCTATATTTGGATGATATAAGAATGATGCGTTAATATACGTATATAAATTTTGAAATTTTCTATCTCATGTAAGTCTGCACAGCTCTATGGACATTGTGTATTTGTTATTTGCTGCCGCTAGCCCTTTATATTATGAATCTGTCTCAGAGGCCTTTGGTAATCTTAGGATTACTGGCCGGTTACAATGCTAAACCTATAGGGGCGGGTTTGGGTTGTGACAATATGCCTTGGCATATATTGAAAAACTATGGGTCCATTACTTTTTTTCAAAAGCAAACAGAGCATATCCATTCCCCCATAACCATCTTATTTTCGTCACAGCTTACATCAATGACGCAGAGTTCAAGCATGCTTTCCTTGATAGCATAGCATCCATAAACATCATCACTGTCAACACCTTTACAAAAGCTGGTATTCCAGAGTCCAGAATAGATTGCCAACCCATTAATGTGACGGGCTTTAATGGTGAGAAAAAAAGTTTCTGAGGGCTATGTTGTAGTAGACTTAGCAGTTGGCGAGATCCGCTCTGCAACTAAGTTCCATATGATTGAAGTAGATACAAATTACCACATGATACTTGGTAGAGCTTGGATACACTGATATGGCGTTATCCCATCGAGTTATCACCAATGTGTGAAGGCAAAACTAGGAAAGAGAACAGTGACCATAAATGCGTCTGAAAAACCATTTGGAGTAGAGGAGGCACACTATTCTAATGCAGTCTTCTTTATTGAACTGTCGACAGATGAAACCCCAAGGACTGGCAAAGTTGCAGGGATAAAGTTGCCAAAGTGGGAAGACATTCGAGATGCGGAGTTTGCTCCAGCAAGTAATGGGCAAAAGAGGAGCAGCAAGTCCACAAGTATAGCGATCTGGGCTTAGACCCAATCCATTTATTGCTTTTGAATCCAGGGAACCATATTCGTGATGGTCGTTCTTTTCTCTTCATATTTGGTTTTGGCTTCAGGGGTCGACACTGCCCTTGTTGGGGTCGACACTGCCCTCTTATCTTTGTTTTGTTAAGCTCCAAGGGTTGACACCAGTGTTGGAAGGGTCGAAACCATCTTGCCGCTATGTTCTTGGAATAACTACTGAAACTTAGGGTCAACACCAGCCTTGGTGGTGTTGACACTTGTCTTTTGTTGTTGGCCTCAAGGGTCGACACCAGTCTGGGAAGGGTCAATCCTCGTATACAGTAGAATCTGGGTTTAGTTACTGAAATTTAGTGTCGACACCTCTGTTAGAAGGGTTGACACCTTGTCTGCTGCCATCATTGTCATTTCTTCTTGAAGGGTCGACACCACCTGCATAAGGGTCGACCCTTGCGAGTTTTTCTTTAGATTTTAGTTCGGTTTTGGGCCCTACAACTTGGGGATTTTGACTTGTTCTTTTGGGTTGACTTTGGGACCTTATTTCACTTTAACCTAGCACTATAAATAGGGCCCTCACTTACCCTTTTCTTTGTCTACTCAAAAATGATTTTGAAAGAAAACAAGGTTTTGCTCTAAAACCATGGGTTTGATATGTGTTGGAAAAATATTGAAAAATGATATTGGTTTTATAATATCACTCACGTCTTGATGATGGTGATGGGGGATATTAATGATGATGATGGAGGAGTTGGATATGTTATATCGCTCATATCTTGAGAAAAAGGGGTGAATCTGAGAATTGAATGTTGTACATTGAAATAAGTTGGCCGGAATGTCTAGGTTGAAAGTCTCGAAAACCGTGCGTGTACATAGGTGTCAATCCTGTGGACGAAATTTTCATGAAATGACAATAGTAGTGCTTGTATAGCCTACATTTACATGGGTCCCATTTAACGGTTTCCTCTGGATGAAATTTCTGGGAAAGGTTGGATTTGTTTTGAAATTTCTTAAGTATAATTCACTGCCCTGTTTTCTATTGTAAAGGACATGATTGATAACGGTGATATTAATCAGGTATCGTATGATCATGACAAAGAAAAAATGAAATACTTTGGCACAAGCATTGCATATGCATTCACCTTATACCTTTGTTAAAATTCATATTTTGTATTGAATTATTTCTACTGGGCCTTGGCTCACCCTATATGGGAAAAACATTTTCAAGTACTGGTGATATGCCTCCGCCAAGGCAATAGCTTGGAAGGACTTAGAGCAAGAGCTTCATTTTTGTTTGTTTGTGTATTTGTTTTGCACAAGCCAAGGGCCATTAAATGTACTAGATTTAAATCCATTTTGTTGTAACCAAGTACTGGTTTGGAAAGTTGTAAGCCTTTAGGGCATTCTCTTAATTGTTTATCTTTCATTTTACATACTTCATCATGGAACATATACTATAGATTCAGGGTTAGACTTGTGATTGTATATCCGCATATGTTGCACTTTTGTACAAGAAATTGGAAGTTAATGAAAGATAATTATTTCATCTTGTGTTGTTGTTCGATTAGTATTGTAGTTTGGTTATTGTATTTATTTCGGGGCGTTACAACTTGGTATCAGAGCGTATCGGGTTTGAATACTTTGGGTACATGGGAAGTGGTTATTACCGTAATGGGTTGTCTCGCTTAGCAGAGATGTTTGTATGTATATTATGCTTACGTGATAACATGCTTATATAATTCTACGGGTATGGGATTTAATTCCTAAGATGTTGATTAGGTCTATGGGTTTCTTGAAGTCCCATTAGAAGAGCACTTGATCACTGTGTAGCTCGCTTTTTGCGCTCATTTTGGATATGATTAGCCTTACAGTTCGGACTCTCATGGTTTTGAATCTGATTTCATAAGTGCAATGTGAAATAGACAAATAAAAATGAGTCCAAATTCGGCAAATCTTTTGAAAAATCAATTTTGAATCAAAATCTAAAAAATGGACTGCTTTGCTAGATTTTAGAGTCGCCACCTAAATATTTTTAGAAAATTTAGGAAACCCGAGACTCGTGTCAAAAGCCACTTATCCGTCATCACCAAAGTGTCTTGACTCGGGAACTTAGGTATGAGAAAAGGTCATGAATTGAGCACCCCACTCAGCCGATCAAAGATCGGCCTCTACTAATCATGATGTAATTCCTATTTATATTATATGCTCTTGTTTCGATTTATTTAGGCTATTTTACTATGTGATGCACACAAGTATAGACTAATTTGCAAAAGTTGAAACACTTTGATTTTGTGTTTGTTTGAAAAGAGTTTTGAATATGTGCTACTTGAAAACTATCCCAATTTGAGCAATTAGCCTTCATCTACTGGCATTCAAATAGGTATATCACTTAAGCATTTAGCCTTATGGAAAACATGTTTGATATGGCAACAATCGTATGAATGCAATATGCTAAAGTAATAAGCGCTCACCTAGTACTCAACCGAGACGAGCCACAAGAAACAAAATTGTTAGAAAAATGCATGCTCTAATATGCAAGTGTCTAATGCCATACATGCAAGAATGCAACTAATAGGTTCGGTTTTTAATATGTCTGTGGGGCCGAATATTGGGGATCATAAAGATGCCGAATGAATGAACTTGGAGAGTTGGAATATAAATATAATATTCAGCTTCGTCCCGCATATTCGAATCCTACCCTATTCGGTCAATAGGCCAGCTGGGTAAGAGGCCGAGTGAAAAGCAGTTTGCTTTACAAGAAACCGAATGGCGAACTAAAGGTGGGTCCAGCCTCGAGGCCCAAGAAAGAAAAGATATAAATAGAAGAACATCAGCCAGAGAGAGGTATGTGAGAACTATTATATTTAACATAGAATACAAATCTGGAGAGTTGAGACTAACTTGCCTATCGGAGTGCTAATTTCGGCACCTCCGACCGGAGTGTTTATTCCTTTTCAGGTGACTAGCAGAGGATCACGAGCGTTCCCCAGGATCCGAAGAGTATTTACAAACCACATCTCCACAATTGGCGCCGTCTGTGGGAACACTCAAACACATCCATGGCGGGCGTAACGGAAGACCCTCCGATAGTCACTGATGAAACCATTCAGAGAAACGACCTCACTCCAAGAAACATGCTTGGACCAGAGACTATCCCCGTAAGACGCGCTTTGAACTTCGCCTCACCCTCGACTTCAGAACATGAGGCAATGCAAGCGATCATGGAACAAGCAAAGCAAAACGAATAAAGGCTAGAGAACATGATCGCTGAAAACGAATGTCTCCGTCAGGATTTGGCCTTGGAGGTGGCAAAGTCCAAACAAGATGCACGCCAAGATCCGGAATGACCTGTGAGGCCAGGAGGTCGACGATCTCGAGCCCGACAACATGACACTGATAGCGACTCCGACTCATTATCCCCGGAGCCCAAGAAGAAGGGACAATCTGAAACTTCCAGTTCCTCTGAAGAAAGTCCACGTATAAGGCATAAGCGTAGACGAAATAGCTATGAAGAAGACCGGCATGATCCCTTCGTATGACGGATTGCAAAGGCAGTGCTACCCAAGAAATTCAAAGCACCGTCATTCACTTTGTACGACGGTAAATCAGACCCCACTGATTATATCCGCCATTACAAGCAAGCCATGACGCTGCATACAGATGACGAGGCTTTGATGTGTAGAATATTTCCGAGTAGTTTAGGACCACTAGCTGTCAGGTGGTATTATAAAATGGAGCTAGCTTCGATTAAAAGCTTCCACCAACTCCAAAAATCCTTCAAGGCAAGGTTTATCACTAATGAGGTCCAGCCAAAGCAAGCTGATTCCCTCTGGGCAATGTAGATTCAACTGGGGGAAACCTTTCGTGCCTACTTGGCGCGGTATTGGGAATGTGTCAATCTAGTAGACAATGCTTGCAATGACTCCATGGCCATCACCGTCTTCAAGATGGGGCTGCATCCCGACAGTGCCCTCCGCAGCTCTTTGACCAGACGGCCCCCCAAAACAGTTTGGTCGTTGATGAAGAAGGTTGAAGAATATTGTAAAGTGGAAGATGATGCCTTAAGGATTAAAGCCGGAAATGTGACCAACAAGACGACTCCTGCTGAAACTGCTCAGCCGTTAAATTCTGTAGCACCCCAGAGCCCTGAACCACAGTATCGGGCCAAACGGGACAAGAGACGGGATTCCCGCCGATCAAGCGACCAATGCTCTCACCAAGAAAATGAACAGCTACAAGTTGACAGCAGGCGCACGAGGCGTGTAGACAAGAAATATATGGAGTTGACAGAGCCGATCAGTGCGGTTATGTCCAAAATCTAACACCTTCCGTTCTTCAAATAACTGTCGAAAATGGTGGGACCTCATGACATGAGAAGACGGGATAGACGGTGTAAGTATCACAAGGACCATGGCCATGATACTGATAGTTGTTATGCACTGAAGGATCTCCTAAAGGAATTGGTACAAGATGGCCAGCTATAACAGTACGTCCGAAAAGGCAACCCAACCAAAGCAATAGCCTTAAGACAGGATTCACCTCCGCTCGGCGTAATCCACATGATATACAGCCTGCCAATTTCATCCTCGGTGCATACGATTCAGTCAAATCCTGACCCTCAAAACCAACTCACTCCGGCTAAACGACCACATGAAGTTGCAAGCATTTCTTTTGATGATTCAGATTTGGCCGGTGTGACACTTCCCCACATCGATCCCTTGGTAATTGAGTTACGCGTAAACCGATTCACAGTTGAGCGCATACTCATTGATCCGGGGAGCACATCGGAGGTTATGTACTACAAGACATTCACCAAACTCGGCTTCTCCGAATCGGATCTCTCCCTGGCCCCTTATCCCCTATTCGGCTTCAACGCCAATCTAGAGTACCCATTGGGGAAAATCACATTACTCGTTCGAGCGGGCTCCCGCATAGTGGATGTAGAATTCTTGGTCGTCAAGCTGCCATCGCTGTACAATCTCATTATGGGGTGGACTTGGTTACATACCATACAGGCCGTACCGAGTATGTATCATCAGCTGCTCCGTTTCCCGACAGAACGCGGTATTGAGCAAATCCGTGGCTCCCAGAAATTGGCACAAGCATGTTATCTCCTTGCTGAAAAAACGCCAAAAGAGCAGCGGGTGAATTCTATTGAGGTGCCAAATCGAGAGAGCCTCGACGATGTCGGAAGGCTCCCAAATGAAAAGGCCACGGAAGGCTTAGACTGAGTTGACATCGATGGAAGCCCAGACAAATTCTTCATGGTCAGCGCATACTTGAATCAGGTCGACAGACAGTAGCTAATCTCTTTCTTGCTCGGCAACCTCGACGTCTTTGCATGGACTCCATATGAGATGCCGGGTATAGATCCATCCATTTCACAGCACCGTTTAAATGTTGATCCTAAGTGCAAGCTGATCATTCAGAAAAGTCGGTGGTCAGCCGCAGAGCACACTGCCGCCATTGTTGAGGAGGTTGACAGGCTGCTTGATGCCGGGGCAAACAGGGAAGTGACCTACCCTACATGGCTCTCTAATACAATGGTGGTGAAGAAGAAAACGTGACTTGGCGAGTGTGCGTCAATTTCACGGACCTGAACAGAGCCTGCCCAAAGGATTGTTTTCCCCTACCCAGAATTGACCAACTTGTAGATGCGACGGCACGCCATCAACATATGAGCTTCCTCGATTCTTACAGAGGCTACCATCAAATCACCATGCATCCAGAGGACCAGGACAAAACTGCATTCCTCAACCCAAGAGGAACCTACTGCTACAAGGTTATGCCTTTTGGGCTGAAGAATGCAGGGGCAACCTACCAAAGACTGGTCGCCACCATGTTCAAGGAGCAACTCGGCCATACTATGGAGGTGTACATTGACGATATGGTGGTCAAGTCCAAGGAAGAGTAGAATCATATAACCGATCTGGAAGAGACATTCGGCATTCTACGCAAATATGGAATGAAGCTAAACGCTTCCAAATGTGCGTTCGGGATCGGCTCTGGCAAATTCTTGGGATACATTGTTAACCACCGAGGAATAGAAGCCAACCCAAGGCAAATCACAGCAATCCTAGAACTTGGCTCCCCTCGATTGATCAAGGAAGTTCAGAAGTTAATGGGGATGGCCGCCACCCTTAACAGGTTCGTCAGTCGGTCCACATATCGCTACCGACAATTCTTTCATACACTACGGCAGGGCAAGGCTTTTGAATGGTCCGCCGAATGCGAAGCCGCTTTCAACGGCCTGAAGACCTACCTCTGCTCAGTACCACTCTTGACAACACCTACTGCTGGCGACCAGCTCATTTTGTATCTGGCAGTTTCCAACAGGGCCGTCAGCGCCGTACTGATAAAGGAAGAGCTTGGGGAGCAGCGGCCAGTGTATTATGTGAGCAAGGCAATGGTTGACGCCGAAACACGCTACCTTCCGCTGGAAAAACTCATCCTAGCCCTAGTCATGGCGGCAAGAAAACTGATGCATTACTTCCAGGGACACAGCATTGGGGTGCTAACAGATTATTATCCCCTTCGATTAGTACTACGAAGTGCAGAAGCATCAGGACCTGTTTCAAAGTGGCCTCTTGAACTCGGCCAGTACGACATTCAGTTTTTACCTAGAACCTTAATCAAGGGACAGGTGCTTGTCGATTTTGTTGCCGAATTCACTGGGGATCTTGCCGATTTCAAGTCCGATGAGATTCGACCGGAGCTGAATTGGAGAATTTATGTTGGGGACATTTGGCAGTTGTACTGTGATGGATCATCCAATCAGCGGGGCAGCGGAGCTGGAGTTGTAATCATGGCTCCCGACGGCGCAATAATTGAACAGGTAGTTAAGCTCGGCTTCGAAGCATCAAATAACGAAGCCGAATACGAAGCCCTTCTAGCTGGTTTGCGGAATGCACATCTTCTGGGTGCTCGGCGTTTGCTTGTATTTTGCGACTCAAAACTGGTGATCAATCAGCTAAAAGGGGAGTACGAAGCAAGAAACGACCGTATGGCGGCTTACATGAAAACGGCCAACTCCTTGCTGGCAAAATTTGACCATCATGAATTGAACCAGATAACACGTGATCAGAACACACATGCAGATGCCCTTGCCTGCCTAGCCTCCGCCATTAACTTAAAGATTAAATGGACCATCGAAGTAGGTTTCATCCCGGAGCTGAGCATTGGCCCTTCGGAGGAAGTCCAGATCAATGTTATAGAAGCTGGACCGAGTTGGATAGATCCCATTGCTGCATTCCTGTCTTCCGAATAGCTCCCAGCGGACAAAAAAGAAGTGCACAAGTTGTGAAACAAAGCCCTGCGATATTACTTGGATCCGCAAGGAAAGCTTTATAAAAAATCCCTTTATGGTCCATACCTGGAATGTGTACACCTGGACAAAGTCGAAGAGCTTCTGACTGAAATACATAAGGGCAGTTGTGGCGCCCATTCTGGCGGGCGTTCTTTGGCCCATCGAGCTATAACACAAGGGTATTACTGGCCGACAATGAGAGCTGATGCCGAATGCTATGTGAAAAAGTGCGAACAGTGCTAGAAGTTCTCTCCTTTGACCCACCTGCCTGCAGAAGAGCTAAGCTCCATAACCAGTCATTGGCCGTTCACCCAATGAGGGCTTGACATCGTCGGACCATTGCCTTGTGGCCCGGGTAACAAGCGATTTTTGATTGTCGCGACAGATTATTTTACAAAATGGGTAGAAGCGGAGGCACTAACGCACATCCGAGATTCTGACGTGAAGCGTTTTGTTTGGAGAAACATCATAACGTGATTCGGCATTCCAAGAGCACTCATCTTAGACAACGGCACCCAGTTCGATTGTGGCGTCTATCGAGAATTGTGCAGTAAATATGGTATCCGGCCTTATTTCTCCACGCCGGCCTACCCTCAAAGCAATGGTCAAGCTGAAGCCTCTAACAAATCCATCTCAGATGGCATCAAGAAAAGGCTGGAGAAAGGTAAAGGCAAATGGGTTGAAGAATTGCCGAGTGTGTTGTGGGCTCATCGAACTACGCCGAGACGACCTACTGAGGAAACGCCGTTTACTCTATGCTTTGGAACCCAGGCAATCATACCCCTGGAGATCGGCCTCCCAACCTTAAAATTGAAAGTTTTTGATATGGGCCAAAACGACATGATGCTGGCCCTGGATTTGATTATGATTGAAGAACGCAGAGACAGTGCCCTTGCATTTATGACGCGGTATCAGCAACAGCTTGCTAAGTCGTATAATCAACGTGTTCAGCTGCGCTATTACATGCCAGGAGACTTGGTCCTGAAGAAGGTACTCCCAGCTGCCAAGAAACTGGCGGATGGAAAATTGGGTCCAAACTGGGACAGCCCCTATCAGATTGATTCGATCGCAGGAGTGGGGGCATATCGGCTAAAGGACATGTCTGGAAGGAGTCTGCCACGGCCTTGGAATTCAACGCACTTGCGCAAATTCTATCATTAAACCCGACTTGTGGCAAATGATATTGGTTTTGAATGGCTTACCATGTACACTGTTCACTTTTGTAATGCAAAGATTTCTGTTTACTCGATGTGCAATCCAGTTCAAAAGTGTTCCGAACAAAGCCTCCGGATTCGGAGCGCCCTTCGTGGATATCACGATTGGCCAAATAAAGTCTCCAGATTTGGAGCCCCATCGGCGCATGATGCCTTTGGGCCGATAAAGCCTTCAGATTCAGAACGCCCTTTGTGGATATCACGATTGGCCAAATAAAGTCTCCAGATTCGGAGCCCCATCGGCGCATGACGCCTTTGGGCCGGTAAAGCCTCCGGATTCGAAGCGCCCTTCGTGGATATCACGATTGGCCAAATAAAGTCTCCGGATTCGGAGCCCCATCGACACATGACGCCTTTGGGCTGATAAAGCCTCCGGATTCGAAGCGCCCTTCATGGATATCACGATTGGCCAAATAGTCTCCGGATTCGAAACCTCATCGGCGCATGACACCTTTGGGCCGATAAAGCCTCCAGATTCGGAGCGTCCTTCGTGGATATCACGATTGGCCAAATAGTCTCCCGATTCAAAGCCCCATTAGCGCATGACGCCTTTGGGCCGATAAAGCCTCTGGATTCGGAGCGCTCTTCATGGATATCACAATTGGCCAAATCGTCTCCGGATTCGGAGCCTCATCGGCGCATGACGCCTTTGGGCCGATAAAGCCTCCGGATTCGGAGCGCCCTTTGTGGATATTATGAAGGGCGCATGATGCCTTTGGGCTGATAAAACCTCCGGATTTGGAGCGCCCTTCGTGGATATCACGATTGGCCAGTCTCCGAATTCGGAGCCCCATCGGCGCATGATGTCTCTTGGCCGATTAAGCCTCCGGATTCGGAGCGCCCTTCGTGGATATCACGATTGGCCAGTCTCCAGATTCGAAGCCCCATCGGCGCATGAC
The DNA here is from genome assembly GCA_036172215.1 of Camellia granthamiana. Classification (NCBI taxonomy): domain Eukaryota; kingdom Viridiplantae; phylum Streptophyta; class Magnoliopsida; order Ericales; family Theaceae; genus Camellia; species Camellia granthamiana. Next base: position 58,663,740 of record CM069912.1, read on the forward strand.
GTCTTTGGGCCGATAAAGGCTCCGGATTTATTGCCAAGGGCCGTGTAACACGTATGCTGAATAAATATTCAATAAAGAGCGCTCAGTTATGACGAGCCGGCAAAAATCGTTTGCACATTAAGGCGTATATACATTTCAAATGAACTCCAGACGGTCAATGTCTATCCAATCATCTAAAACACATTTATTCAAACATTTATGCAATAAAGCAAAAACACATTTATTCAAACATTTATGCAATAAAGCACAAAACATGCAAACATATGTGTGCCGAACAAAAATTATAAAGAAACAGGAACATTGAAAACAAAACATTTTATTCATTCAGCCAATTATTACATAGTTTTTAACGCAATCTACATTTTTTAGCATCACAATGAGTGTTTTTATCTGGCGTCTCCCTCATCGTCACTCTTTTTAACTTCAAAAGTGGAAAAGGGCAAATGGTCATGCTGGTACAGCGACGACGCCGAATTAACACCCTTTGCACGGAGAGTCTCCGCGACCTGAAGTGCCTCGATCCAACCATGCCTAAATCCCCAGTTCTCGCATCGACAGACCTCCTCCGCAAGTTTCTCCTTGGTTTTGTCGACCCCAACCTTCCGGCCCGCATGGAAGCCTTGTTCGTAACCCATGGTCCTCGCATTCTCTACGGTGAACATGCTTGCCGTATCACGGTCGGCAATGGCGTGACTCAACAGCCGTTGAGTTACCCTCTCCTCCACGATCGGGTTGGATTGACCCACCGCACGCGGCTCAGTGGTTTGAGCCTTCCTAAGCTCCCTGAGCTCACGCTCAGCCTTCTTAGCGTGAGCCTCCAAACTGCGGATTCTTTCTTCCTTCTTCTCTATTTCTCGTCGCGCGGCGCACAGGCACATGCTGACTTCATAGGCGGTATACAGCCCTTTCACTGCCCCGTGGATGCCCTCTCGAAATACGTCGAAATCCTGTTGACCAACCATCGACTGCTCGACCTCTGGTGGAAAAATCTGTCGAGCAAACTCGACCGCCACACCTGGGTCCTTGATAATGGAGTCCGCCTCTGTCATCGGTTTATTCCCCATGAAAACTGCAAAACTCAACGGTCGCGGCGCTACGTCGGCCTCATTTCTCCGTTGCTGTTTCTCTTTTTGGGGTGATCTGCTTCGACGACTTGGAGGTTGACATTTTTTCCGTTCTTTGGATGCCCTATCTCCCGGCGAGTGGGTTCTCTGCTACAATTCATTGCAGTATCAAGCTTAGCCAAAGTTCAAGCTTGTCCTCTACTGTTGAAGAAAACTCTATTTGACATTCGCACTTATCTAACCCCATGCAACAAATTGTTTTAAATTGAGCCTGAACACAGTAAGTGAAGTTACTGGCGTGAAGAGTCCATCCCATTTATTTCTAATGCTTGCAGTGACCCCAAGGCGATTTCATTAACGCTAAACTCCAAAAGACGGATGCTGATCAATATGTGCCACAGCCACTTCATGTACTAATTTTCGGCTTTTTGGAGTTAAAATGGCCTAATTATCCAAACGGAAATTGTAGATGAATGCCTTGGAGTTCATGCAGTGGCTGGGGCAAGAGCAGATTTATCAATCTAACCGGCCAAGCATCTAAGCCCCATGCCGATCAATATGTGCCACAGCCACTTCATGTACCAATTTTCGACTTTTTAGAGTTAAAATGGCCTAATTATCCAAACGGCAATTGTAGATGAATGCCTTGGAGTTCAGGCACTGGCTGGGGCAAGGGCAGATTTATTAATCTAACCGGCCAAGCATCTAGGCCCCATGCCGATCAATATGTGCCACAGCCACTTCATGTACTAATTTTCGGCTTTTTAGAGTTAAAATGGCCTAATTATCCAAACGGCAATTGTAGATGAATGCCTTGGAGTTCATGCACTAGCTGGGGCAAGGGCAGATTTATTAATCTAACCGGCCAAGCATCTAGGCCCCATGCCGATCAATATGTGCTGCAGCCACTTCATGTACTAATTTTCGGCCTTTTAGAGTTAAAATGGCCCGATTATCTAAACGGCAATTATAGATGAATGCCTTGGAGTTCATGCACTGGCTGAGGCAAGGGCAGATTTAGTAATCTAACCGGCCAAATATCTAGGCCCCATGCCGATCGACATGTGCCACAACCATTTTTTGAAGTTAAAATTGCCTAATTATCTAGTCGGCAAGTATACACAAATGAATGATCCAATAACACAATTTAGCACAAATAATAGCAAAGTGCAAAAGGAATTTTCATTAAGTAAATTGGGCACAAATTGTAGCCATTTTACATATGAAAACTACTAAACAAAAGGCTACAAATTTGCAGGGAAATGCCTAAAGAAAACTTAAAACCTGTAGCCATACATAAAAAACTAAAAAAAAGTTGTAAACAAAAACTACTGTCGCCCTGATCAATCCTCGGAGTCAGACTCCAGCGGCTCAATATCCACTTGCTCATATGGAATTGGCATAGCCAATGTCACATCAGCAGCAACAAGGGCTTTGAGCCAGCCGTGTTTGAATCCCCGATTCTCGAATTTGGGGACTCCTTGCACATAATTATTGAGGGCGGCACCTTGCCCGGCCTCATACGCCTTCGATGCTTCAGAATCGGCAACTTCCTTCGCCGCCTTCGATTCCGCCAAGTCAGCCTCAAGTTTGGCGATCGCCTCTTAGGCTAACTTGAGCGCAGCCTCGCTTGCGTCCACCCTTTGCTCGGCAACCAATCTGAGTTGGTCCGCATTTCTGGCCCTCTTCAACTCAGCCTCGGCCCTAGCAGCTTCTATTTTCGCCCTTATGGCCTCAAACTCGGCCCGGCTCCTTTAGCCCTCAACTTCGGTTTGTAAACGGCCAATTCGTTCGACGGCATCGTACTGGCGTCGACCTAACTCGGTTATCCTTTCGACCGTCTGCAAAACATGAGATTAGATCCAAAAATATATGAATAGAAAGGAAAGACAAGATCAAGATCTTTACCAGAAGAACCGATTGAGCGGCTAACGCTACTGCTAAGACGTCTGGCTCCGAGTGGAAAGTCGCCTTATCAGACGGTAATGAAACTGACGAAGCCATGCTCAGCGCAACGGCTGGGTCTTTTATAGCCGACGCGTCAGAGGAGATCGGCATATTTCTTATCTTTGGTTGAACCACAAAAGGCACAACCGTATCCGACTCCTTTAAACATGGCCATTTGTCGGCAGGCTCTTCTCCGGAGCCTACTTCAACCTCTACTGGACGTTTCTCCACCCGTTGTTCAGCCTCCTCATTTGCCGGCACGATTAGCTCCGACTCGGTATCTCGTATTTGAACCGTTTCCTCAATAACAGGCACGGGCAGCTTAACATCTGCGACGAGCGGCACCTCGGATCGATTAGCCTCTGCTTGAATGGCCTCTGCTCTCCGTCGCGCGGCCATTCGCTCGGCGTTGGCCTTTCTGGTGAGTTTTGTGAGTGACAACCCGACCATATCTTCAGGGTACGTGCCGAGAAGATCTTCTAGTCCGTTAAAGACGTCGTCGTAAATTTCCCCTCGACCCGAGGTGGATGGGGGGTTAGCAGAATTGAGGTCGGCTTCTTCAAAAGCTACCCTTAAAGCCTCGTCTACTTCGGCCTCAGACTGGCCTGATTCTTCAGCGACTTCAACTTCTGCACGCTCCGAGTTGGATCCTTCCAAGCCGATTTGGTGCAAATTTCTGAAGTTCGTCAAAATAAGAGCCGTTGGAAACTCCTCGCCCCTTGGAATCGGGATGTTCTCTGATGCCGAGAAAGTCGTGTATGTCAGCTCGTACTTAAGCAGAATATGGGCCCCCCTCCCTTGTTTCTGAAGGCTTGGACGGCCGAAGTATTTCAACGCGACTTTTATGTCTGAAAGAACGGCGTCATTGGTCGAGGTCGAAAATTTCTTCAAATCATTTCCTGCACAACCAAAATCATTAGGTCTCAAAAGTGAAGCTTTATAACATAACAAAGGAAAAATAAACACAAGAGGCTAAACGGCCACCTGGTTCGCCCCTCTGCCTAGGAATAGGATCAAGGCGATCCTCGCCTTCGCCAAATTCCCAGTTACCTTGGACAACGACCATAACGTCATCGACTCGCTTCCCAGAGCTGGAAAGCATAGTCACTAGTTGATGGTCGGTGTCCTTGGCCCTAAGGAAATAATGACCGTGCCGACCGGAAGACTTGGCCAAGGCATAACAATGCCGAATAGCAAGAATGCCGAGGTTGACCCCAAGGCGACGGTTTAGCTCTACAATCCCCATTATGATTCTAAAGAAGTTGACATTGGGTTGGGAAGGAATTAGACCCCAATGACAAAGCACAGCCCTAAGGAGTGGGTGAAGGGGGAATCGGACTCCACCCTCTACAATTGATAAGAGAGGGAAGACGATCGTGATTTCGTCAGCCCTCTCCATACCGAGGGTGCTGTCTGTCACGAAAGACAGACGGACGTCATCAGGAATGGAAAAATGGCGTCGGAAGCCAGAAACTCGATCCGAAGAAAGGAGATCTTTCAAATGTTTTGCTATTTTCTCCAGTTTATAGGTATATTCAGAACCAAAAACAAACCAGAAAAAAGGACTTAGAGCAGAGAGGGAGAAAACTTACAAGAGACGAAGAGGATAGTGAAGGAGAAGAAGTTGTAGAGATAATTCAGAAGGAAGTCCAGCGACAAGTATCTGAAAGTGTGTATGTATTTGAAAGGGCGTCCAACTTTTAAATCATAATAAATAGGTGTACGAAGGGGCGGGAAGTTGAAATGATGACCGAGAAGCGTGTGCTTAGACATCTGCATTGGAATGAGGTCAGCCGCCGAATTTCGACCCTGACTTTTCGAGTTCAAAACCAAACACTCCATCCAACTATCATTAGTGGGGTGTTTGGGGGGCAATTGTGGGGGCCGAATATTGGGGATCATAAAGATGCCGAATGAATGAACTTGGAGAGTTGGAATATAAATATAGTATTCGGCTTCGTCCCGCATATTTGAATCTTACCCTATTCGGTCAATAGGTCGGCTGGGTAAGAGGCTGAGTGAAAAGTAGTTTGCTTTACAAGAAGCCGAATGGCGAACTAAAGGTGGGTCCAGCCCCGAGGCCCAAGAAAGAAAAGATATGAATAGAAGAACATCAGCCAGAGAGAGGTATGTGAGAACTATTATATTTAACTTAGAATACAAGTAATCTGGAGAGTTGAGACTGACTTGCCTGTCGGAGTACTAATTCCGGCACCCCTGACCGGAGTGTTTATTCCTTTTCAGGTGACTAGCAGAGGATCACAAGCGTCCCCAAGGATCTGAAGAGTATTTCCAAACCACATCTCCACAATGTCATGTGAATCAATTTGATAACATGCGGTAGCGCATGTATTCAATGAAGTAATAACTGACAATGTTGTTAGAATGATGAACCGAACGCTATGCATGCAAGACAAATGAATGCAAATCATGGAAAATGCTAAAAGAAACATGATGCCCTATTGTCATGATCCAAACCTACCCCTATGGGTTTGGCGTTGTAACCGGCCAGTAATCCGCAAATTACCTACGACCTCAAAGACAAAATTCAAAATATTTAAGTATAATTGGGGCCTGAAGCGGAAGCAAAACAAAAATAACGTTGTCCATTGAGCTGTGCGTACATGATCAACTGTAGTAATTGAAACACTTTTAACACACTTATATATACATGTACGAAGACATATTTTATAACATATCTCACATACTTCATGGAGGACTTTTAACAAAATACAAAGACCAACTCAAGCCTGACAAAATGAAATAAAGCCCCTCTACACAGAGGTACTTCTTGGGTGGCATGACAAAGAGGCAGACTCCAGGGCAAACTCTAACATTGATTCTCTGATTGCTCACCTACATATATTTATATAAAGAGTGAGCTAACGCCCAGTGAATAATACCAAACTAAAGAGGCTGTATGAATAAGATTCTTAATCAATTAAATCACATTAATACATATTACATGTAAATCAAATTAGAACAACCTCAGGTCCATTATTTCCATATTCATATCTATGCGTATATTCATATTCATGTTCATGGGCACCTTTTCATTCAAATGGCCATTGGTCCATTACATTCATATTTAAACGGCCTTTGGCCCATCATAATATTCAAACGGCCTTCGGCCCAATTCATTTACATCAAACAGCCTCAGGCCCAATCATATCAGCCTTCGGCCCAATTCATTCACATCAAACGGCCTCAGGCCCAATCGTATCAAATAGCCTCTAGCCCCATCATATCAAACGGTCTCTGGCCCAATCATATCAAACAGCCTCGGGCCCAATCATATCAAACGGCCTCTGGCCCAATCATATCAAACAGCCTCGGGCCCAATCATATCAAATAGCCTCAGGCCCAATCATCATATCAAACGGCCTTTAGCCTATCATTATATTCAAACAGCCTTTGGCCCATCATAATATTTAAACGGCCTTTGGTCCATCGTTATACTCAAACGGCCTTTGGCCCATCATTATATTCAAACGGCCTTTGGCCCAATCTAGACATATCAAACGTATCAAACGGCCTCTGGCCCAATTCATTCACATCAATTGGCCTTGGGCCCAAATCATATTCTTGATAGAATCTTATACAAAAATTAGGCATATAGAATACTCATTCGTAATTCAAATCAACAAATCCATAGAGCTTATACAGAAAATTAGGCATATAGAATACTCATTCGTAATTCAAATCAACAAATCTATGGAGCTTATACAGAAGTATCATTTGGAAAATAACATACTTGAAAATATCTTTACTAAGATATTACTCATAGTGTTCAGATGCCTAGTTCACCCTTGTAGTTGACCCTACACAATTCATAATACACATAGAAATCGGGTCATAATACAATTCATTACGTTCTTTAATTTGTTTAATTCTCTTAGGCTTTTTCTAATTCTATAGTTCATTTATAATGCTTAGTACATGCCTAAGAGTGCTTCAGAGTGAAAGAGAATGGAAATCAACATATGAAATAGCTTTTCAAATTTTCTGACACAGGGTTCTTCGCTCGAGCGCAATATTGGTCGCTCAAGCGGACCCCTTGATCTACAAAAATACTGGTTGCTTGCATTCTATGCTCAAGCGACAACTTCTTCACTCTAGTGATGATGGCGAATTCTGGGTTTTCCAGAATGTTGTTTAAACTTCAAAACACATTACCAAGACTCCAAATTCATGCATGATTCACTCAAATGTACAAAATTGTTCCCAATTACATATATTTAAAGTTAATTCCACTTATATTTCAAAATTCCATGATTTCAATTAAAATGTAAACCTTAGATTTCATGTTTTAAAAGTCATCTTTCACTTCTTTCTTTGTTTTATGAAACACATAAAATTGAATCTATAAAGCCCTTCACAAATATTTGCATGTATGGAATCTTAATCAAAATCAAATCAAATTTGATTCTCAAACATAAATTATAATTTATTTATAAATTTGTCCAAATTTAAATTTAATTCATTTTCTTTATATCAAGTCTAATTTCAAACCCACAAACTTTAAATCATGAATTGAACTTCCAAGGCTCTTGAAAATTTATGATGCATGCACAGTTGAAACTCAATTTCATGTTAAGACAACTATATTCAAACCCAAAGTGATTAATTTCTAAATTAATTTTCATAAATTTGAATCTAACTCCACTGCATAGAACAAATCTTCAAATAAATCTTATTGTATGTAATTTATGGGACTCAATTCAAGAATAATTCTCAAAATTAAATTCAAACTTAACAAATTCTAAGAATCATAACTCATATTTTTCAACCTAACTTGATTTAACATTCAAAACCCAATTTCCTATCAATTTATATAATTAATCTTCAAATTACTTCTTCATTTCAACTTTTAGCGAAATTATTTATAGAGTCTAAGCTTCAATTTCTTATCTTAAGTCTTCAAAGGTTGAATTTCTTGAGTCCCGTTACAATTTCTAGCAAAAAGTGATTCTTTTCTTCAAAGAAATTAAGCCGTCTCTCTCTCTCGGCATTCTCTCTCTCTGTTTTTCTCTCCCTCTCAGTTTCTTACCAGAACTCTTGAATTCAAGAGGGTTAACACACTTGTACACCTTTTTGATTCCATTACCTTTTCTCTTTTTTTAAATTATTTATTATTCCTTCCGCCAAAGAGTGGCTCCAAAACTCTCCCTAACTTTCATTTCATCTTCATTTTATTTTTATTTTATTTAATTGATTAGGACTGGTTTGGCACATCATTACACATTAACTTAATTAAACCACAATTAATTATACTTAATCATGATTGATAAATTTTCACATAGCTCAATTAGTCCAATTGACTTCAATTAAGTCCCAATCAATGATAACTAAATTTATCAATCCAAATCAAAATTTTTAATCAATACCCTAAAAAGCTCCAAATATTAAATTGAACTTATTATCATCATCAATTTTGGTTTCGTAAATCACCAAGGCCTTCAATTTCAAATTACACCCAAAATCCTTGTTAATAAATTTCATATTCAAATTGGATACCTCATAAATAGATTTAATTCATAATAATCATAATTTCTCAAATGTTATAACGTAATAAATTTAATTAACTCCAATTCGAACCCAGTTAATCAAATCTTAATTTTACCAAATTGAATTGAAGCTGAATCAAATATTTAATTAAGCTCCCAAATGGGTCAATACTTGAAATCAAATTGATTCCACTAATTAATTTCACTTCCTTAAGTCATTTGGACATTCAATTTCTAATCTCAAAATAAATCATTATTAAAATCACTTACTGATTGGGCTCTATAATCCTCGTAAATCCCAAATTAAATCAGAATAACGACTAATTAAAATCCAAATCTCCTTAAATAATGAAGTGTCAAATATAATACGTAGTGGGGTTGTCATACCTATGTTATCCATTATAAGCGGGTAAATAAAAGGGAGAAACGGGTTAGAAGACATACACATATTATTACATATTTGGCATCGCACAAGGGGGTCCGAATAAATGGACTAGCTAAGCTAATTATTCCAATGCCAAAATAACTAGTTACACTAACTAATTATTACAAATCCAAGTAAAACTAACTAATCAGTTACAATACGGAAATAATTAACTAAGTAATTACACTTGATTAATTACAACACACTACTATTAGCATAAATTAACGGGCCACGGAGAACAAAGAATTGTTCATGCATGAATGCGAAGTTCCACCTGAAAATGCCCTCTATTTTGCTGTTAAAATGTTTTTGTTTTGCAGTCAGAAAGTAGAACTGTTTTTACCTTAGCCTTTACTCTGTTTTGCAAGGAAAAAGACATTGTCTGGCTAAAAAGAGGTGGCCAGCCAGCCAGTAAAAGTGGTCAGCCATACAGTGAGGTAGTCGGCTGACCACTGGTTTTTGCTACTGCCCTGCTGCAACAGACATGAAACAAAGCACAAACAGAGTATTTTTAGGAAAAGTTTGTCCACCCTGCCTCTCCTTATCATCAAACAGATCAAAGGAGGGGTATTCGCAAACCATCAATCGACGCAAATTGATTGCATGATGGTCTATGAATCAAAGGGGCAAGATCTTAATAAACGATAATGAAATGGCTCAAGGATCAATGGGTTCAACTAACGTCCGATTGAACCCAAAGCATTTTATTATCTTATTCAATTTTAGTTCAATTTTATTGCCTCTTTTAATTACCTTTCCATTCCTTAGTCATTTTCGTCCAAAAATGAAAGTTAAGTCCACTAAATGGATTGTCAAACAAAAAGTTGTTTGGAGCATGAGAGAGATGTAATGCCTTGGTAATAAACCTTCGAGGAGATTAAACCATTAAGCATGGAAGGGCCTCTTTCTCAAGCTTAAACAACACTCATTTGAAACAACTCTCAAAGAAATAAAAGCCAAGAAAGGTGGGAGAGTGCAGAGGTGATTATAGGTGAGCACAAGTATGAAAAGCACGAAATAAATGCTATCAACTCAAATAGGTTGGTCGCTATGGCCTAAACTACCAAACCTATGAGGACCACTACACTACAAGCCTACTATACAAAGCAAAAACCAAATGAACAACCTAAAACAGTCCTAAAATAGCTAAAAACAATAATGAAATTCCCATGGAAAAGCTTGAAAAAGTTAGCTACAATAATAATGAAATGAAGCTAGTAAACAAGCATAAGGAGGGGTGGCTAACCCCTTCATTTTTGGAACTTCAAAACCACATATTTAGCCTCTAAAAACCTTTGAAAATCAGTGGTAAAAAATTTGAAGAAGGGATAAGAAACACAAGGGCAAAAGCTTAGGAGACAAGGTTCAAAGAAGGGTGCTTACCCCCTCCACTTTTGATAGCTTTAAACCACAAGTTTCAACCTATAAAAATAGTGGAAAAACAGCCCAAAACAGCAAGTAAGATAGGGAAGAAGTAGTGTAAAGATGCTAGAAGTTATACCTCTTGAAGAGAGGTAACTCCTTTGTTCACGAACCAACAAGTTCTCACTCTCAAGGGCTGAGATTTGAGCTTAAGAACCTCAGCAAGAAGAGCCAAATTTTTGGTTTAGGAAGTGTAGAGAGAGTATGTAGGTTGCAAGATAGAGAGAGAGAGTGCTATGCAAGTATTGGAGTTTTTGGAATTCTTTCTTACCTTGAAAATATAAGGGAAGGTCCTCTATATATAGAAAAACATGTTATTATCTCGGAAATATCTGTATAGAGACAGTTGGTGTAGTACACGCACCTGTGAGAACAGTTGGGACAGCTGGCAACAAAATATCTGTTTTATCAGAACAACAGGCTGGCCAGCCACTTGGGGGACGGCCGGCCACCACAATTGGCCTATGGGACACTTGGTTGGCCGGACACTGACTTGTACGGCTGGCCACAAAAAACTACTCCTAAGCCCAACTTCCAATGGGTATATCTCCTTCATCCGAACTCAGTTTTAGGTTATTCTTGAATCTGAATTGAAGCCTCGGAAGTCTAATTTCCAATGGTGGCGTCCTCACATCTAAATTTTAAGTGTGTAAAGAGATATGCCCAATTTAGTGAAGGCTGCTCATTTCTATCTTAACAGATTGATACCCAACTTCAAACGGCCATATCTCCCTCATCTGGACTCAGTTTTAGATGATTATTGAGTCCAAATTGAAGCCCCGGAAGTCCAATTTCCAATGGTGGTGGCCTTACATATAAATTCTAAGTGTACAAAGAGATATGACTAATTTAGTGAAGGCTGCTCATTTTTATCTTAGCTGATTATGCCCAACTTTTTCCTAAACTAGTTTTCTTCCCTCCCGTTCTATGTCCTTCAACTCCAAACCTATAAATAAGGTGTTTTTAAATATTTTTCAAAGATTTCACCTCCCTTCCATTTATTTCCACTTTGTCCTTACTCGATTTACCGAAAAATGCAATATTTTAAACGAAATGCGAGCCTCAAAACATCGTAGAAACATTTCAAAAAATATTTTGAAAAAGAGGGTTTTAAGGTCTAAAATAGTTTTGGTCAAATAGGGTGTAAGGTTGGGATTTGAAACTCAAAACTGAAACTTCTTGCTGAAGAAATTGAGCAATTGTACAACGTATCTTTCATCATCCAGTGATCAACCTGAGGCGCCCAAATCTTAGGGGTTGTCAAAAATGAGGTGTCTACACACTGCTGTTTCTAATTAGAACTCTGGCAATGCCGCGAGGCAGTCATTATCTAGGAAGGAAAATTCGTATGTGTTTTGTGACTACGTGCTTATGTGGAGTGAATTACTATTGTCCACCGCATTAGGACGTGGGTGAGTTAGCTTTGGCACATTTGTAAATTTGCTAATCTCTTTTGTTACCTTTATTAGAATGCCAGGACGTGGACGTGGTGGTGGTAGGCATGGTAGGCCTAGAAGACACGAGGTGCCTTTACCGAATGATATTCCGACACAAGAAGAAGGAGTTGGTCAAGCCAATGTGGTTGAGCTAATTGGTCAATAGGTCATGGGCGCTTTGGCCCGGGAAATGGCCAAAGTATTGCAGGAATCTATGGACATTCTCAGAGCTAAAAATCAAGTACTGGCCCAAGTCACTGAGACAAAGCCGTTTTTTCTGAAGAGGGAGTTTTTGTGGTCAAATCTGTATAAGTTTCTGGGTGATTCGAAGAAGCCACTAAAGGCGGATGAGTGGCTGGAGCAGATTGTGAAGACGTTTGAGATGCTTGGCATTGTGAGGATGACAGACTGAGAGTGGCCTTAGCATTCTTCCAGCTGAAGGGAGATGTGGGTCAGTGATGGAAGTATGAGCGTGGGCGCATTAGAGTGACTTGGGAGGCTTTTTGTCAACGCCTTCCAGGATAAGTTTTTAGCTCCCACGACTAGGTATAAGTTGAGGGAGCAGTTTCTGAAGCTCAAGCAACTCAACAGACAAGTAGTCGAGCTTGAGACAGGTTTTACTAGTCTCTCTAGATTTGCACCTGAGCTTGTGGCGACGGAGGAACGTCGTTGCGTGGAGTTTGAGAAGAGGTTGAGGACCAGACTCCTTTTTAGGGTGGCTGCTTCAATGATTAGGGATTACGAGCCTTGTTGAGGCGGCGGCTCATTTGGAGACTGTGATCCAGACTGAGGAGGAGTGGATAAGGGGCTCTAGGAGAAGTCAGGAGGCTCAGAGTGAGGCACAAGACAATAAGAGGTAGAGGGGTTCTACCCCACAGCAGACCCAGGGAGCACAGTGTCGATTCACCTTTCATGTGCTGAGTTCAGGTTGAAAAGAGGTAATCAGGGGAGTTTCACTGGTTATAAATGTGGCCAATGGGGTCACAAATCGCCAGCTTGCTCGCAGATAGGAGGGCAGCAGGCTACACCATCTTTGGCTCGCTCTTAGAGCCAGAGCCAGAGACAGAGCCAGAGCCAAGGGAGAGGTTAGTTGCCTACATGTTATCAGTGTGGGCAGTTGTAGACACCCCATTTTTGACCACTCTTAAGACTTGGGCACCTTAGGCTGATCACTCGATGATGAAAGATACGTTGTACAAACGTTCGATTTCTTCAGCAAGAAGAGCTTCTAAATCCTAACCTTACCCCATTTTTTTTTATCAAAACTATTTTGACCAATAGTTTTTTTTAGACCTTAAAACCATCTCTTTCAAAATATTTTTGAAAATGTTTCTACGATGTTTCGAGGCTCGCATTTCATTTAAAAGTTGCACTTTTCAGTAAACCGAGCAAGGACAAAGTGGAAATAAATGGAAGTGAGGTGAACTCTTTGAAAAATCTTTAAAACCTCTTATTTAAAGGTTTGGAGCTGAAGAGAATTGGAGGAGAGGGAGGAAAACTAGTTGGGGAAGTGGTTGAGCATCAAACCGTTAAGTGCGAACTGAGCAGCCTTCACTAAATTAGGCCTATCTCTTTGTACACTTAGGCTTTAGTTGTGACGCCACCACCATTGGAAATTGGATTTCTAGGGCTTCAATTTAGACTCAAGAATCTCCTAAAGCCGAGTCCGGATAAGGGAGATATGGCCGTTTGAAGTCAGACATCAATCCGGTTAAGATAGAAATGAGAAACCTTCACTAAAATAGACATATTTCTTTGAACACTTAGAATTTAGATGTAAGGCCACCTTCATTGAAAAGTAGACTTCTGGGGCTTCAATTTAGACTCAAGAATGACCTAAAAACGAGTCCGGATGAAGGAGATATGCCCATTTGAAGTTGGGCCTGGAAGCAGATTTTTTGTGGCTGGCAAGCCACCATCTGTGGCCAGCAATTCACACTTCTAGCCTACCAGCCACTGGTGGAAAACACAGATATTTTTGGCCAGCTGTCCCCCAAAAGCTCCAGCTGTTCCAGGCATGATATTTTTGACCTGAGGGGCTATTTTTCTATATATACCAGGCCTTCCTTCATGGTTTTAGGTTGAAAAAATTTCCAAAAGTTCCAATTCTTGAAATTCTCTCTCTATCTCTATCTTGCAATACACACACCTTACCCAAACACTTCCTAAACCAATATTGGTGCTCTCCTTGCTGAGATTATTAAGTCCAAATTTCAGCTCTTTAGAGTGAGAACTTGTTGGTTTGTGAACAAAAGTGTTATTCCTCTTCAAGAGGTATAACTACTAGCTCCTTTGCACTACTTATTTTCTATCTTTTCTTGCTAATTTTGAGCTATTTTTCAACTGTTTTTATGGGCCGAAGCTTGTGGTTTAAGGCTATTAAAGGTAGAGGGGTTAATCACCCTTCTTTGAACCTTGTTCTCTAAGCCTTTACACTTGTGTTTCCCATCTCTTCATCAACTTTTTTTAAGCTTTTTACCACTGATTTTTAGAGGTTTTCAGAGGCTAAAAAAGTGGTTTTGAAGTCCCAAAAATGGAGGGGTTAGCCACCCCTCCTTTGGCTTGTTTACTAGCTTCAATTGCTCTATGTTTTAGCTTAATATTTTAGCTACTTTTGTCTTCATTCCAGTGCATTTTTGTACCATTTTTGGGCTATTTTTGAACTGTCTAAACTTTGAAATTTTGGGCTGAAACTTGTGGTTTAAGGTTAATAAGGGTGAAGGGGTGGCTCACCATTCCTTCTACCTAGCTTCCAAGGCCTTTACCCTTGTGTTTCCCACCTTGTTGTCACCTTTTTTTGAGCTTTTAAATACTGAATTTCATAGTTATTTCAGTGGCTAAAAACACTTTTTGAAGTCCAAAATTAGAGGGGTTAGCCTCCCTTCCTTGTGTCTTGTTCACTAGCTTACATAGCTCTATGTTTTAGCCTATTGTCCCATTTTTGTCTTAATTCCAGCATGTTTTAGGACTTATGTAGCACTCTTTTAGCACTGTTTTTAAGTGTCCATAGCATTTGAGACTTGTATTGCATGCTTGTAGTGTAATTGTGCTCATAAGTTTGGTGTTTTAGGCCTTAGACACCATCTTATTTGAGTTGATTGCATTTATTTAGTGATTTTCTTACTTTTTCTCACCTTTAAACACCTCTGTAACCTCCCTCATTTCTTTGCTTTTTCTTTGCTTTGGAAGTGGTTTCAAATTATTTGTTTGTTTAAACATGAGATTAAGGTGTCATGCTTAATGGTTTAATCCCTTTGGGGGTTCATTACCAACGGTATGATATCTCTTTCATGCCCAAAGCAACACTTGGTTTGAGCCCTCTTTCCATTCGAGGACTTAAATTCACCTTTGGACTCAATTGATTAAAGAATGGATGGTAATCTAAAATGGAGTAATAAAATTGGTAAATAAAAAAGGTGCAAGATAATAATTTGGTTTTGGGTTCAATCGAACGTTAATTGGACCCTTGAGTCTTGAGTCATTTCGTACTCATTAGTTATGAAAACGGTTCAAGATTCATTGTCAACTACTTCCCTTGATCTTTCATGATAAGGAGGTGGTTTTGAGAGTCTTGTTTTGTTGGATTCATTGAACTTGCACACTTGGTTCATAAGCCATCATGCAATGAAATTGCATCCATTGGTGGTTTGTGAATCAAACTTACTACTCCTTTGAGCTATTAAAATGATAAGGAGAGGTAAATTGTGCAAACAAACCCTTGAAAATACCCTGTTCTTGCTCTGTTTGCTTTCTATTGCAGTAGAAAAATCTAGTCATCAGTGGTCGGCAGACCATCACCAGAGGACGACAGGCCATCTGCCAGCCACCTATGCAAAATCCAATAGTGACTTGTTGAAACAGAACAAAGTTGGTTCTGAGGTGGAAATCAGTGTAAGTGTTCCACTGTGCAACAGAGGCATTTGGTAGTAGAAATAGTGGCTTTTTCGGGTGGAAAGTTCGCGCATGCATGAACATCTCTCGTTTCCCAAGGCGGAATAATTAGAATAACTAGTTTAGCACACTTTTCATGCTGTATTCATGTAAATAAATACCGCATGCTATTTAATTGATTTATATGCCATATTAGTAGCTAAGCCTAGTAATTGCATATCGCATGTATTGCACTAGTCATATTGCATAGTTAAGATCATGAATTTTTCTTACTCTTTTGTTTCTTTTGGCTCACCTCGGAGTACTAGTAAGCATTTATGTGTTTTAGCATATTGCATCGTATGTTGATGTTGCCATGTTTAGCATGTTCACCATGAGGCTAGGTGCTTAAATGATATATCTTCTTGAATGCCTGTGGATGAAGGCTAATTGCTTGAATTGGAATAATTTGAGTAATGTTTATATGCGATCACTTTTTTTAAGTGGTACATATTTGAAACAATTTTCAAAAAATAAACATGAATCAAGTGTTCCAATTTTTGCAAATTAGTCTATACTAGTATGTGTGCGCATCACATAGTAATGCTAGCCTAATAATCAGAACAAAAGAATATAATGTAGATAAGAATCACATCATGATTAGTAGAGGCTGATCTTTGATCATGCGAGTGGGGGTGCTCAATTCATGACCTTCCCCTCTCGTACCTAAGTTCCCGAGCTGAGACAATCTTGGTGATGACAGACACGTAGCCTTTGGCACGAGTCATAGGTTTCCTAAATTTTCCAAAAATATTTAGATGGCGACTCTGTATCTGGAAAACAGTCCATTTTTTATTCAAAATCGATTTTTCAAAAGATTTGCCGGATTGAGACTCTTTGGTGTTTATCTATTTCACATTAAACTTGTGAGATTAGATTCAGAACCGCAGGAGTCCAATACTGTAGGGCTTATTCATCTTCCGAAAGGGGGCATGAAAAGTCGAGCTACAGCAGTTAGAGCATATGAAGAGATTTTTCTCTCAGTTGGGTGGCACACTTAGTGCGTCTGATTCGAGGCAGACATAGAGCCACTAGCCTGCACAGTCAACACAGGCCTCAAGGGCCAATCAAGGAGCCTCTTCAGCTTAATCAGCGCATCAAACCTATGCTCCGAGGGGTGAGCAGGTAGAGTAGAGACCTACAGGGCGTGTGTATGCTGTTACCATGCCAGACCTAGTACCAGCGCCTTCAGTAGTGAGAGATACTTTCTTGTTATGCAATTCCATTGCTAATGTGTTGATTGATACGGGTGCATCCCATTCATTTATCTCGTCTGGATTTGCATCAGTTTTGGGGTTAGAGTTAGCTTGGTTAGCATATCCTCTCAGTGTAGAGTCACTTATTGGTGGTGAGATTATTTTGGAGCTAGGGTGTAGGGGTTATGACATAGAGGTTGCTGGTCGCCGACTTCTTTTTGCATTTGTGTTGATTGACATATCTAGTTTTGATGCTATTTTGGGTATGGATTGGTTGTCATTGTATTAAGATGTCATAGATTGTTACCGTCAAAGAGTTACTGTATGTACCTTGAGTGGTGATTGTTTTTATTTCTTGGGGGATCGGGTTGATAGAGTCTTATCACTGGTATATGATTCGCATGGGTGGAGTGAACTTAGTTGTCTCCTTGCCAACTTTTTGGATAATGAGTGTGATAAAATCCGTGTTGAATTGCCAAGGGTAGTTTGTGAATACCCGGATGTTTTCCCTAAGGATCTCTTTATTTTACCACCTCATTGAGAGATCGAGTTCTCTATAGATTTAGTGCCTGGCACAACATCGATTTCTATGGCACCATATAGATTTGCACCTGCCGAGTTGAGTGAGTTGAAGATTCAACTCCAAGAACTGTTAGATAAGGGTTTTATCCGCCCTAGTACTTCACCTTAGGGAGCACCGACTCTCTTTGCCAAAAAGAAAGATGGCGCGTTGCTACTTTGTATCGATTATCGAAAATTGAACTGGGTAACTATTAAGAACAAGTATCCAATGCCTCGTATAGATGATTTTTTTTGATCAGTTGAAGGGGTCTTGGTGCTTTTCTAAGATAGACCTAAGATCGGGTTATCACCAATTGAGAGTAAGAGAGGAGGATATCCAGAAGATGGCATTCCATACGCAGTATAGCCATTCGAGTTTCTAGTGATGCCCTTTGGGCTGACCAATGCACCAGCCATGTTTATGGATTTGATAAACCGGATCTTCCATGAGTTCCTAGACCGTTTTATGGTTGTCTTTGTTGATGACATCTTGATTTACTCACCCTTTGAGGAGGAGCACGAGAAACACTTGCGAGTGGTGCTTGAACTGCTTAGAGCCTACAAATTGTATGCTAAGTTTGGGGAATGTGAATTCTGGTTGAAAGAGGTTAAGTTCTTAGGCCATGTGGTATCCAAGGAAGAGGTGACTTTAGATTCATCCAAGATAGAGACAGTGCAAGATTGGGAACAACCTAAGAATGCTTTTGAGATCCGTAGTTTCTTGGGATTGGCTGGATATTACCGTCAGTTTGTGAAAGATTTCTCTAGATTAGCTTCACCGTTATCTAGACTGACAAGGAAAGGAATTAAGTTTGTGTGGAGCGAGACTTGTGAGAAGTCCTTTCAAAAGCTTAAGGTTAGACTTACCACTGCTCTAGTATTGATTATTCCATAGAGGGGTTTGTGCTATTTGGTGTATTGTGATGCTTCACGGGAAGGTTTGGGTTCTGTATTGATACAAGAGGAGAAGGTAGTAGTTTATGACTCACAGCAATTGAAAACACATGAGAGGAACTACCCTACTCATGACCTTGAGTTAGCGGTGGTGATCTTTGCGTTAAAGATTTGGAGGCATTACTTGTATGGTGAGAAATTTGAGGTTTTTTCTGATCACAAGAGTCTGAAATATCTATTTACACAGAAAGACCTGAATCTGAGACAAAGAAGTTGGATGGAGTTTACAGAAGATTATGATTTTGAGTTACATTATCATCCGGGAAGGCCAATTTTGTGGTTGATGCTTTGAGTAGGAAATTCATTCATAATGTGGCTAGCATTGCCATTCGAGAAGGGAGATGTTGGGTGCTATTGGTGAGTTTGACTTGCATCTTAGCGAGTCCGTGGAGTCTGCAGTCTTATTTTCGGTAGTGGCATAACCTACATTTGTGAACCAAGTGATAGAAGCGCAGAAGGTTGATCTTGAGGTAGAAACCCTTCGAGAAAAGATCTCTAGTGGAAATGTAGATAAAGGCTTGAATGTGTATCCCGACTCTAGTGTTAGATACCGTAACCTTCTTTTCGTGCCAGAGTCTTGTCGAGAGGAAGTTGTAGCTCGCCTTTTTCGTGCCCCCTTTCGGAAGCTCAAAAAAAGCCCTACAAGTCAGACTCACGCAGTTCTAAATCTAATCTCACAAGTGTAATGTGAAATTGATAAACACCAAAGAGTCCAAGTCCAACAGATCGTTTGGAAAATTGATTTTGAATCAAAAATGCCAAAATTGGATTGCTTTGCCAGATACAGAGTCACCACCTAAATATTTTATTTTAGGGAAATTTAGGAAACCCATGACTCGTGCCAAAGGCCACGTGTCTGTCATCACCAAAATTGCCTCGACTCAGGCACTTGGGTACGAGAGGTAAAGGTCATGAATTAAGCACCCCCACTTGCTCGATCAATCATCGGCCTCTACTAATCATGATATGATTTTTATCAACATTATGTGTTCTTCGCAAGCAAGTACAGACTAATTTGCCCGAATTGGAACAACTCAATTTCATGTTTGTTTTGCGAAAAGGGGTTTGAATTTGCCACTTCAAGTGGGCTTAAAGTTTTGCGAATTCGCCACTCAACAAAGTGGGCTTAAAACGTACATTTATTGAATCGTTCCAATTCAAGCAACAAGCCTTCATCCACAAGCATTCAAGCAGTTTAACAAGTAAGCATTTAACCTCATGGCAAGCACGCTAGTCATGGCAATCACTCACATTCGTGCAAGTATGCTAAAGCACTAAAAACTTACCTGGTACTCCAAGCTAAGAAGATATGAGTTAGAAAATATGCATGATTCCTAACTATGTCAAATGTCTAATGCAACACATGCAAAGAATGCAATTAATAGGCTCGGCTATTACTATGGCATATGAATTAATCCAAGACATGCGGTTAAACACGTATTCAAAGAATGATTGAAATAACAATGCAGTTTGAATGATGCGCCGAGTCTCGGTGCATGCAATACAAGATGAATGGGTGCAAGCACAAGGTATGCTAATTGGAACATGACCCTAATCTAACCATCAAAAGCTAGTAAATAAAAAGGAGAAAGACGTGGAGTTGTAAGACATTCACATTATTACATTACGCTCTCATGAAGGAGTGTCCGAATGAATAACTAAGCTAAGCTAATCTAAGCTAATTATTACAAAACCGAATAAATAGCTAAACTAATTGAACTAATTATTACAACACAAATTAATTAGTTAACTAACTAATTGAATAATTACAACATAAACTAATTACCTACAACTAATTAATTTACAACAAATAAATAATTGATTGCTAATTAAAGGCTAATTAAATTAAACTAATTAACTAGATAACTCATCTCGAGAAGCGAGGGAAGCCCATGCATGCATGGTTTCCACCTGAAGAACATACGCTGTCTGCCCTTGAAAGCCTCTGTTTGCACAACCTTTGCATTATTTCCTTCTCTAGATGAACTATACCATGCCTCACAAGCATACTGCCCAAAATTCACTGGTGGCCGGCAGGCCAGAAATGGTGGCCGGTCGGCCACCACTAAGGGGTTGCCGTCCAACACTGATGGCCTCCCAGCCAGTAATAGTGGCCGGCCAGCCACTAATGACTCATTTTTCTTTGCTGCAATAGAAAGCAAATAGGGGAAAGAGAGAGCATTCTCACAGGTTGTATGTACTGTGTATCAGCCCTTATCATTAAAACATCTCAAATGAGTGATACACTTGGTTCCAAAACCATCAATCAAGCAATTTTATTGCATGATGGCCAAAGAACCAAGATGTACAAGTTAATGAATGCACAAATAAGACTCAACAACCATCACCCTATCATGCATGATCAAGGGCAATGGAGACCTTGGAAACTTGGCACATTTCATCACTTTGAGTATGAAATGCCCCAATTCTCCTTGTGTTCAATTAACGTCCGATTGAACACATGCAACACAAACAAATGCTTACCTTGCACAATTTTACTTGCCACTTTTATTTACTCATTTTAATTACCAACCATTACTTAGTCAATTAAGTCCATTGGTGAGAAGTCTTCTAAAGAGAAGGAAGTGTCAAACAAGGGGTAGTTTAAGGCAAGAGAGAGGTGTCATGCTGTTGATAATGAACCCCCAAAAGAGGATTAAACCATTAAGCATGAACCTTAATCTCAAGCTTAAACTATCCTAAGGTTGAAACAACCCTCAAAGCAAATAAAAAGTCAAGAAATGAGGGAGATTATAGAGATTATAAGTGCTAAAATTAAGTGACAAAAACACTAAAACATGCAATCAACTCAAATAAGTGGTGTCTAAAGGCTTAAAACACCAAGCTTGTGAGGACTATTACACTACACCTATGCAAAACAAAGCTCAAATGACTTAAACAACCAAAACAGAGTTAAAGCAGTCCAAAATAAAGCCTAAAACAAGTTGGAATTAATCTACAAAAGGCTAGAAAATTAAGCTAACACATGGAGCTAACTAGGCTAGCAGACAAGACACAAGGAGGGGAGGCTAACCTCTCCAAATTTGGACTTCAAAACATGATTTTTATCACTGAAAATACTCTAAAATTCAGTATTTAAAAGCCCCAAAAAAGATGGTTTGAAAGTGGAAAACAAAGGTGGAGGCCTTACAAGCAAGGAATAAAGAAGGGTGAACCACTCCCTAACCTTAAATGGCCTAAAACCACAAATTTCAGCTCACAAAAATTGAGTTTTTATAGCCCAAAAACAACCCAAAAGAAATGGGAAAAAGATAGAAAAAACAAGTATGCAAAACAAGTTAAAAAGACAAGTGTTATGCCTCTCGAAATAAAGATCAATTCTTAAGGCATAAACCACAAATTTCACACTCTCAAGTGCTTTAAGAGCTCAAATTCAAGCTCAAATAACCTCAACAAGAAACTCTCTAGGTTGGTTTAGAGTGTTTGGGCAAGGGCTAAGTAAGTTGTAAGGAAGAGAGGATATTTTTTGCTCCCAAAATCTTATTCCCAAAATTTTTCTAACCTTGAAACAATAGAGAAGGTCCTCTATATATAGAAAATATGAGCTTCAGGTCAAAATATCTATATAGAGACAGGTGGAGCAATCTGAAAACAACTGGCAACAGTTGGCACGAAAATATCTGTTTCTTGGCACCAGTGGCCAGCAGGCCACTAATGGTGGCCGGGCGTCCACTATTTGTGGCTGGCACATCACTAGGGGGGTCAAGGGGATCAAACCACTCAAAAAAGACAAAATTACTAGTGGCAGGCCGTCCAGAAGTGGTGGCCTGCCATCCACAAAAGGGGGCTTGCCGTCCACAAAAAAATTGCTCTCCAGGCCCAACTTCAAACGGGCATATCTTCTTAATCCGGACTTGGTTTCAGGTTTTTCTTGAGTCTAAATTGAAGCTTAGGAAGTCTACTTTCCAATGGCAGTAGCCTGACATCTAAATTCTAAGCGTGCAAGGAGATATGCCTATTTTAGTGAAGGCTGCTTAGTTTTGCCCTAACGGATTGATGCCTAACTCTCCCCTCAACTAGTTTTCTTCCCTCCCCTCTTATTTTCTTCAACTCCAAACATTTAAAAAAGATGTTTTAAAGATTTTTTTCAAAGAGTTCACCTCCCTTTCATTTATTTCCACTTTGTCCTTACTCGGTTTACCGAAAAGTGCAATTTTTAATGAAATGCGAGCCTCGGAACATCGTGGAAACATTTTCAAAAATATTTTGAAAGAGAGGGTTTTGACGTCTAAAATAATTTTGGTCAAAATATTTTTGGTCCAAAATGGGGAGCCCAAGTGTTTTCCAAGAACAAATACCCTCTACCCCGAATAGATGACTTGTTTGACCAACTTTAGGGAGCCCAAGTGTTTTCCAAGATTGACTTTAGATCTGGATATCACCAGTTAAAAGTCAAGGCAGAAGACATAGAAAAACTGCATTCAGAACTAGATACGGACACTATGAATTTTTGGTAATGCCGTATGGGGTGACTAATGCACCTGCTGCCTTTACGAACCTTATGAATAGGGTGTTTAAATGATATCTGGATGAATTTGTTGTTGTATTTATTGATGATATTTTGATTTACTCCAAAAGTAGGGAAGATCATGATAATCACTTGAGAACCGTGTTACAGATTCTAAGAGAAAAGAAACTATATGCAAAATTCTACAAATGTGAATTTTGGCTTGACAGTGTAGCGTTTTTGGGCATGTAATCAACAGAGATGGTATTACGGTTAACCTTCAGAAAATTGAAGCCATTGTGAACTAGCCAAGACCAACTAATGTGTCAGAAATGAGAAGTTTTCTAGGACTTGCAGGTTACTATAGAAGGTATGTGAAAGATTTCTCGAAACTTGCTATGCCATTGACGCAGCTATGGACTCGACTTTCTTCGCGCGCCCCTTTTCGGAGAGGCGCGAATTGGTCTCCTACAGTTCGGACACCTGTCACGGTTCTGAATCTAATCTCACAAAGTGCAATGTGAGACTGATAAACACCAAAGAGTCCAATCCGGCAAATCATTTTGGAAAATCAGATTTTAAATCAAATATTGCCAAAACTGGACTACTTTGCCAGATTACAGAGTCGCCACCTAAATATTTTATTTTTGGGAAAATTAGGAAACCCTGACTCGTGCCAAAGGCCACGTGTCCGTTATCACCAAAGTTGCCTCGCTCAGGAACTTGGGTACGAGAGGGAAAGGTCCTGAAATGAGCACCCCCGCTCGCCCGATCAAAGGATCGGCCTCTACTAAGCATGATATGTTGTTTTATAAACCTCATGTGTTCTTATTCTGATTATTAACCTAACTTTACTATGTGACGCACACATACAAGTATAGACTAAGTTGCGAGACTTGGAACAAATCGACTCATGTTTGTTTTCGAAAATGATTTGCAATTGCCACTCGCAAGTGGGCGAAAGCGCGGATTTGCCACCTTCAAGTGGGCTTAAAACATGATTTGCCACTTTGCAAAGTGGGCTTAAAACTCATAATCATCAAATTGTTCCGATTCAAGCAACCAAGCCTTCATGCAGTTAATCACTTAAGAAAATAGCCTCATAGCAAGCATGATATCATGGCAACACTCACACTCATGCAAGTATGTTAAAGCGTAAAACTTACAGTGTATTCCAAACCAAAACATAAGCTAGTTAGAAATATGCATGATCCTAACTATGTTGAAATGCCTAATGCAGCACATGCAATATGAGATTAAATAGGCTCGCCTATCTAAGATGGCATATGAATGCAACAGTTTGATACACGTATTCAAATAGGTATTGAAATACGATGCAGTTTAAACGATGCGCTGAGCCTCGGTGCATGTAATACACATGAATGATGCAAACATGCAAGCATAAGGTATGCTAATCAAAACATGCCCTAAACTAACCATCGAAAGCGGTTAAATAAAAGGGAGAAAGACGTGGGGTTGGAAGACATGCACACACACACGCACATTTATTACAACATTGCGCCCTCGCAAAGGAGGGTCCGAATAAATAAGCTAAGCTACACTAAGCTAACCTAATTATTACAAAAACAACTAATTAACTATTCTAAGCTAATTAATTACAACACAATTGAATCCCTAGCTATGCTAAGCTAATTAAAATATTACAACACTTGAATCGAATAATCAGCTATGCTAAGCTAACTAAAGCAATTTAAATAAAGCAAGTAAATGGCCTCGAAGGCGAGAGAGACATGCATGCTCGGTTGGCTTCCTTTAGAAAATCCATCGCCTTGCCATCGGTTGCCTCTGTTTGCACTCGCCTTGATCTCTGAACACTGTACCAGCTTCCAGACTGCCTCTGCTCCAGAACAGGAACACTTTACACAAAAATGGACTGGTGGCCAGTCGGCCACGGAAGGTGGCTGTCGGCCACCTTAACTGGCCGGTTGGCTAGTGTAGGTAGCCGGTCGGCTCCTTCATGTGGCCGGCTGTAGACACCCCATTTTTGACCGTCCTTAAGACTTGGACGTCACCGCTTGAACACTCGGTGATTATCCATGTTTGTGTTCGTTTGGAGTTCCCAGAGTTCTCGGCTCACGCGCCTTGCCTCAGGACCTCCGAACTCGACCGTTTTGTGTTTGGTTTTGCACCAAACACTTGTGTTTTGCCTTGGAAGGGCAGGGAATGCTTTGTGAGGCATCCCCACACACCACCGGCACTGGCTAGAGGCCACCGGCTGGCTGGTGTTGCCACCGGCACTATATTGTGCCGGTCGGCACTCTTTTGTGCCGGTCGGCACTTGTTTTGGCAAAATGACCATTTTGCCCTGCCGACTCCCATACAATTGTTTTCTGAGATATTTTCAGACAGCTGTATGCCTTTTGTTTCCCCTCCATACACGTGTATGGAGGGATGAGCCCTTTGGTTGCTTAGCTTGTAAGCTTTGGTGGCCTATAAGAGAAGGGTTCCTCTCTTGGCTCAAGGGTTAGAAAAATTAGAGATTTTAGGAGAGTTAGACATAGGAGAAGCTCTGGTTTAGGGTTTTGAATTCTATATCTATCTTATATCTCTCTTTCTCTCCCTTAAGCTTAGTGTGTGTGTATTGTCATACTATTGCCCACCAACACCTAGTGCTTCACCTTCCTCTTGCTACTGAGGTTCCAAGAGGTTGCTCTTGAGGTTCTTGACTGATTTGGAGCTTAAGGAAGCAACAACATCATCTTTGGTGAAGAGGTCTTCAAAGGTAACAAAACTACCCCTTTTTACCCCATTTTTGCACCTTGTTTTTACCTAGTTTAGAACTGTTTTTGTGCTTAGTCTATAATACAAAAAAGTTCTGATTTTTAAGCCTCTTTATTGTTTATCAAGAGTGTTTTGTGGTTTGAGCAAGTTTGACCACCCTTAGGCCTTGAAAAGGCCACTTTTTGTGCCATTTTGTGAGAGATCCGAGACTTTGGTGTTAGGATCTCTTCACCACTGAAATCTTGAGGGATTTCAGTGGTGAAGATGATGCCTTAGAGTCTCAAGAAGGAGGGGGCCACCCCCTCTCCTTAATGTCCTTGAAAAGGGCAAGTTTTGGCCTCCAAAGGAGCACCATGTTTGGTTGTGTTTTGAGCATGTCTTGGCTGCGTTTCATGTTTATATTGCCATGATATAACATGTTTCTAAGTTGGTTTTAGTACTCCTTGCATGTTGTGCATGGTTGCTTTGTAATGCCTCTTTGGTCCCTTGACATACCTAGGTTGTTAGCCCTAGTTTGAGCATGTTTTAGGCCTAGATCCATGAAGCTTGTATGCTTATTTTGCCATGCTTTAGGTCTGTCCTAAGTCATTTTGGTCAATCTTAGCATGTATCTTGTAGCCTCTTTGTATTTGGCTTGTTGGCCTTAAGAGCATGAGTGTGTAGCATGCCTTGCTTGCTTTATTTTTGATGGTTTGGAACCATTCAACATGTTATTTCAGACCCTTTGGTGCGCTTGTATGCTTGCCTTAGTTGCCTCTGTAATGCTTTAGAAGTATATGTTGAATGCTCCATGTTTTGGCTCTAATGCATGCCTTTGGATTCATGTCATCTAGATGCCATCTAGGTGGTCCTTTAGGCTTAGTTTTATGTGTTAAAACTCTGTTTTTAAGTGCTTAAGCATTGCCATGTGTGGTTGTGCTAAGTGTGGTTCAAAGCCCCATTGACTTGTTTTGAACCTTAAGCCATTTGCATGCTTTGTTTGGCTTGCTTTGTTGCATGATTTGGCATTATTTTTTTTACATGAATTTCAGAGCTTTTCATGTATGCTAATAGTCCATGTTTGCGCCTCTTAGATGTGTTTAAGAGTTGCTTGATTGTGCTTAAGTGTTGGTGCCTTAACTTGTGCATGTGTGCATATGTGTTTGGCCCTCTTGACTTAGCATTTTGGCCACTGATTTTAGGACTATTTGAGTTGCCTAATTCATGTATAAGACCATCCTTCCATTGGTTTGCATGCCTACCTTGCATGCTTGCTTGAACCCTTTGCATGAACATATTGCATAGTCCATGTTGTGTGCCTAGTTGGCATGTTTAGGGTTGCATTTGTATTGTGCATGTTTGGCCTCTTGAGGTGAAGTATGATGGAGGTTGAGCACCCTTGTTTGCTTGTTTGCATTGCATGCATTTGAAATCAAAGTTGCATTCTTGGTTCTTAGGGCCATCACGCATGGAAATGCGTGATTGGTGGTCCGGGAATCGAGGCACATGCCCCTTTGAGTCACTAACATGATAAGGGATGTGTTTGGTGCATAAATGGCTTGAATTATATTGTCATGCATAGATTTCCCCTCTGCTGCTGTGAGTTGCAGGTTCTGCAGGCATTCAGTGCCGGCCGGCACTATTTAGTGCCGACCGGCAGTCAACAAACAGCCGATGGCTTCTTTTTGTGCCGGTGGCCTCCTCCTTCAGCCGGTGGTGTTCTACCCCAGCCGGTGATGATCCCCAGTGCCCTGAGAGACACTCCTGGGACTTTGGCAATTTTCTGAGGAGGAGAGCAGAGGAAACAGAGGCAATCCATGCATGGCAGTGCGGTTCCGAGCCAGTCCCGAGCGCGTGCTGCATTTGGTCCTCATCCCGAGGCGATTTACTGTTTAATTAGATTAATTATTTTATTTAATTAATTTAGTTGATTTGTAATATTTTAATTAGCTTGCGTAGTTAATTAATTTGTATATTCTTTCGGTCCCTCCGAGCGAGGGCAAAGTTGTAATAAGTGTGTGTGAGTGGGTGTATGTCTTCCAATCCCCACTTCTTTCTTCCCTTTTATCTACCTGCTTACGATGGTAGATTAGGGCACATTTAAATTAGCATACCTTATGCAATGCATGCGTGCATTCATGCATTTGTTTACATGCACCGGGCTCGGTACATCATACAAACTGCATCGTATTTTCGATTTCCAAATTGAATACGTGCTACTCGCGCATTTTATATGCCATGTTTAGGGTTAGCCGAGCCTACTCTAGATTGTATCTATGCTTGTGTTGCATTAGCCATTTAACATGAACTAGGTCATGCATGTTTTGCTAACTAGTTTATTGTTTTGGCACGGAGTACGATGTAAGTATTTTTGCTTTAGCATACCACATGCGTGTGAATGCTAACATGACAGTATGCTTACCATGCGGCTAAATGCTTATGTGATATTACTGTTTGAATGCCTGTGGGTGAAGGTTGGATTGCTTGAGTTGGAACAACTCATTGAAATCCGTATTTTAGCCTACTTGCGAGTAGCAAAATCTAACACGTTTTTCGAGACAAAACGGATATGCAATGTTTATTTCCAATTTAGGCAATCTAGTCTATACTTTTGTGTTGTACGCATCACATAGTAATTCTAGGTTAATAACCGGAATAAGAACGCATAAAGTTTTCAAAAACGGATATCATGGTTAGTAGAGGCCGGTCTTCGGACCGGGCGAGAGGGGGTGCTCATAGCTGACCTTCCCCGATCGTACCCAAGCTCCCGAGCCAAGTCACTTTGGTGATGACGGACACGTGGCCTTCGGCACCGAGTCGGGGTTTCCTAAATTTCCCATTTTAAAAATATTTAGGTGGCGACTCTGTAATCTGGCAAAGCAGTCCATGTTTGGCACTTCTTCTCAAAATCTGTTTTTCTTCAAAACGATTTGCCAGAGTTGGACTCTTTGGTTCAGATTTAGAACCGTGACAAATTGAGTCCTTTGAACTGTAGTGAACCCAATGTGAACAGAACGGGAGTCATCCTCCCGGGATGCGTTCGGGGGACGTCTACAGTTTCTGGCGACTCCGCTGGGGAGTTTAGAGAGCTTGACTCGAACTCGTGATATCCTGTTTTGACTACACTTATGTGTTTCTTTGCATTGCATGTGCATTGGTGCGCCTAGGACACCGTGTTGGCCATCTGCTATTCCTGAGCAGTTTGCTGGAGGCTTGTCTTGTCAAGGCATGACCATAAGGCTGACCGGTTGCGGGCTCTGCCAGTATGGGAACACAAACCCCGGTTTTACCGGGGCACCCTTTTGACCATTCGACCTAGTGCATATTCGGATCCATAGTGACCATTCCAAACTAGGACAGGTTGCTTACCCGATGTAGGTTGTTTGAAACCGCTGCGTGCGTAGTGAAACCCTAGCTCCTGACAAAATAGGACAGGGAAACCCTACCCCAATATAGGGGTGTTTTGGCTCTCAATTATCTGTTATGTGCTTCTAGAGTGTATCTCTGCAGGAAAGTGCATGTCAGTTTGCGAGTTTGAGTATCTGGCCCGAAGGGCACCAGTATCAATGTTGTTGAGGAACCAGTTATATCTGCGGGTATCAGTTCAGTTCTGGGAACAGTGATTCTGGGGAACAGTAATCAGTAGTAGAGATCAGATGTTTAACTGCGTCTGTGTTTGATCTGTTTTGGGCTGAAATGCTGTCCGTTTCTCCTTTCAGTTCAGAGAATTCAGAAAGTTGATACAGAATAGTCAGTGTTTCCCCTTGCCGAGGCAGGACTAGGGATGACGCAAAGTTCAGAAGAAATAGTGGTTATGACAGCCGCGTTGGATCAAGGGATCACCCTACAGAGTGAGGCCGGCGTAGATATGCCGCATCCTCCTAGGTCACCCGCTACACACCCAATCTGGGCCCCCCATTTCTATCAGGCTCGCGAGCCCACTACATTCGAGTTAATGGGGATGATAGGTGATCTCCAAAGATCTGTGGCAGATCTCGCTTACGGGATGTCAGCCTCGCCACCGGTTGCACCGTATGCCGGAAATTTTGAGCCCCAAGAGCCCCCGCTACTGGGGCGGATTGTGATCGAGCTTAATCACCCGGAGATGGCCTCCACATACAACAGTGATGTACCAGTACCAACCCAAACCTCTCATCAGGCTGAGGCCAGAGGTAAAAATGTGGCAAAGGCAGATGCCGACCCCATGGGACAGCTGCTGTGGGCAGTCGAGGCTTTAAAAGCCGGGGGGATGAACAAACAACAGGTATCCGCGATGACAACCAAAATTGTGAAGGATGCTTTTCCCACTCTACCTGAGGGTAGTTCAAGCCAGTCGGAAAATCAGGATAGACCCCGTTATGTTGAAGCAGTTTCTCTCACTCCCAACCCCGTACCCGGGAAGGATCAGAAATTCAAGCCCGCACCTGCCGACCCGTTCGCCAGCACGTCTAGCAGGAGCACTCAGGCTTCAAAATACCAGCCCCGGGGGCGGAGGGTCTTCCATCCTCTCTACATGCCTTTGTCTAGGGCACTTCTCATTTTGGCCAAAAAGGGGCATCTTACACCCCTCGAGCCTAGGCCGCTCCCCAAACCCCTTCCAGCAGGACATGATGCCACTCAGTACTGTGCGTACCACCAGCAATCTGGCCACTCCACCGATAACTGCTTTCGCCTCCGCCACGAGGTGCAGGATCTGATTGACAACGAGGTTATCCTCCCACCCACCTCAGCTAAATCAGTCACTACCCAGTTGTTGGATTTTGAGGACACCGATACTGCGAGTATGTAATTGGGATTCAACCGCCTGCGGGCAGCGCCTCGAGTTTTTGATGTGGCGTCTGGCACGCATTTTTGAGGATCCGCGAATGCTACTTTTGTAAATCCTGGCTTGGGTGTCAAGTCAGCCTTTTGCTTTGTTTTGAGTTTGTCTCTGTCTTGAGTCAGTCCTTTTTGCTTAAGGGTCTGTCTTGTTGTAACGAGTCAGTCCCTCTTTTGTATAGAATACCAGGTGACTCCGGGGTTGTTGCCTCAAGCACCGTTTTGTTTTGTAATTACTTCTTTTTGCTTTCTTTTTGGGTCTACCTCTGCTGTGGAGCCAGTTTACATCCGGGGAACCTGAATGAAACAGCCGCGGCTATCGTGTTCCCGTACTATTTGTTTTGGGCTAGTTGTGCCAGAGAATTCGAATGGGGTGACAGCGCATTCCACCCGCTCTTGTGTGCCCTAATAATTATTGTTTTGACCTAAGTTTTTCAAACCCTTTTGAACACTGCGGTGATAAAAAAATGAAGAGGAAGGAATTCCTCGGGATTTGCAAAACTTTGATCAAAATTGAAAGAAAGAGAGGCATGCTAAGCCCTTAATGATCGAAATCATGCTTGTCAGCGTGAGTACTGAGAAGGACCCTGGCTTGATCCAGACTGGTTCCACACTGTCTTCGGCGCAAGCGATTCGTCGCCTTCTTAAAAACTTTCGAAAGCAAAATGTTTTGCGCAGTCCTGCGAAGACCTGTGTGGAATCGCTCTTGAGATTACGCAGCTTAGGATCGCTCTCAGCCTCGACTCGACCCCTCATTTTCAAACCTGGGACCAGCATCCAGAATGTTCAATAATTAGCTATCAATGCAAGGCCCGTGTGGCCAGACCCAAAGCAGCCCTCGATCAAGGGGGACCAAAATCGGAGCAAAAGACTAGGGTTCACCAGGAGAAGTTGGCAAAGCAACCGTGAGTGATTCTCCTGCAAAGTACTGCAACGGTCATTCTCCCGAAAAAGGGGAGGCTTCGATTTCGAAAACCATTTGGCATGGACCAAGCTACACTTTTACCCTTTGAGAGGCTCGCTGGATCGAAAACCCAGAAGGGCGACCCAGGCAAAAGTTAGAACAAAGAAAAAATACAAAAAAAAAAGGAAAAAAGAATGCAAAAGAAAAGAAAACGAAGAAAAACACAAAAAATGCAAAAAGAAAAAAAAAAAGAGGAAAAGAAAGAAAAGAAGCTCGCAAGGTCGAAAACCCGCACTGGGCGCCTTGGCAAAAGTAAGAGCCTAAAAATAGTGAAGGTTAAAATACCCGAGTGTACCTTAACCGGAACTACGTAAGGCTTGATTCCCATGTTTGGGATACGTAGGCAACTTCATCTTGAAGTCCAGCCCTTAACGCTTTCATAGCGTCTCAGTCCATGTAATGGTTTTGATTACCTATGCTTCCTCCGAGTCCGATGTCTCGGTTGCAACAACTGGAGCTGCGTGATCAACTTCCTCCTGAAGTCCAACCGCCAATGCTTTCAAGGTGACTGCGTCCATATATTGTTTGTGGCCGCCTTCGTCCTCTCCGTGCATGAGAATCCGGCTGCGATCAATCATCGATGAGCATGCCGCGGCATCGTCCAAGCAAGGGGCAACTTTCCGTTGCCTCATATCGCCATAAAGTTGCCCTGAGTTGTCGCCCAAACTAGGGGCAACTTTCCGTTGCCCTCTTCCCCCCCTTCAAGCAAGGGGCAATTTTCCCAAATTGCCTCTGATCCGAGGTTGCGTATCTCGAGGGTAGGTTCTGTGCTTGTTGAGCATTGACTGTTCGCGAAAATAGTTTTTGAAAATTTTTACTGAGGTTGACTATTTTCTCGAAAACTATTCCATTTTCCAAAATCGGACCATGTTTGGACCCAAAAGGAAAACTTTCAGTGCTTACAGCCTGATTTGCATGATTTTCAAATCAAAAATTGAACAAGCATGTTAATCTGACGTTCATTTTGATCAAAACTGTTTTAGAAAGAAAACAAAAAATGGTCAAAGTAATGAACTAGGGGCACAGTTTGAGCCAGGTGTTCTGTCTCTCCCTTGTCAT
Organism: Camellia granthamiana; assembly: GCA_036172215.1. Lineage (NCBI taxonomy): Eukaryota > Viridiplantae > Streptophyta > Magnoliopsida > Ericales > Theaceae > Camellia > Camellia granthamiana. The sequence continues at coordinate 58,696,211 of CM069912.1, forward strand.
CAACGCGCCTGCCAGGAAAGCACTTTATCTATCAGAAGAAATAGCCGTGAGCTAGCTGTATTCGGCATGAATCTGCCGCTTCCTATTCATCCATCAATCACCCTGGGAAGGGACGAAAAATGAGAGAATAAAGAATAGAGAGGTGTAAGTCGAGAGAAAAGTGAGCAGGAGGGTTTTTGAGAGAAAAACCGAGCTCGAGGGCCGAGTGGCGTGAGAGTCACACAAATCAGAAAGGGTGGGAAACCTGCCCGGAGGAATTGGCTCCTCAAGGTCTTTTGTTTTCAAGCACGTCCGTGTGTCGTGTCCTTTGATTTGTCGGTCTCAGTTTAGCTTTGAGTCTTCTCTGAGTGTATCTCGTTGTGTTTAGGTCGTGTGCCTTTTATTTTCCTCACTTGAGTCCTTTCCACTGTGTTCAGTTGTAGGCTCGATACCCAGGTCGAGAACCCTTTCTTTTGCTCAAATCGTTTGTGCTCAGAATGCTGTGCCATTCTCTACATTTATGCGAGGCAAGAGAAGAAAAGGAAATTTTGGGACATCCGAATGTTTTTCAACCTCAACTGTCTCAGTTTTGGTGATCCGTCTTGTCAGATTGGGCCAATTGTTCAAAGTTTGCCGTGTGCAAAATGGACCGGATATTGTATTATGAGCTGTGTGCAGATTAATCCCCAGCAGAATATGGGCTATTTGTTCAGTTTGAGCAGTGATTTGTCTGGGTTGTTTGCTGTTAGTTGGTTGGTTATCCGATTATTACAGTGCAAGTGCTCAATTTTCAGACAACAAATCGTAATCATTTACATTTGAGGTGTAATATGATGCAGTGCAATGCAAAGTACGAGGTGTGTAAATAAGATACTTTTTAGATAAAAGTTTGTTTCATATCATCGTCTTTTCAAATACAAAGTTTTGAAGAAAGCAAAATCTGCCTGTGGCAGTACAAAGTACTCTATCTACTAAAAAGAGAAAAGTACAAGAAAAGAAAAAAAAACAGCAGAAGTCTGTAATCATCATCAATGGCCTCGTGCCGGGGGATCCATCCTCGCCCTCTTCCTGGGCAGAAGCCCAGGAGTATCGTCGGAAGCATCGCTGTCAGAGCTTGAGCCCGAGCTATCCCCGGCCTCCTCCTCGGACGACTCCGCCTCCATCTCTGACTCGCCATCACCTGGAACTGGTGCTCGCGAGCTACTCCCGACATGAGCGTGTCTCCCTCTGGTACGGGGAAATATCCTGCCATCCCGAGTAGAAAGGGAAGGCCCAGCCGGAGGAGCGCCGCCCACTGGCGGAATCGGAAAGGGAGGCTGAAAAATACGAAAAGCAAATGCACCAGAAAGCTGTGAGCAGTATATCAGAATGCAGTGTATGAGTACAGTGTGAATGCCGTGAGCAGTTAATCAGTGCAGAATGCGGTGTATGAGTACAGTGTGTGAATGCCATGAGCAGTTTATCAGATTTTGTGTAGTGCATCAGTATGTATGGAACAGAGTGTGGTTTGAGACTGTGGTCAGAAGAACGTACCGGAAGACTGTAGGCGGCCATGACATCGAGGGTCCGCTGCAGCATCCCCATCAGGGAGGCACCGACGGCCGTGTGTACTCGGAGGAAGCCTGCAAAAGTATCGGATGCATTAGTATTCTGCGGAATATCAAATAAACTGAAATGGAATGACAATGCAAGATGCAAAGTGAAGTAATACGTACCGGGGGTAAGTCGGGAATACCGGCTAACTCGTGACCAGCCGGGGGAGGAACGAAGGGGATCTGGTAGGTCTCCCCGCCCTGCCCCCTGTACGTCAGCATAGTGGGCAGAGCGGGCCAACCGGACCCTCGTCCCCTCTGTACCCCACCCCTGCCTCGGACTCGGGCTCTCCTCGAAGATCCCACTCCTGCTCCTGCCTCTGCCCGAGCCGCCGGCACCGCAGGACTCCCTCGCTCAGTCTGGCGACCCCCGCTCAGAGGCCGCATGATGAAGGTTCGGACATACTCAAAGTAGTCGCCCTCGCCCCTATAGCCGCCCTCGTCCCAGCCAAGGGTGTAGTCCTCCATCTGCTACAGAGAAAACCTCTCGGTATCCCTCATGTGCTCAGGGGGGTGAACCAGGACTATCTGCTCTGGCAACCCCAGGGTCTGGCGCAGAAAACGCTCCCCCAGGTACCAAGCCCGACAGACCGGGCCCTCCAGCAAAATCCGGTAGCGAGAGGTCTCCTCCGCGCCGGCGAACCGATCCTGAATGCCTGCTGGCACTGCAGCCCAGGGTCGCCAGATGATCTGGAATTAGAAGTACAGTTTGTTACCGATTGCTATTTGGAATACACAAATGCGAAGCAAAGTTTAAATGAACTGTAAGCAAAATATACCTCGGCAGAGGTGATGGTGTCAAAGAATCGGCGGTAGAAGCTGAAGGTATCCCGAGGTCGCCGTGTGCACCTCCCATCGTAGCGGCGCGAGAAAGGGATGACCAGGGGAGTCTCCGTCTCCGGCACTGGCTCCAGCCTAGGGAAGTAGGCATACACCCACAACTGCAAAACAGATGTCAGTATGACCATCAGATAAAGCAGAATGCAGTGTAAAGCAGAAATAACAGAGCCGTGTGTTGTGTAGTGTATTTTGCAGAGTGTACAGAGTGAACGGTGTACAATCAGAATAAAGTAGAGAAAGCAGAGCCGTGTGTTGTGCAGTGTATTGTGTAGAGTATGTGTGTGCCGTGTGTACAGTATACAATCAGTGTAAAGCAGAGTATGTGTGTGCCGTGTGTACAGTATACAGTCAGTGTGAGCAGTGTACAGTGCAGAATACAGAAAGTATGTAGAACGGAAATGTAAAGTAGAGAAGAAGACATACCTCCCAAGCTCGCCAGTAGCCTCCGAGCAACTGCCCGCTGCCACGGGAGACTGAGCTCATGTAGCCGTAGAGGGTGGCCAGAGCCGCGCCACCCCAGTCAAAGCGCAAAATATCTCTGACATCTACCAGTGCACTGAGAAGACAGAGGGGCACTGTGTTCGCCCGGTCGGCGAAGAGGGTCGTCCCTAGCAAAAACATCAAGAAGCCGCGTGCGTACTGCTCCACGGCCTCCTGGGTCATCGGGGCTGCGTCGATGAGGGTGGGCTGGACCCTGAACTGAACCTCGAACCAGGAATACCTGACAAAGCCAGGACGCGCCAGAGGCGGTGCCTCGCCAAGCAAGTAGACCTGGGCCGCGGTCCACTCATCCATGTCAATGTCGAAGGGGATCGGATCACCCCCTACCCCGATGCCGGTAAGCATCGCGAAGTCGTAAGGAGTCATCGTCATGTCCCCTGCCGCCGACAAGTGGAATGAATCAGTGGTGTCCCACCACCTCTCTGCCAGAGCGGTAAGGAGAGGTCTGCAGGCGGAGAGCCTGGAAAGTCCCCTGCAAAATGCACCGAAGCCGGCCCGGTCGGCGATCTGACGGACTGCGTCAGGAAGCTCGGCATACCACTCTCGAGCGACGGTATTCCCATACCCGCGGATGGCATGGGAACCTCCCTGTTTACAAACAAACAGTTGTGAATCAATATGAAATGTACAGTTTCGAAGAAACAGATAAAGTAAGTACAAATCTAGCATGCGTACAAGTCTTTCAGATTCAAACAGAAACCGGGTACCGGTGTGCTTACGGTAAAACTACGGCGCGTGATGCGTCAGTGTGTTTTGAGTGGTCCAGTGTAAACTTGGTGCACGTGTGCACGTTTTTCAGATGCAAGCAAATGTCAGGTTTCAGTGCACCAGTAGGTGAACTACGGCCTGGGATATGTCAGTGCTCCCATGGGGATCAGTGTAAACATGGCATGTGTGCGTGTTTTTCAAAGTTCTAACGGATGCCGGGTCCCGGTATGTTTCAGTGAATTACCAACGTGTGATGCGTCTGCGTGTTTGTGTGATTCAGTGCAAGTCTAGCATGCGTGCGAGTTTTCAGATTCAAATAAGCACCGGGTGTCGGTGAGTTCATGTCAAAAGTGCAATGTGTGCCGTGTGTTTGGGTGATTCAGGCTAGTGCAGTGTGTGTGCATGTGTGTCGGTCCTAAGCAGATATCAGTTGTGAGATCGACTACAATCAACTACAGCGCACAGTGTATCAGATCTAAAGCAGTTAAGGGTTGTAATCAGCTATGGCAGTTGACAGTTTACAGTTCTACATTGCAGAAAATAAAGTGGATCAGGATGTTACCTCGGAAGCGCCGAAGGACAAGTGCGAGGCCGGCTCGCGCAGGAGAAGCTCCGAGTCCATTGCTGGGTCGAAGCCGCGGAAGTGGCGGAGTCCATCGGGTGGTAGAATGTGAATAGCCGGCCGGTAGGTCGCCGGATCAAATGGGCGCTCACTCAGCGGCAGGAGCTCGACCCCGGGATCCATCTCGTGATCCGGGGGAGTCCCGACATGTGGAACATCGTCTGCCATAGTAATGGGGATGAGAAAATATCCGGGAAAGGAAAACCGGGTCGGAATGTGAAAGGTCAACCGAAAAAGTCAACCCCGAGCGGGCCGGGAATGGCCGGAAAGGCCGGAAGATGAAAATACACGAGAATGAAGAGAAAATCGAGGGGAACAAGTCCCGAAAAGGTGAAAACTGAGAAAGAGACTCCGAAACGGAATTTCAATCGGTCGAAAATGTCCGAAACGCGAAGAATATCGCGAATCCGACGGTAAAACGCGAGGAAATCGACGAAAAATCGAGAGAACAAAGCTCTAGAGAGAGAGAGTGAAGGTTTTCGGCGGAGGCAAAGTGAAGAAATAGGGTTTCAAGCCCTATTTTAAAAGACCCGAGGCAAAATGGCAGAACTGCCCCCGATCAGGCATTTTCTGCCGGTCGGCACTATTTTGTGCCGGTCGGCACAATATTGTGCCGGTGGATGAGTTCAGGCAGCCGGAGGCAGCCGGTGACCACCTAGCCCAGCCGGTGGTGTTCCCAAGGCCTTGTTTAGGCTAGAAGAGGGGTTTTGGGTCTTCATAGCTCAAGAAAGTGCAAGAAAGTGAGTCCCCGATGCTCAACCGGCCTCCGTTTTGACCTCAGACAGTGTCTTCTGTGTGTGGCACTCAAATTCATGCGATGACTATATCCTTTTGTATCCTTTCGTCTTGCATACGATTTAAAAGTTGCCCCGTGTGTGTTGCACGCATTCATCACACTCTCCGGTGCACCGCCTCGCGCCGTTTTGCATGTCCCTTGTGACTTGCACTGTTTACATTTCTGTGTGGCATGCGTGTCACACTTGCACTGTTTACATTTCTGTGTGGCATGCGTGTCACACTTGCACTGTTTACATTTCTGTGTGGCATGCGTGTGACACTTGCACTGTTTACATTTCTGTGTGGCATGCGTGTCACACTTGCACTGCTTACATTTCTGTGCGGCATACGTGACATACTTGCGTTGTTCTACGTTCCGTATGGCACGCGTGTCATACTTGCACTTTCGTTTTGCATTTTACAATCAATGAGGTATGTGTGCCTCATTTTCCATTTCACTTTGATTCGCGTGATGTGTGCTACCTCAAGTTCATCATTCTGCATCATTTTGCATTTCACTTTGATTCACGTGAGGTGTGCTACCTCACGTGTTTCGTTTTGCATTTCATCTTGATCCACGTGAGGTGTGCTACCTCACGTGTCTCATTTTGCATTTCACTTTGATTCGCGTGAGGTGTGCTACCTCACGTGTTTCGTTTTGCATTTCATCTTGATCCACGTGAGGTGTGCTACCTCACGTGTCTCATTTTGCATTTCACTTTGATTCGCGTGAGGTGTGCTACCTCACGTTCATCATTCTGCATCATTTTGCATTTCACTTTGATTCACGTGAGGTGTGCTACCTCACGTGTTTCGTTTTGCATTTCATCTTGATCCACGTGAGGTGTGCTACCTCACGTGTCTCGTTTTGCATTTCACTTTGATTCGCGTGAGGTGTGCTACCTCACGTGTTTCGTTTTGCATTTCATCTTGATCCACGTGAGGTGTGCTACCTCACGTGTCTCATTTTGCATTTCACTTTGATTCGCGTGAGGTGTGCTACCTCACGTTCATCATTCTGCATCATTTTCCATTTCACTTTGATTCGCGTGAGGTGTGCTACCTCACGTGTTTCGTTTTGCATTCCATCTTGATCCACGTGAGGTGTGCTACCTCACGTGTCTCATTTTGCATTCCATCTTGATTCACGTGAGGTGTGCTACCTCGCGTGCATCATTTCGCATCATTTTGCATTTCATTTTGCATTCCATCTTGATCCACGTGAGGTGTGCTACCTCACGTGCCTCACTTGCATCATTTTTTACATTCCGATGAGGTATGCGTGCCTCATCTTGCATTTCATCGCATTTCGAGGTACGCGTGCCTCGTTTTGCATTCCATTTTCCATCCGATGAGGTATGCGTGCCTCATCTTGCATTTTTTTGCATTTCGAGGTACGCGTGCCTCGTTTTGCATTCCATTTTCCATCCGATGAGGTATGCGTGCCTCATCTTGCATTTCATTGCATTTCGAGGTACGTGTGCCTCATCTTGCATTTCATTGCATTTCGAGGTACGCGTGCCTCGTTTTGCATTTCATTTTCCATCCGATGAGGTACGTGTGCCTCATCTTGCATTTCATTGCATTTCGAGGTACGCGTGCCTCGTTTTGCATTTCATTTTCCATCCGATGAGGTACGTGTGCCTCATCTTGCATTTTATTGCATTTCGAGGTACGCGTGCCTCGTTTTGCATTTCATTTTCCATCTGATGAGGTACGTGTGCCTCATCTTGCATTTCATTGCATTTTGAGGTACGCGTGCCTCGTTTTGCATTCCATTTTCCATCCGATGAGGTATGCGTGCCTCATCTTGCATTTCATTGCATTTCGAGGTACGTGTGCCTCATCTTGCATTTCATTGCATTTCGAGGTACGCGTGCCTCGTTTTGCATTTCATTTTCCATCCGATGAGGTACGTGTGCCTCATCTTGCATTTCATTGCATTTCGAGGTACGCGTGCCTCGTTTTGCATTTCATTTTCCATCCGATGAGGTACGTGTGCCTCATCTTGCATTTCATTGCATTTCGAGGTACGCGTGCCTCGTTTTGCATTTCATTTTCCATCCGATGAGGTACGTGTGCCTCATCTTGCATTTCATTGCATTTCAAGGTACGCGTGCCTCATGAGCATTACATTTTGCATTACGGTCTGACGAGACCTTAAATACGTACGGTCTAGGAGACCTTAAATCCTTGGAGGGTGCAAGACCTTCGGTACACTGACGTACACCGTTCGTTGCATTTGGCATGCATTTCATCGCGCTCTTTCGCGCATCTCATCATCATTACCCCAAAGCCGGTCCGGCGGGACCAAAAACACGCGCGGTCCGGCGAGACCTTAAACCCGCTTGATTGCATTGTCATGCATTTTATTACGAGCATTGTCATGCATTTATGCTTTGCATCGTTCTCCACACTAGGGTCCGGCGGGACCTTAAACACGCCCGGTCTAGGAGACCTTAAATCCTCGGAGGGTGCAAGACCTTCGGTGCATTGGTGCGCACACTCCATTTGCATTATCATGCATTACCCCAAAGCCGGTCCGGCGGGACCTTAAACACGCGTGGTCTAGGAGACCTTAAATCCTCGGGAGGTGCAAGACCTTCGGTGTGTTAAGTTGCCCCTCATTGCATTTGGCATGCATTTCATCGCGCTATTTTGTGCACCACACTTGCGTTGCCTCGAAACGAGGGTCCGGCGGGACCAAAAATACGCACGGTCTAGGAGACCTTAAATCCTTGGAGGGTGCAAAACCTTCGATACATCGGCATGCGTACCCCATCCGCATTATCATGCATCGCATTGTAAATATCGCATTGTCATGCATCATTGTAGGTAGCGCATATGTCATGCATTACATTGTAAATATTGCATATATCATGCATCATTTACATTTTCAAAAACCAAAAAACAAAAAAAACATGCATTGTCATGCATACATTTTGCATTCCGGTCTAGGAGACCTTAAATCCTCTGGAGATGCAATTCCTTTGGTGTTTTTCGTGCCCGAACGACTTCCGTGCTTGCGGTGAGTTCCTAGGAGACCAACGGGGACGGTGAAAACTAGAGTTCGAATGGCTCATGCCTAGAACGCAAAGGTTCGGGATTTCCGAGACTAAAGTCTGGTTTAAATACCCAGGGGGTGTACCCTCGGCTTGAAACCTGTATGGAAGCCCCATAGGTTGAGGTAGTGTGTTTATGCCTCAATTCTGGATACTGAACCAACCTAGTATACCATCCCGTTGGAAGAATAGGGAAAACTGCAATCATGGTCATCGCATCATCTGCATTGTCATGCATTTCATCCATTTCATTGTAGATATTGCATTGTAGGTTGCATCACCTTCCATCCATGGCTTGCGCCTTTCCTTGTCAAGCTTGGTCTGGTATGTGCCTATACTTTTCACGTCAAAACATAGTTCTGCGTGCGCTCGCGCCTTGAGGGCTTCGACACCTTTTCTATGTTAGACATGGTTCGTATGCGTACATGCCTTTCCTAGGCAAGACTGGGTTTGGCCCGCGTGCCATATCCATTGTATCTATTCCGTTGGATGCATTCACTGCATTGCCTCCATCTATGGCTTGCGCCTTTCCTTGTTGAGCTTGGTCTGGTATGTGCCCTTACTTTTCACGTCAAAGCATGGTTCATGTGCATCGCGCCTACTCCTTGATGAACTTGGTTTGAGGTTGCGGCACCTTTTCTATGTTAGACATGGCTTGTACGTGTACATGCCCTTCCTAGGCGAGATTTGGTTTGGCCCGCGTGCCATATCCATTGTATCATCTATCCATCATATTACATTGTAGTGTAATTGTTGCATCCGGCATTAGGATCATCATTCTTTCCCCAGCGGGTCGTCACCCCACTTATGTTATTCCACCCAATACTTGTTCTTGTGTCTGTCTACATTACTCATAGTTCTGCGTGCGCTCGCGCCTTGAGGGCTTCGACACCTTTTCTATGGTAGACAGACTTGTTACCTCCATCAATCTATTTGACATTTGTGTGGTTTCGAATCGCTCATGAATGAATCATGATTCAATTGCCTTGCATGTAGTTTGCATATAGTTTCGATTGTATTGCATCTCCATTTGCATTGTTCATACATAGTTTTGTATACATTGCATATCATTTGCATTACATTTAGATTCAATTGCATATCATTGCACTGTTTTGTGCATTTCATTCGCATTGTCATGCATGTTGCTAACAATATTGCACCTGTTAAGTTTGTTTTCTTTTCAGGCACGATATTGTATGTACGGTTCATTCGAGGCCGGTGAAACCGGACGAGCCGCGCAGGTATTGTATCTCCCGAGTGAGACGTATCGAGAATTACATAATTCTCTTACATCCTTTCTGCACTGTAGTGTAGTTTGGCGTTTTCTAGCTTAAAACTGTTGCATGCGTGTTTCGTTACAGCTTTCTTTGCATGATCATAAGTTATGCCCGGCTTCTTGCATTTTCGGTTGCATTTTGCCCCTGCCTTCGGGCGCATACCTTGCTTGTCGTGCATGTTTGTCTAAGTCTTCGGCCTTGTCAAAAATGGGTCGTCTCTGGGCTTTGACATTCACTCCCGTCATTGTTATGACTTCCGAGTTCTGTCAAAGAGGGGCAACTGTAGACACCCCATTTTTGACCGTCCTTAAGACTTGGACGTCACCGCTTGAACACTCGGTGATTATCCATGTTTGTGTTCGTTTGGAGTTCCCGGAGTTCTCGGCTCGCGCGCCTTGCCTCAGGACCTCCGAACTCGACCGTTTTGTGTTTGGTTTTGCACCAAACACTTGTGTTTTGCCTTGGAAGGGCAAGGAATGCTTTGTGAGGCATCCCCACACACCACCGGCACTGGCTAGAGGCCACCGGCTGGCTGGTGTTGCCACCGGCACTATATTGTGCCGGTCGGCACTCTTTTGTGCCGGTCGGCACTTGTTTTGGAAAAATGACCATTTTGCCCTGCCGACTCCCATACAATTGTTTTCTGAGATATTTTCAGACAGCTGTATGCCTTTTGTTTCCCCTCCATACACGTGTATGGAGGGATGAGCCCTTTGGTTGCTTAGCTTGTAAGCTTTGGTGGCCTATAAGAGAAGGGTTCCTCTCTTGGCTCAAGGGTTAGAAAAATTAGAGAGTTTAGGAGAGTTAGACATAGGAGAAGCTCTAGTTTAGGGTTTTGAATTCTATATCTATCTTATATCTCTCTTTCTCTCCCTTAAGCTTAGTGTGTGTGTATTGTCATACTATTGCCCACCAACACCTAGTGTTTCACCTTCCTCTTGCTACTGAGGTTCCAAGAGGTTGCTCTTGAGGTTCTTGACTGATTTGGAGCTTAAGAAAGCAACAACATCATCTTTGGTGAAGAGGTCTTCAAAGGTAACAAAACTACCCCTTTTTACCCCATTTTTGCACCTTGTTTTTACCTAGTTTAGAACTATTTTTGTGCTTAGTCTATAATACAAAAAAGTTCTGATTTTTAAGCCTCTTTATTGTTTATCAAGAGTGTTTTGTGGTTTGAGCAAGTTTGACCACCCTTAGGCCTTGAAAAGGCCACTTTTTGTGCCATTTTGTGAGAGATCCGAGACTTTGGTGTTAGGATCTCTTCATCACTAAAATCTTGAGGGATTTCAGTGGTGAAGATGATGCCTTAGAGTCTCAAGAAGGAGGGGGCCACCCCCTCTCCTTAATGTCCTTGAAAAGGGCAAGTTTTGGCCTCCAAAGGAGCACCATGTTTGGTTGTGTTTTGAGCATGTCTTGGCTGCGTTTCATGTTTATATTGCCATGATATAACATGTTTCTAAGTTGGTTTTAGTACTCCTTGCATGTTGTGCATGGTTGCTTTGTAATGCCTCTTTGGTCCCTTGACATACCTAGGTTGTTAGCCCTAGTTTGAGCATGTTTTAGGCCTAGATCCATGAAGCTTGTATGCTTATTTTGCCATGCTTTAGGTCTGTCCTAAGTCATTTTGGTCAATCTTAGCATGTATCTTGTAGCCTCTTTGTATTTGGCTTGTTGGCCTTAAGAGCATGAGTGTGTAGCATGCCTTGCTTGCTTTATTTTTGATGGTTTGGAACCATTCAACATGTTATTTCAGACCCTTTGGTGCGCTTGTATGCTTGCCTTAGTTGCCTCTTTAATGCTTTAGAAGTATATGTTGAATGCTCCATGTTTTGGCTCTAATGCATGCCTTTGGATTCATGTCATCTAGATGCCATCTAGGTGGTCCTTTAGGCTTAGTTTTATGTGTTAAAACTCTGTTTTTAAGTGCTTAAGCATTGCCATGTGTGGTTGTGCTAAGTGTGGTTCAAAGCCCCATTGACTTGTTTTGAACCTTAAGCCATTTGCATGCTTTGTTTGGCTTGCTTTGTTGCATGATTTGGCATCATTTTTTTTACATGAATTTCAGAGCTTTTCATGTATGCTAATAGTCCATGTTTGCGCCTCTTAGATGTGTTTAAGAGTTGCTTGATTGTGCTTAAGTGTTGGTGCCTTAACTTGTGCATGTGTGCATATGTGTTTGGCCCTCTTGACTTAGCATTTTGGCCACTGATTTTAGGACTATTTGAGTTGCCTAATTCATGTATAAGACCATCCTTCCATTGGTTTGCATGCCTACCTTGCATGCTTGCTTGAACCCTTTGCATGAACATATTGCATAGTCCATGTTGTGTGCCTAGTTGGCATGTTTAGGGTTGCATTTGTATTGTGCATGTTTGGCCTCTTGAGGTGAAGTATGATGGAGGTTGAGCACCCTTGTTTGCTTGTTTGCATTGCATGCATTTGAAATCAAAGTTGCATTCTTGGTTCTTAGGGCCATCACGCATGGAAATGCGCGATTGGTGGTCCGGGAATCGAGGCACATGCCCCTTTGAGTCACTAACATGATAAGGGATGTGTTTGGTGCATAAATGGCTTGAATTATATTGTCATGCATAGATTTCCCCTCTGCTGCTGTGAGTTGCAGGTTCTGCAGGCATTCAGTGCCGGCCGGCACTATTTAGTGCCGACTGGCAGTCAACAAACAGCCGATGGCTTCTTTTTGTGCCGGTGGCCTCCTCCTTCAGCCGGTGATGATCCCCAGTGCCCTGAGAGACACTCCTGGGACTTTGGCAATTTTCTGAGGAGGAGAGCAGAGGAAACAGAGGCAATCCATGCATGGCAGTGCGGTTCCGAGCCAGTCCCGAGCGCGTGCTGCATTTGGTCCTCATCCCGAGGCGATTTACTGTTTAATTAGATTAATTATTTTATTTAATTAATTTAGTTGATTTGTAATATTTTAATTACCTTGCGTAGTTAATTAATTTGTATATTCTTTTGGTCCCTTCGAGCGAGGGCAAAGTTGTAATAAGTGTGTGTGAGTGGGTGTATGTCTTCCAATCCCCACTTCTTTCTTCCCTTTTATCTACCTGCTTACGATGGTAGATTAGGGCACATTTAAATTAGCATACCTTATGCAATGCATGCGTGCATTCATGCATTTGTTTACATGCACCGGGCTCGGTACATCATACAAACTGCATCGTATTTTCGATTTCCAAATTGAATACGTGCTACTCGCGCATTTTATATGCCATGTTTAGGGTTAGCCGAGCCTACTCTAGATTGTATCTATGCTTGTGTTGCATTAGCCATTTAACATGAACTAGGTCATGCATGTTTTGCTAACTAGTTTATTGTTTTGGCACGGAGTACGATGTAAGTATTTTTGCTTTAGCATACCACATGCGTGTGAATGCTAACATGACAGTATGCTTACCATGCGGCTAAATGCTTATGTGATATTACTATTTGAATGCCTGTGGGTGAAGGTTGGATTGCTTGAGTTGGAACAACTCATTGAAATCCGTATTTTAGCCTACTTGCGAGTAGCAAAATCTAACACGTTTTTCGAGACAAAACGGATATGCAATGTTTATTTCCAATTTAGGCAATCTAGTCTATACTTTTGTGTTGTACGCATCACATAGTAATTCTAGGTTAATAACCGGAATAAGAACGCATAAAGTTTTCAAAAACGGATATCATGGTTAGTAGAGGCCGGTCTTCGGACCGGGCGAGAGGGGGTGCTCATAGCTGACCTTCCCCGATCGTACCCAAGCTCCCGAGCCAAGTCACTTTGGTGATGACGGACATGTGGCCTTCGGCACCGAGTCGGGGTTTCCTAAATTTCCCATTTTAAAAATATTTAGGTGGCGACTCTGTAATCTGGCAAAGCAGTCCATGTTTGGCACTTCTTCTCAAAATCTGTTTTTCTTCAAAACGATTTGCCAGAGTTGGACTCTTTGGTTCAGATTTAGAACCGTGACAAATTGAGTCCTTTGAACTATAGTGAACCCAATGTGAACAGAACGGGAGTCATCCTCCCGGGATGCGTTCGGGGGACGTCTACAGTTTCTGGCGACTCCGCTGGGGAGTTTAGAGAGCTTGACTCGAACTCGTGATATCCTGTTTTGACTACACTTATGTGTTTCTTTGCATTGCATGTGCATTGGTGCGCCTAGGACACCGTGTTGGCCATCTGCTATTCCTGAGCAATTTGCTGGAGGCTTGTCTTGTCAAGGCATGACCATAAGGCTGACCGGTTGCGGGCTCTGCCAGTATGGGAACACAAACCCCGGTTTTACCGGGGCACCCTTTTGACCATTCGACCTAGTGCATATTCGGATCCATAGTGACCATTCCAAACTAGGACAGGTTGCTTACCCGATGTAGGTTGTTTGAAACCGCTGCGTGCGTAGTGAAACCCTAGCTCCTGACAAAATAGGACAGGGAAACCCTACCCCAATATAGGGGTGTTTTGGCTCTCAATTATCTGTTATGTGCTTCTAGAGTGTATCTCTGCAGGAAAGTGCATGTCAGTTTGCGAGTTTGAGTATCTAGCCCGAAGGGCACCAGTATCAGTGTTGTTGAGGAACCAGTTATATCTGCGGGTATCAGTTCAGTTCTGGGAACAGTGATTCTGGGGAACAGTAATCAGTAGTAGAGATCAGATGTTTAACTGCGTTTGTGTTTGATCTGTTTTGGGCTGAAATGCTGTCCGTTTCTCCTTTCAGTTCAGAGAATTCAGAAAGTTGATACAGAATAGTCAGTGTTTCCCCTTGCCGAGGCAGGACTAGGGATGACGCAAAGTTCAGAAGAAATAGTGGTTATGACAGCCGCGTTGGATCAAGGGATCACCCTACAGAGTGAGGCCGGCGTAGATATGCCGCATCCTCCTAGGTCACCCGCTACACACCCAATCTGGGCCCCCCATTTCTATCAGGCTCGCGAGCCCACTACATTCGAGTTAATGGGGATGATAGGTGATCTCCAAAGATCTGTGGCAGATCTCGCTTACGGGATGTCAGCCTCGCCACCGGTTGCACCGTATGCCGGAAATTTTGAGCCCCAAGAGCCCCCGCTACTGGGGCGGATTGTGATCGAGCTTAATCACCCGGAGATGGCCTCCACATACAACAGTGATGTACCAGTACCAACCCAAACCTCTCATCAGGCTGAGGCCAGAGGTAAAAATGTTGCAAAGGCAGATGCCGACCCCATGGGACAGCTGCTGTGGGCAGTCGAGGCTTTAAAAGCCGGGGGGATGAACAAACAACAGGTATCCGCGATGACAACCAAAATTGTGAAGGATGCTTTTCCCACTCTACCTGAGGGTAGTTCAAGCCAGTCGGAAAATCAGGATAGACCCCGTTATGTTGAAGCAGTTTCTCTCACTCCCAACCCCGTACCCGGGAAGGATCAGAAATTCAAGCCCGCACCTGCCGACCCGTTCGCCAGCACATCTAGCAGGAGCACTCAGGCTTCAAAATACCAGCCCCGGGGGCGGAGGGTCTTCCATCCTCTCTACATGCCTTTGTCTAGGGCACTTCTCATTTTGGCCAAAAAGGGGCATCTTACACCCCTCGAGCCTAGGCCGCTCCCCAAACCCCTTCCAGCAGGACATGATGCCACTCAGTACTGTGCGTACCACCAGTAATCTGGCCACTCCACCGATAACTGCTTTCGCCTCCGCCACGAGGTGCAGGATCTGATTGACAACGAGGTTATCCTCCCACCCACCTCAGCTAAATCAGTCACTACCCAGTTGTTGGATTTTGAGGACACCGATACTGCGAGTATGTAATTGGGATTCAACCGCCTGCGGGCAGCGCCTCGAGTTTTTGATGTGGCGTCTGGCACGCATTTTTGAGGATCCGCGAATGCTACTTTTGTAAATCCTGGCTTGGGTGTCGAGTCAGCCTTTTGCTTTGTTTTGAGTCTGTCTCTGTCTTGAGTCAGTCCTTTTTGCTTAAGGGTCTGTCTTGTTGTAACGAGTCAGTCCCTCTTTTGTATAGAATACCAGGTGACTCCGGGGTTGTTGCCTCAAGCACCGTTTTGTTTTGTAATTACTTCTTTTTGCTTTCTTTTTGGGTCTACCTCTGCTGTGGAGCCAGTTTACATCCGGGGAACCTGAATGAAACAGCCGCGGCTATCGTGTTCCCGTACTATTTGTTTTGGGCTAGTTGTGCCAGAGAATTCGAATGGGGTGACAGCGCATTCCACCCGCTCTTGTGTGCCCTAATAATTATTGTTTTGACCTAAGTTTTTCAAACCCTTTTGAACACTGCGGTGATAAAAAAACAAAGAGGAAGGAATTCCTCGGGATTTGCAAAACTTTGATCAAAATTGAAAGAAAGAGAGGCATGCTAAGCCCTTAATGATCGAAATCATGCTTGTCAGCGTGAGTACTGAGAAGGACCCTGGCTTGATCCAGACTGGTTCCACACTGTCTTCGGCGCGAGCGATTCGTCGCCTTCTTAAAAACTTTCGAAAGCAAAATGTTTTGCGCAGTCCTGCGAAGACCTGTGTGGAATCGCTCTTGAGATTACGCAGCTTAGGATCGCTCTCAGCCTCGACTCGACCCCTCATTTTCAAACCTGGGACCAGCATCCAGAATGTTCAATAATTAGCTATCAATGCAAGGCCCGTGTGGCCAGACCCGAAGCAGCCTCGATCAAGGGGGACCAAAATCGGAGCAAACGACTAGGGTTCACCAGGAGAAGTTGGCAAAGCAACCGTGAGTGATTCTCCTGCAAAGTACTGCAACGGTCATTCTCCCGAAAAAGGGGAGGCTTCGATTTCGAAAACCATTTGGCATGGACCAAGCTACACTTTTACCCTTTGAGAGGCTCGCTGGATCAAAAACCCAGAAGGGCGACCCAGGCAAAAGTTAGAGCAAAGAAAAAATACAAAAAAAAAAGGAAAAAAGAATGCAAAAGAAAAGAAAACGAAGAAAAACACAAAAAATGCAAAAAGAAAAAAAAAAGAGGAAAAGAAAGAAAAGAAGCTCGCAAGGTCGAAAACCCGCACTGGGCGCCTTGGCAAAAGTAAGAGCCTAAAAATAGTGAAGGTTAAAATACCCGAGTGTACCTTAACCGGAACTACGTAAGGCTTGATTCCCATGTTTGGGATACGTAGGCAACTTCATCTTGAAGTCCAGCCCTTAACGCTTTCATAGCGTCTCAGTCCATGTAATGGTTTTGATTACCTATGCTTCCTCCGAGTCCGATGTCTCGGTTGCAACAACTGGAGCTGCGTGATCAACTTCCTCCTGAAGTCCAACCGCCAATGCTTTCAAGGTGACTGTGTCCATATATTGTTTGTGGCCGCCTTCGTCCTCTCCGTGCATGAGAATCCGGCTGCGATCAATCATCAATGAGCATGCCGCGGCATCGTCCAAGCAAGGGGCAACTTTCCGTTGCCTCATATCGCCATAAAGTTGCCCTGAGTTGTCACCCAAACTAGGGGCAACTTTCCGTTGCCCTCTTCCCCCCCTTCAAGCAAGGGGCAATTTTCCCAAATTGCCTCCGATCCGAGGTTGCGTATCTCGAGGGTAGGTTATGTGCTTGTTGAGCATTGACTGTTCGCGAAAATAGTTTTTGAAAATTTTTACTGAGGTTGACTATTTTCTCGAAAACTATTCCATTTTCCAAAATCGGACCATGTTTGGACCCAAAAGGAAAACTTTCAGTGCTTACAGCCTGATTTGCATGATTTTCAAATCAAAAATTGAACAAGCATGTTAATCTGACGTTCATTTTGATCAAAACTGTTTTAGAAAGAAAACAAAAAATAGTCAAAGTAATGAACTAGGGGCACAGTTTGAGCCAGGTGTTCTGTCTCTCCCTTGTCATCAACGCGCCTGCCAGGAAAGCACTTTATCTATCAGAAGAAATAGCCGTGAGCTAGCTGTATTCGGCATGAATCTGCCGCTTCCTATTCATCCATCAATCACCCTGGGAAGGGACGAAAAATGAGAGAATAAAGAATAGAGAGGTGTAAGTCGAGAGAAAAGTGAGCAGGAGGGTTTTTGAGAGAAAAACCGAGCTCGAGGGCCGAGTGGCGTGAGAGTCACACAAATCAGAAAGGGTGGGAAACCTGCCCGGAGGAATTGGCTCTCAAAGGAGTATGACACTTGGCTCTCAAGCCACTAATCAAGCATTTTCATGCATGATGGCCAAAGAACCAAGCTTGTACAAGCTTAATGAATGCGCACATAAGACTCAAATGGTTACCACCCTATCATGCATGATCAAGGGCGACGGCGACCAAGAAACGTGACACATTTCATCACTTTGAGTATGAAACGTCCTACATTTCTTGTGTTTGGATTAACGTTCGATCCAAACACATGCAATGCAATACAAGTGCTTGTCTTGTTCATGTTTTACTTGATTCATTTTGTTTACACATTTTACATTACCGAGTAGTCCTTTAACCGGTTAAGTCCAATGTGAAAGTCCTCTAATGAGAGAGGGGTCAACCAAAGGATGGTTTAAGACATGAGAGAGATCATGCCTTTGGCTACGAGAAACCCTCAAAAGAGAGTTAAAGCCATTGAGCACAAGCTTTATCTCAAGCTTAAACACAATCATAAGGTGAACCAACCCTCAAAACAAATGGAAAAATGAAGAAATGAGGGAGGTTGCAGACTTTTCAATGCTAATATGGCATGAAAAAGACACTAAACCATGCAAGTAACACATGCACAACATGTTTAAAGCCAAAAGCATTAAAGCTAGTGAAGAGCATTACACTAGAGGCATGCAATACTGAGCTTAAATGACAAAACCAGCTCTGGACAGAGCTTAAACATGCCAAATCAGTAGCCAAAACATGGTGAAATTTAGACACGAAAGGCAAGAAAAAACATGCTCGCATATTGGCTCACAAACAGGACACAAAGCACAACTCTCAAAAGCAATGAAAGAGTGGAATATGTGAGAATGTGACAGAGCTACATGCATTGAAATCACATGCAAAACCATGCCATAGCATGCAAACAACCCATGCAAAGCATGTTAGAGACCTTGAAACACAAAGCTAGTGAAGACCATTTACACCACAACCATACAATATAAGGCTCATATGACCAAGGAGGCTCAAAACAGAGCTAAAACATGCTAAGTCAGCAGCAAAAACATGCTAAGATTAGGTCACAAAAAGGTAGAAAAACATGCTCACATGTTAGGCCGTCTACACATGCAAAGAAGACACAAGGAGGGGAGGCCACCCCCTCCTATTTTGGACCTCAAAACCAACTTTTTGCCACTAAAATTCCCCTGGAATTCAATGGTTAAAAGGTCAAAAAAAAGGTTTTTTTGAAAGCTTTGAAAGATGGCACAAAAAACTATACAAGCTAAGGAACAAAATGGAGAGACAACCCCCTAACACAAAATGGGCTCAAACCACCATTTTAAGGCTCAAAAATCAGAGTTTTTTGTAGTTAAAAACTAGGCCAAAAACAGCATAGAAAGATGGCAAAACAAGTATGTACAAAGAGCTTAAATGAGGGAAGCCTTATACCTTTGAAGCACAGCACAAAACAGTCACTCTCTTAGGCTCAAACAAGCTTTCAACAGCCCAAAATAGGTTCCAAGGGACCTCACCCAAAGATATGCAACTTTGGTTAAGGATGTCTAGGTGAAGGAGAGGTGTATCTCTACTTCTATGCACAAAAGGGTAAGAGAGAGAGAGAAATCTAGAGAGAAAGAATTATAGAGAGAGAGAGAGAGACATTTTAGAGAGAGAGGCTCCCAAACTTTCTAACCTTCCAATATGAGAGATATAGCCTCCATATATAGCAATATACAAGCCTCAGGTCGAAAATATCTGATTTAGAGACAGCTAGCACAGTGTAGAACAGCTGGAGGAGAAATATCTACAAATTCTGAGCTTTCTAGACATTTGTGGCCGACCGGCCACATTGTTGGCTGACCAGCTACTAATGGTGGCCGACAAGGGTCACTTTTGGCTGACCTCTGGCCGGCAAACTCCATTTGTGGCTAACACACTCCCCTAGTGGCCAACAGCAAAAACTGGTCCCTGTCCCCGATTTCAAACAAGCATAACTCCTTCATCTAGACCCCTTTTCAGGTCATTCTTAAGTCTAAAATGAAGCCCCGGAAGTCTTGTTTCCAATGGTGGAAGCCTCACATCAAAATTCCGAGTGTGGTAAGAGATATCCCTCTTTTAGTGAAGATTGCTCAGTTTTGATCCAACCGGATTGATGCCTAACTTCAACTAGCCATATCTCCCTCATCCGGACACGACTTTAGGAGATTCTTGAAGGTAAAATGAAGCCCCAGAAGTCCACTTTCCAATGGTGGTGGCCTCATAGCTGAAATCCAAGTGTACAAATGGATAGGCTCGACTTAGCGAGGGCTGCTCGACTCTCTCTTAACGGTTCATGTCCATCTTCTCTTCCAACTTGGTTTCTTCCCTCTCTTCCAACTTTCTTCAAATCCAAACCTCTAAACAAGCTATTTTTGAAAGATTTTTCAAAAAGTTCACCTCTCTTTCATTCATTTCCACTTTGCCCTTGCTCGGTTTACCGAAAAGTGCAACATTTAACAAAATGCGAGTGTCGGAACATCGTAGGAACTTTTTCAAAAACTATTTTGAAATAGGGGGTTTCAAGGTCTAAAATCTTTTGGTCAAAATGGTTTTGGCCCAAAAATGGGGTGTGAGGTTGGGATTTGAAACTCCTCTTGTTGAAGAAATCGAGCCTTTGCACTACACAACTTTCATCACCAAGTAAACAATCAGTGACGCCCAAGTTTTAAGGGCGGTCAAAAATGAGGTGTCTACAGTTGCCCCTTTTTGACAGAGCTCGGAAGTCATGAAATGATGTGAGTGAATGTCAAAGCCCAGAAACGACCCATTTTTGACAAGGCCAAAGACTTGGACAAATAAATAAAATGAAGATGCAGAAACAAATGGTTGCGCCTGCAGGCTGCCTACGTATCCTTTTACAATGAATCAAACCAGCGTAGTTTAGGGACAGGATGCAAGATGATACACAACGTAACAAAACAATGTAACTGAAATACAATGCGATGAGATAATCAAACCACAAGCAGTGCTAAACCATACAAATACCATAAAAGGGATATAAATGCAACATCAAACTACGTTTAATACAGAAAAGGTGTCGGAACCCTCAAACCATAATTCTCTTAGTGGAATAGGCGTGTGCACATGTAGAACTGTGTGTTTCACAGAAAGAATTCAAGTAATTGGGTGGGATAATATGAGTGAGGAATGATCTATTGAGGAAAGATCCTAAATGCTGAATGCAACAAAACAAAGTACAATGCAATGGATGAAATGAATGAAGCAAATAAGGCGTGCGGCCAAACTACGTTTTACCTAGAAAAAGGCATGGACACCAAAACAGACCACGTCTAACACAGAAAAGGTGCCAAAACCCTCAGACCACAATTCTCTTAGTGGAATAGGTACGTACACATTAACACAGAACCATGCTTTAACATGAAAAGTATGGGCACATGCTAAACTAAGCTTAACATAGAAAGGATGCAGGCGATAAAATGGTATGATGCAATAGATGTAACAGATAGTGCAGTAAATACAAAAGGGTGACATACTCCAATCACGCTGGAATCGTGAGAGGAGGAAGAACAAATCCCAAACACGCTGAAATCGTGTGAGGAAAGGAACACTCTGACCACGCAGAAATCGTAAGAAGAGGTTCTAAGACAACTAATCAGGGGCGCGTTCCACGCGTCTTGAGATAAATTCCAAACACGCTGAAATTGTGTGAGGAAAGGGACACTCAAACCATGCTGAAATCGTGAGAAGAGGTCTGAAAACAAACTAATCAGGAGCGCGCTTCACGCGTCCTGAGATAAATTCCAAACACGCTAAAATCATGTGAGGAAAAGAGCACTCTAATCACACTGAAATCGTGAGAAGAGGCCCGAAATCAAACCAATCAGGAGCACGCTTCACGCGTCCTGAGATAAATTCCAAACACGCTGAAATCGTGTAAGGAAATGAGCACTCTAACCACGCTGAAATCGTGAGAAGAGATCTGAAAACAAACCAATCAAGAATGCGTTCCGCGTATCCTGAGATAAATTCCAATAACGCTGAAATCGTGTGAGGAAAGGAGCACTCTAACCACACTAAAATCGTGAGAAGAGGTCTAAAAACAAACCAATCAGGAGCGCGCTTCACGCGTCCTGAGATAAATTCCAAACACGTTGAAATCGTGTAAGGAGAGGGACACTCTAATCACGCTGAAATCGTGAGAAGAGGAAGAACAAATCCCAAACACGCTGAAATCATGTGAGGAAAGAAACACTCTGACCACGCAGAAACCGTGAGAAGAGGTTCTAAGACAACCAATCAGGGGCGCGTTCCACGCGTTCTGAGATAAATTCCAAACACACTGAAATCGGGTAAGGAAAGGGACACTCAAACCACACTGAAATCATGAGAAGAGGTCTGAAAACAAACTAATCAGGAGCACGTTCCACATATCCTGAAATAAATTCCAAACACACTGAAATCGTGTGACGAAAAGAGAACTCTAACCAAGCTGAAATCGTGAGAAGAGGTCCGAAAACAACCAATCAGGAGTGCGTTCCGCGCAACCTGAGATAAATTCCAAACACACTGAAATCGTATGAGGAAAAAGAATGCTCAAACCACGCTGGAATCGTGAGAAGAGGTTCAAAAACAACCAATCAAGGGCGCGTTCCACACGTCCTAAGAAATATTCCAAACACGCTGAAATTGTGTGAGGAAAAGGACACTCTAGTCACGCTAAAATCGTGAGAAGAGGTTCAAGGAAAAGCAATCAGGAGCGCGTTCCGTGCAACCTGAGATAAATTCCAAACAAACTGAAATGGTGTGACGAAATGAGCACTCTAACCACGCTGAAATCGTGAGAAGAGGCCAAAAAACAAACCAATCAGGAACGCGCTTCACGCATCCTGAGATAAATTCCAAACATGCTGAAATCGTGTGAGGAAAAGAAAACTCTAACCACGCTGAAAGAGTGAGAAGAGTTCTGAAAACAACCAATCAAGAGTGCGCTCCACGCGTCTTGAGAAAGCCCCGGGGGACAACGATCTTAAACGCTGCTCAACGTAAAAGGATAAATGAAACAAGATAACACAAGAATGCAAATAAATGCAATAAGTTTGATGATATGATACCTGTTACAAGCAATACAGTGCATGATGTTTAGGGAATGCAATAAACAAACAAAGCAGCGCTTTAGAAAGCACCTCATAAGGTGAGTGGCGATGAACCGCTCTACGCTGACAAGGATCTCCCCTTGTGTTCTTCGAACTCTTACCTTCAACTCACAGTACAAAGGTTCTCAAATGTTGACAGAGGGGGGTAACCTCTGCATGTAGAAGCCACGGATGCCGCTGATCATATTCGCAACTTTCCCTATTCTCCAACGGGGTGACAAACTAGGTTAGTTCAGTATCCAAAATTGAGGCGCACACATGCTATCTCAATCTATGGGGCTGCCATACAGATTTCAAGCCAAGGATACACCCCTGGGTATTTAAACCAGACTTTAGTCTCGAAAGTTCCAAACCTTTGTGTTCTAGGCATCAGCCATTTGAACTCTAGTTTCCATCGTCGCAGTTGGTCTCCTAGGAACTCATTGCAGACATAGCCAAGATGTCTCTGACGGGGAATAGTACTCAGGGAGAGCACTTTTGATCGCCATTCTGGCTTTGAAGCAGGCTTGAGCTTGAGCTTGAGCTTGAGGTAGAGGCACACTCATACTTCGGAGCATTGACAAGGCCTGAAGAGGTATATTCAGAATGCAATCTCGGAATTTGCTGAAGTTGAAACACACTAAGATGCTCCAAATTTTCCCTCTTTTCTTTTGCTTTGCAGTCTGGAACCCATGTAGCTTCAGTTATGTCCTTGTTCTATTGTTCTCGCATGACCTGGGTTGAACCTTGTAGTTTTATGAAAGAACAAATCCTGTTTTGCACATATGTGGAGAACGACACAGCACTCTGAGCACAAAACAATTTATTTTGAAATTGAAATTGAGAAAGAGTTCTTAACCGGGTATTGAGCCTATGACTGACCACAGCCAAAATGACTCAACAAAGGGAAAGACAAGGTAAAAACAACACAAACACACTAAACGACTCAAAACAAGAATCGAGACAAACAAAAACAGCAAACACAACACTCGGATGTGTACCACCAACGAGAGACCTCTCAGTTCATAGGGAGCCCATAGCTTCTCCAGGTATTGTTTCCCACCCTTTCTTATTTGTGATTCTCACATCACTCTGGCATTCAATCTCTTTTTTCTGAAAAAGGCCTTTCTCACTTTTTCTCTCCACGTACACCTCTCTATTCTTTAATCTCTCTTATTTTTTTTTATCCCTCCCATAGGTGGTTGATGGATAAATAGGAAGTTGTGGGCTCATGCCCCTATTATTCTACTAGATGCTCCTTCTTCTGCTCATAACAGTGAGCTTTCCCACAGAGGGGTTGCGCTACAACTGGGTGTGCAGCAGATTTGCAACTGACATCGGTTGACGATGCCCTTGGCCAGTTTGGTTGTGATCAGACCTGTCCAGATGAGGGAGTGGAATATTCTGTTCCATTCCAGCTTGTGCTTCGCACTTGGGTTGATGCCTCACTGCTTGGAGGATGAGAGAGCTTTCGACCCTTTGCTGTTAGCTTCAGTTGTGCCCTTTCTGGCAAATATAGTACCCTTTCTGGCAAGTATGTTGACAATGGGGAACAGACAGAAAATCGGACTCAACTGTGCCCCTAGTTCATCATTTTGACCATTTTTGTTTGACTTTCTGCTAAAACAATTTTGACCAACATGAGAGTTAGATTAACACATTTGTTCAATTTTCAGATTTGAAATCATGCAAGTCAGGTTGTGAGCACTGAAAATTTTCCTTTTTTGGGTCCAAGAAATGGTCTAGTTTTTTGAAAAATAGAATAATTTTCGAGAAAACTAGTCGACCTCATTAAAAATTCTCAAAACTGTTTTTGCAAATGGCCACTGCTCGACCAACATAGAATTTATCTTTAAGATGCACAACCTCAGATCTGAACTTGAATTGTCTTGCAGCTGAATCTTCCAACGGAATAGGACAGTTGAATTTGAACGAAGACGAGCCAATTTGTATATGGACAAGATAGCCGAGTTGAACAAGGATAAACCAATCAACATGGATGAGCCAAGCAAGCTGAAAATGATTGGGGCCGACCTTCAGGATGAAGTTTCTTACGTATCCCAAATATGGGAATCAGGCTTGACGTAGTTCCGGGTTAAGGTACACTCGGGTGTTAACACTCTCCTTTTACGCTCTAACTTTTGCCAAAGCCGCCCTTTCGGGTTTTCAACTTTGTGAGCTCTGTTTTTCTTTTCTTTTCATTTCTTCTTTTCTTTTTCTTTTTTTTCTTTTTCTTTTCATTTTTTCATTTTTTTCTTTTTCTTCTTTTTCTCTGCTTTAACTTTTGCCTGAGTCGCCCTTCCGGGTTTTCGGCCCAGCGAGCTTCTCAAGGATAAAAAAGTTTAACCTTATCCATGTTGATCGGTCATAGAATCTCTAAGCCATCTAAATCTATGAGAATGGCTGCTGTTGTTAACTAAATAGTCTTGATGATGTGAAAGCCCATCTAATTGGGGTTTGAATTTGCCCCTAGTGTTGCGGATAGGAACTCGATTGTCCTTCAGCAATAAACTTTCTTCTTTCCGTTTCTCAGATTTGGCTTTCCTGCCAATCTTCATTAGTTTGCGGAATGACCCATCCTTTGAATCTTTGAGCACATCTAACATTTTTGCCCCTAGTTCAAGGGCTACTTCTCACCCAGCTTTGCAAGCTTCCTTTGACGACATCTGAACTTATTGCCCCTAGTGTAAGGGTTACTTCCAATCCGGCCATACAAGCCTTGTATTGTGATTGTTTGCTTGAACATTCTAAGTTAGGGTTCAAGGTTTGAAAGCAAAGGGAGTCGAGTCTCGAGGCCGAGAGTGATCCTATGCTGCAGAATCTCAAGATCAATTCCATACATGTCTTCACAGAACCACGCAAAACATTTTTTGAAATCTTTTAAGAAAGTGACTAGTCGCTCGCGCTAAAGACAATGCAGAACCAATCTGGACTAAGCCAGGATCCTTCTCAGTACTCACATTAACAAACATGATCTTATTCATTAAGGGCTTAGCATGCCTCTCTTTCTCTCAGTTGATCAAATTTTTGCAAACTCTTTGTTTTCATCACATCGTTCAAAAAGTTTTAAAAAACTTAGGTCAATGCAATGATTTCAAGGCATAGAAAAGTAGGTGAAAAACACTGCTGTTTCATTCAGATCTTCTGGCACAACTGGCTCTGTGGCAGAAACAGACACAAAAGAAAGGGCGTAAAAGACAAACACAAAACAAGATAGTGATGTCCGAGGTAACACCCCTGAAATCACCCGACTTTAACATAACAGGACTGACTCGATACAACAAGACAGACTCAAAACAACACAACAAAACTGACTCAATACCCAAGTCAGGAAGTAAAATAACCAACATCTGCGCATTGCTCAAAACAGTGCGTGCCATCCACCACATCTGGAGTAAAAATGAGCGCCATCAACAGGTGGTTCATCTCCCGATCACATAGTCACATTATCCCCAAAGTTCATTAATCTAGTACCGATAGACTTTGCAGGACCTGGTGCGACGATAACCTCGTTGTCAATCAGATCTTGTATTTCGTGGTGAAGACGAAAACACATGTTATTGTCATGGCCGACTTGTTGATGGAAGGCACAGTGCTTGGCCGCATCATGCTTGGCTAGAAGGGGGTCCGGGAGAGGTCGAGGCTCAAGGGGTTTGAGATGGCCTTGTCCAACAAGGATTTGGAAAGCTTTGGACAAAGTCATGTAGAGAGGATTAAAGACCCTCTGGCCTTGGGGTGGATACTTTGCAGGTTGTGGGGTGGTGGATGTACCAGCAAAGGGATTGGCAGGTACTGACTGGGTTTGATGATCTCTTTTCAGTATAGGATTGGAGCTGAAAGGAACGTTTCTGGCATGACATCCCTTTTCCCGGCTTGCCCCTTGATTCAAACTGCCCCCAACTTGAGTGGCGAAAGTGTTATCCATAATTTTTGCAACAACTGCAAGCACTTGCTGTTTGTTCAGTCCTTCGGCTTTCAAAGCCTCAACAGCCCATTGAAGATATTCATAGGGACCAATGCCTGACCCAACCTTGTTCTTTCCATTTGCCTCCATTTTGCCAAGGGATTAGCCTTCTTCAAATACAGCCCGTCCCAAGATTGGGGAGCCTTTTGGTGCGAAATTTCTAGCATGTGATGTGGTCGATGACAGAGCCAATATCCCAAAGGCCAGATCTGCCACAGTTCTCTGAAGATCTTCAATCATTCTCATCAGCTCAGAATTAGTGGGCTCACGGGTTTGAGATGATTGGGGCTCAAGTGCATCCATCGTGCATAAGTCCGTGCTTTCTGGAATGAACACCTCAGGCTTGGGTAGATGGGCGGGGTAATGTATATGCTAGGGTTGTAGGTGGATGGCAGTATATGGATTAGATTGAGGTGTGGATGAGGTGCTTGGTCATTGGGATCTTGAGGTGAAGCTATCGTCTGGTTGTCGATGAGATTCTGAACCTCATGACGAAGGCGGTAGCAATGATCGGTGCCATGATCGCGCTGTTGATGATACACGCAGTATTTGGTGGGGTTATGTCTGGTAGAGAGTGGGTCAGGCAGAGGTTGAGGATCGAGGGGTTTGAGATACCCTCTTTCCATCAAGACTTTTAGTGAGCTGGTTAGGCTCATATAGAGGGGGGTGCAAGTTCTACCTTGAGCTTAGGTCGGGCCAGCTGTTTGTAGGCTTGGTTTGGCAAAAGGGTCGGCTGTGGCGACTGTATTGATTTCAGTGGGTTTGGGAATAGTGCTACTACCAGCATTGGTACTCCCTACAAAAACCCTCCTTATTGGTTCACTTGTTCTGGGAATAATCCCTCTGTTGAACGCACTCTCGATCTGAACCTCCAGTTCATACAAACTTTTGAAAGTGAATAATGGAGCAACTATAAACTTTTGCAACATATCATGCTCAAGGTTCTGTACCACTATTCGCACTTGATCCCTCTCAGAAGGGTGATCTGTCATCTGTGCTGCCTTTGCTCTCCACCTTACAACAAATTCCACAAAAGGCTCTGTTGGGTTCTGGTGGGTTGCTTCAAGCTCTTGCATGTTCATTTCAACTTGGGTATTGTAAGAATACTGATCGACAAAGGCCTCAGCCAATTCTTCCCAGTTCTGCTTCACTTTATCCTCCAACTTGGCGTACTAAGTGGCTGTTATGCCCGATAGGGTTCTTCCATACAGAGAGAGTTTTTGCGGCTTAGTCAGACCCATCGGTTTCAGGACGTCCAAGAAAAGCCGGATATGTACCATAGGATCTCCAGACCCATCGAAACGGCCAATATGTGGCATTTTGAATTTGTCTGGGAGCCTTACGGCAGCCTTGGTGTACCCATCCTCAATGTCGGGAATGGAGTTAAGGCCCTGTGCCTTTTTGAATTGCTTTTCAAGGTTAGCAATTTTCACCGAGGCCAGTTCGAGATCATTAGTACCAAAGGGATAAAGCCTCTCATTAGGCTGCACCTGGGGTCTGAAAACTCGAGCTTGAGCCAACCCTTCTCGAGGATCCGAACCATGCGTATCTTTAGCTGGCGGAAGTGGGTCAAAGTTTAGCTGGGGTCCCGAGGTTGGATGTGTGGTAGATGCCCCAGATAAGCGTTGCACTTCGGCATTGGTCTCATCCTGCCTAGCGATTCCCTAGTTTAATGTCGCTATCATGGCCACAACTTCTTCCGAACTCTGTGTCATCACGGTCTGCTGAGTTTGAACAAAGGTGATGTGACTGGTGACTGTCGGATTAGTTGAACCAGTGAGCCCTGACTGGCCTTTCTTTGCCTTGCCTTAGCGAAGGAAACACTAATTGTCTCTGAACTAAATCTCCAACCTGACAAAGTCTATCAACACAAGTCTAATGTACTCGGGGGATATCGGAGCCTTCTGAAGCTATGGTTCCAAGACTACCTTGCAAAAGAGAAAACAGACAGCATCTCAGCCCAGTTTCACTAGAATGGATATGCACATAACTAAATGACTGTGCTCTCTATACTGAATTCTGCCCCAAAATCAGATACCAAACTCGCAATTGATATGCACATCCCTGTACAGTTTCACTGTAAAGCACATACTAGTTAAATGAGAGCCAAAACACCCCTATGATAGGGTAGGGTTATCCTGTCCTAGTTTCGTCAGGAACTAAGGGTTCACTATGCAAACACGCGGTTTCATACAACCCTACATTTGGGTGAGCATCCTGTCCTAGTTTGGAACAGTCTCTATGGCTTCTAATATGCAACTAGGTCGAATGGTCAAAAAGGGTGCCTCAGCAAGACCACCTAATATACCTCTCGCTCCTACACTGAGAAGTGAAAGGAGGATCAAACGGTACAGCGGTGATCCAGATCCAAGGTTTGTGTTCCCATCATGGCAGAGCCCGCAACCGGTCAACCTTATGGCACGCATTTTCAAGCATGCCTCCGGCAAACCATTTAGGAATAGCAGATGGTAAACACTGTGACTTAGGCGCACCGATGCCAATGCAAATGCAAAGAAACACATAAGTGTAAATAAAACAACATATCATGAGTTCGAGTCAAGTTCTCTAAATCCCCAGCAGAGTCACCAGAAACTGTGGACTCGACTTTCTTCGCGCGCCCCCTTTCGGGGAGGCGCGAATTGGTCTCCTACAGTTCGGACTCCTATCACGGTTTTGAATCTAATCTCACAAAGTGCAATGTGAGACTAATAAACACCAAAGCGTCCAATCCGGCAAATCATTTTGAAAAATCAGATTTTAAGTCAAATATTGTCAAAACTGGACTACTTTTCCAGATTACAGAATCGCCACCTAAATATTTTATTTTTCAGAAATTGAGGAAACCCTAACTCGTGCCAAAAGCCACGTGTCCGTCATCACCAAAGTTGCCTCGGCTCGAGAACTTGGGTACGAGAGGGAAAGGTCCTGAAATGAGCACCTCCGCTCCCCCGATCAAAGGATCGGCCTCTACTAAGCATGATATGTTGTTTTATAAACCTCATGTATTCTTATTCTGATTATTAATCTAACTTTACTATGTGACGCACACATACAAGTATAGACTAAGTTGCGAGACTTGGAACAAATCGACTCATGTTTGTTTTCGAAAATGGTTTGAAATTGCCACTCGCAAGTGGGCTAAAGCGCGGATTTGCCACCCTCAAGTGGCCTTAAAACATGATTTGCCACTTTGCAAAGTGGGCTTAAAACTCACAATCATCGAATTGTTCCAATTCAAGCAACCAAGCCTTCATCCATAGACATTCATACAGTTAATCACTTAAGGAAATGGCCTCATGGCAAGCATGCTATCATGGCAACACTCACACTCATGCAAGTATGCTAAAGCATAAAACTTACAGTGTACTCCAAGCCAAAACATAAGCTAGTTAGAAATATGCATGATCCTAACTATGCTGAAATGCAAAATACAACACATGCAATATGAGATTAAATAGGCTCGTCTGTCTAAGATGGCATATGAATGCAACAGTTTGATACAAGTATTCAAATAGGTATTGAAATACAATGCAGTTTGAATGATGCGCCGAGCCTGGATGCATGCAATACACATGAATGATGCAAACATGCAAGCATAAGGTATGCTAATCAAAACGTGCCCTACACTAACCATCGAAAGCGGTTAAATAAAAGGGAGAAAGACGTAGGGTTGGAAGACATGCACACACACACGCACGCTTATTACAACATTGCGCCCTCGCGAAGGAGGATCCGAATAAATAAGGTAAGCTACACTAAGCTAAACTAATTATTACAAAAACAACTAATTAACTATTCTAAACTAATTAACTAGAACACAATTGAATACCTAGCTATGCTAAGCTAATTAAAATAT
This sequence comes from Camellia granthamiana, assembly GCA_036172215.1. Taxonomy (NCBI): domain Eukaryota; kingdom Viridiplantae; phylum Streptophyta; class Magnoliopsida; order Ericales; family Theaceae; genus Camellia; species Camellia granthamiana. Next base: position 58,726,576 of record CM069912.1, read on the forward strand.
TATAACATTTGAATCGAATAATCAGCTATGCTAAGCTAACTAAAGCAATTTAAATAAAGCAAGTAAACGGCCTCGATGGCGAGGGAGACATGCATGCTCGGTTGGCTTCCTCCCGAAAATCCATCGCCTTGCCATCGGTTGCCTCTGTTTGCACTCGCCTTGATCTCTGAACACTGTACCAGCTTCCAGACTGTCTTTGCTTCAGAACAGGAACACTTTACACAAAAATGGACTGGTGGCTGGTCGGCTCTTTCATGTGGCCGGTCGTACACTGCTTTTTCCAGGCTTCTAGTTTTGCTGCAACAGAGAGCAACAGAGGCAAAGCAATGTATTTGCAAGGAAATGTGTGCACTGCCACTCTCCTCATCATGTCTCAAGCTCAAAGGAGTATGACACTTGGCTCTCAAGCCACCAATCAAGCATTTTCATGCATGATGGCCAAAGAACCAAGCTTGTACAAGCTTAATGAATGCGCACATAAGACTCAAATGGTTACCACCCTATCATGCATGATCAAGGGCGACGGTGACCAAAAAACGTGACACATTTCATCACTTTGAGTATGAAACGTCCTACATTTCTTATGTTTGGATTAACGTTCGATCCAAACACATGCAATGCAATATAAGTGCTTATCTTGTTCATGTTTTACTTGATTCATTTTGTTTACACATTTTACATTACTGAGTAGTCCTTTAACCGGTTAAGTCCAATGTGAAAGTCCTCTAATGAGAGAGGGGTCAACCAAAAGGATGGTTTAAGACATGAGGGAGATCATGCCTTTGGCTAGGAGGAACCCTCAAAAGAGAGTTAAAGCCACTGAGCACAAGCTCTATCTCAAGCTTAAACACAATCATAAGGTGAACCAACCCTCAAAACAAATGGAAAAATGAAGAAATGAGGGAGGTTGCAGGCTTTTCAATGCTGATATGGCATGAAAAAGACACTAAACCTACAAGTAACGCATGCACAACATGTTTAAAGCTAAAAGCATTCAAGCTAGTGAAGAGCATTGTCACACCCCAAATCCGGGCATGACCGGCCGTGGCCCACAGGGACTTAGCCCAAGGCACACGTAAGCCTAAACACTAATCCATAATCACATTGAGCAACTATACAAAAGTCCAGTAATAAATAACCAAACTCAATCCAGTGACATGCCACAAGTATAAACGGCAAAACCAACCGTAATCAATACCATCCAAACTTATGGGATATAAACAGCCCACATATCAAAATAATCCTAAATGAACCTCAATAAAATAAGAAGTATGCACAAACTTGATATAACAATCTAAAACAAAATAAATGTATGTCCTAGAGGCCCATGCAATTGAGTCCCTGCTACGCCGTGAGTCCACTCTAAGTCCTGCTAACACCTGGAAGTGATAAAAACTAAGTCAGCTGATAGCTCAGTGAGTAGCAACATGGATAGTAAATACAGTTTTGAAAACAGGGTTCAATTCCAAAATAAGATATATATCACAGAAACTAGATTGGCATACAGTTTGGTATATACAATCTGTTTCAAAAAGAAGGTTCCACAGTTCAACACTTAAAATACTCATGTCTCGCAAGAACATGATAAACGACATTTTTCACTTAAAACAGATTATAACATGAACACCAATAATTTTCTGGGTACCAAGAAAAACAAATAATATGCCACACATTTCTCAGGCTATAAGCCCCGTTGGATCCAATACCGAACTAAGAGTCATCCTCAGGGTGGCACCTGGGCCTTTTCTCAAAGACGATCCGATTGAAGGTCACCTAGTTGTTTTTAAAGGTCTTTTCCTTACAATCGTTGAGCACTAGAGTCATCACGGCCCAACCTGGATCTGTTCCCTAGTGGCCAGAGTCACCACACACAGTGGAATAATTTCCCTAGACTAAATACACACATGGTCCCAATAATCAACACACATCAGTTTCGCAAAACATGGTAGTTCATCATTATAAACATGAGACCAAAACAAATAGTGTACAGTATGCCAAGTTCACACATGTTTCAGAAATAATTTGATTACATTGATAATATATTAATTTATCAAAACAGTTTAGTCTTGAAATAACAATTTAATTTTCCAACAGTTCAGGGTAGGGGAACATTTATAAAAATATGTAGCATGAAACTACTCACCTGAAACGAAATAATATAATCCTCGAATCGAATAGAGTGTAAAAGTCCAACTAGTGCCCTGAACCAATATGAAAACTACACGTCACTACTAATTTAAAATACTAAAGAATACGAACTAAGTAACCCCAAACTAAAGCGCACTAACACGGCCCAACCCAACTCACCATTACTCTTAAATATTACCTAAGTTCATGTTCTTCAAGGTTTAAAATCACCCAAGACATGGGTTCCGGTCAAAACTTAATTAATTGTGACTTTAAGATAAAACAGAATTTCAAACAAGCCTTCCCAACCTATTCGCTAACTTTGAAAATTACAAAACCCACTCCACGCTATTCGAAAAATTCCAATAACCTCCAGATATGATCTAATATATCCTAAGTTCCAAACCCAATTGGTTTCACTTGATTTTCTTATCAAAATAATTATCTACAATTTATTATATCCAAATAGGTTGTTTTCTGCAGCACTTTAAAGAAATTGACGGTTCTCTTAATATACACGAGCAATCAATGCAAGGCCAAAAACGTACGAAACTAGACTCGTAACCGGTTCTAATGACACTAATTTGATAATTTTTGGATTTATACCCAAAGAGAACAACACTCCCGAATTTACTGTTTCGGACTGGTTTCCTGGACAGATTTGAATACCTCAATTTATATAGATTTTGACTCCCAAAAATTATGAAAAATTTCAGATATGCAATTCAATATGTAATTAATCGACCGTAAAAATTTCATATTAAAATTCATTCGTTTGATATGGTTTCTTGATTTTTAAAGTTTGTGATTCTGTGCAGAATTTTTGGACTAAAAATTACACCATTCTTTATACATGAATTTAACTCCTCAGATTTCTTATCAGTATATATATATATATAAAATACATACACCCACAACCTCTCCATCAATGAACTAAATAATCATAGAGTAAGGATAAAGAACAAAACCTTAAGGAAGAAGAAAGATAATGACCTAGTACACACCCAAAAATCCATCCTTGTTTGCAATCCCTTTTTTTCTCCTTCTTTTCTCTCAATCTCTCCCTCTCCCCGTGGCTGCCTCCTGCTGCTGCTATAGGATGTATTAGGCAACCTAGGGTTATGTATCTAAACAAAAAGGCCCTAAAATATTATCTTTATATTACTTTATTTTCTAACACATTAATTAAATAAAATATAACTATTATTATAACAAAATATACTTACTAACTTGCCCTCAATATTTTTTTAAAAAAAAATAAATCTCACCTCTAAATTAAATGCTTTCACCACAAATTTATTTTAAGTTTAAAAATTAATTAAAAGATCCTCCAATAATATTTAATTTGCACCTTAGAATTCACTACCAAAATATTTGAGATTGTAATATTATTATTTAATTATTTACTTAATTTTTATATTCGGGTTCTCACATTCTCCCCTCCTAAAAAAAAAGTTTCGTCCTCGAAACTAACCTGAGTAAATCATGAGAATAGATGTGCGTACTTCTCGCGCATCTCGTCCTCGCATTCTCAAGTCGCCTCTTCAACTAGATGATTACGCCACAGTACCTTAACTAATTTAATGACCTTTGTACTTAACCTTTTCTCTTTCGAATCCAAAATCTGAACAGGTATCTCCTCATACGAAAAATCCTCTCTAATCTGAAGCAGCTCATAATCTATCACATGCGACGGACTGTGCACATATTTCCTCAGCATAGACACGTGAAACACATTATGCACTCCTGCCAACCTAGGGGGTAGAGCAACACGGTACGCAACCTCACCAACCTTCTCCAATACCTAAAATGGACCAATGTATCTAGGACTCAACTTTCCTTTCTTTCCAAACTTGATCACTCCTTTCCATGGTGATACTTTCAAGAATACCATATCCCCCACATGAAACTCTAAGTCTCTCCTATGATGATCAGCATAACTTTTTTGTCTACTTTGAGCAGTCAATAATCTCTCTCTGATGGTGATAATTTTCCGTGTAGCATCCTCCACCAAATCAGGTCCCAACATTTGTCTTTCACCAACCTCATACCAACACAAAGGAGACCTACACTTCCTTCCATACAAAGCCTCATAAGGAGCTACTCCCAAACTAGAATGATAACTATTATTATAGGCAAACTCCATGAGCGGCAAATAATCATCCCAATTACCTCTCCACTCCAAAGCACAAGCCCTCAACATATCTTCAAGGGTTTGAATAGTCCTCTCTGATTGCCCATCTGTCTAAGGGTGATAAGCTACACTAAAATTTAACCGAGTACCCATAGTTAACTGTAACACACCCCAAAACTTAGACACAAAACGAGGGTCCCGATCTGACACTATTGACACAGGTGCACCATGCAATCTAATAATCTCCTTCACATACAACTGTGCAAATCGAGCTAGAGAATAGTTCATCCAAACTGCAATAAAATGTGCTGACTTGGTTAATCAATCAACAGCTACCCAAACTGCATCATGATTACTACTAGTACGAGGTAATCTGCACACGAAATCCATGGTAACATGATCCCACTTCCACTCTGGTATAGGTAAAGGTTATAGTTTCCCTGCAGGTTTCTAATATTCTACTTTAACCTGTTAACACACCAAACACTGAGCCACAAATTTTGCAATATCTCCCTTCATACCATTACACCAAAAATGTTCATGAAGATCTCGATACATCTTAGTACTTCCAGAATGAATGCTGTAACTAGAACTATGTGCCTCCGTCATAATCTCCTTCCTCAAATCACCACCAGCAAGAACACAAATTCAGCTACGGAATCTAAGCAACCCATCATCACTAACCACAAAGTCTACATGCTTACCCTCTGTCATCTCTCCTTTAATACGCTCACACTCGAGGTCAATCTCCTGACCTAAACGAATCTATTCTCTCAAGGTCGGTTGAACTGTCAATTGACTACAATAAGCTCTATCACCAGGCATAACAACCTCAAGCCTCAAACGTCTCATGTCTTCCACTAAACAACTCTCAATAGACAAAGCAGCTACATCTCCAACTGCTACCTTCTTACTCAAGGCATCTACAATCACATTTGCCTTCCCCGGATGATATAAAATATTCACATCATAATCTTTTAGTTACCCAAGCCATCTTCTTTGCCTCAAATTTAGTTCCTTCTGTGTGAAAATATACTTCAAACTCTTATGATCAGTGTAAATCTCATATGACTCTCCATAAAAATAATGCCGCCAGATCTTAAGAGCAAAAATCACTGCTGTTAACTCCAAGTCGTGCGTAGGATAGTTTCTCTCATGTATTTTCAACTGTCATGACACATAAGCAATCACCTTCCCATGATGCATGAGCACACATCCTAAACCCTATCGTGAAGCATCACTATAAATCACAAAACTACCACCACCTGTAAGTAAGGCAAGGATTGGAGCTGATGTCAACCTCTGATTAAACTCTTGGAAGCTACACTCACAATCATCATTTCACTCAAACTTTACCTCTTTCCTAGTGAGATTTATAAATGGCAAAGCAATACGGGAGAATCCTTCCACAAACTTTCTTTAATATCCAGCAAGCCCTAGAAAGTTACGTATTTCTGTCACAGAAGTAGGTCGTGGCCAATCAATGATTTTCTACCACCTTCATGCTATCCACAGATACCCTATCTTTACTCACCACATGACCCAAAAAGGATACACTACTCAACCAGAACTCACACTTCTTAAATTTGCACACCATCTCTTCTCCCTAAGGATCTGCAGTACTACCCTCAAATGCTGCTCATGCTCCTCCTTACTCGATTAAATTAGGGTGTCATCAATAAACACTACCACAAATTTATTCAGTTGGGGTTTGAATACTCTGTTCATTAAATCCATGAATGCGGCTATTGCATTTGTGACACCAAAAGGCATCGCCAAAAACTCATAATGCCCATAACGGGTTCTAAAAGCAGTCTTAGGAACATCCTCATCCCTTACTTTCAACTGGTAATAGCCTAACCTCAAGTCAATCTTAGAGAATACTTGAACTCCCTACAATTGGTCAAATAGGTCATCAATACGTGGCAAAGGATACATATTCTTCACTGTGACTTTGTTCGGTTCTCTATAATCAATACACAACCTCATAGACCCATCATTCTTCTTCACAAACAACACAGGTGCTCCCCAAGGTGAAACACTAGGCTTAATAAAACATTTGTCTAACAACTCCTATAACCGAGTTTGTAACTCCCTCAACTCCAATGGTGCCATTATATAGGGCACTTTAGAAATAAGTGTTGTGTCAGGGACCAAGTTAATGGAAAATTCTACCTCACGATCTAGAGGAAGTCTAGGTAGATCCTTTAGAAAAACATTAACACAATCACTCACTACAGGCAATTCCTCTAACTTCTATTCTAGAAGTTCAGTACTCACCACACAAGCTAAATAATCATGACACCTTTTACTTAACATTCGATTAGCCTAAAGGGAAGAAGTAAAACAGATAGAAGACCCTTTCCTATCCCCCTGAAAGAAAAACTCAAGTTGTCCCAGCATAGCAAAAACTACCCTCTTTCTAAAACAATCAACAGAGACATGATGCTGGGTCAACCAATCCATCCCCAAAATCACATCAAAATCCTTCATCTCTAAAAAAATCAAATCCACTAGAAAAATCCAACCATCCAAGTTTACCACACAAGATCTACAGATATCTCCCAATACAACTGTTTCTCCTAATGGAGTAGACACGGTAATACAAATATTAAAGGCTCACAAAGGATAGACAGTCCGTGTAAATATCTAGGTGCCAACTCTTAACCTTCAAAATGAAATCCAGAATGATTCAACACAAGTTTAAACAAAACTAACTTAACCACACACTACTAAGGACTATAAGGACTCGGACCTCGTCCAAATGATGAAATGCAAGATATGCAACTCAATAAACCTATTGCTCTGATACCATAATTGTCACACCCCAAATCCGGGCATGACTGGCCGTGGCCCACAGGGACTTAGCCCAAGGCACACGTAAGCCTAAACACTAATCCATAATCACATTGAGCAACTATACAAAAGTCCAGTAATAAATAACCAAACTCAATCCAGTGACATGCCACAAGTATAAACGGCAAAACCAACCGTAATCAATACCATCCAAACTTATGGGATATAAACAGCCCACATATCAAAATAATCCTAAATGAACCTCAATAAAATAAGAAGTATGCACAAACTTGATATAACAATCTAAAACAAAATAAATGTATGTCCTAGAGGCCCATGCAATTGAGTCCCTGCTACGCCGTGAGTCCACTCTAAGTCCTGCTAACACCTGGAAGTGATAAAAACTAAGTCAGCTGATAGCTCAGTGAGTAGCAACATGGATAGTAAATACAGTTTTGAAAACAGGGTTCAATTCCAAAATAAGATATATATCACAGAAACTAGATTGGCATACAGTTTGGTATATACAATTTGTTTCAAAAAGAAGGTTCCACAGTTCAACACTTAAAATACTCATGTCTCGCAAGAACATGATAAACGACATTTTTCACTTAAAACAGATTATAACATGAACACCAATAATTTTCTGGGTACCAAGAAAAACAAATAATATGCCACACATTTCTCAGGCTATAAGCCCCATTGGATCCAATACCGAACTAAGAGTCATCCTCAGGGTGGCACCTGGGCCTTTTCTCAAAGACGATCCGATTGAAGGTCACCTAGTTGTTTTTAAAGGTCTTTTCCTTACAATCGTTGAGCACTAGAGTCATCACGGCCCAACCTGGATCTGTTCCCTAGTGGCCAGAGTCACCACACACAGTGGAATAATTTCCCTAGACTAAATACACACATGGTCCCAATAATCAACACACATCAGTTTCGCAAAACATGGTAGTTCATCATTATAAACATGAGACCAAAACAAATAGTGTACAGTATGCCAAGTTCACACATGTTTCAGAAATAATTTGATTACATTGATAATATATTAATTTATCAAAACAGTTTAGTCTTGAAATAACAATTTAATTTTCCAACAGTTCAGGGTAGGGGAACATTTATAAAAATATGTAGCATGAAACTACTCACCTGAAACGAAATAATATAATCCTCGAATCGAATAGAGTGTAAAAGTCCAACTAGTGCCCTGAACCAATATGAAAACTACACGTCACTACTAATTTAAAATACTAAAGAATACGAACTAAGTAACCCCAAACTAAAGCGCACTAACACGGCCCAACCCAACTCACCATTACTCTTAAATATTACCTAAGTTCATGTTCTTCAAGGTTTAAAATCACCCAAGACATGGGTTCCGGTCAAAACTTAATTAATTGTGACTTTAAGATAAAACAGAATTTCAAACAAGCCTTCCCAACCTATTCGCTAACTTTGAAAATTACAAAATCCACTCCACGCTATTCGAAAAATTCCAATAACCTCCAGATATGATCTAATATATCCTAAGTTCCAAACCCAATTGGTTTCACTTGATTTTCTTATCAAAATAATTATCTACAATTTATTATATCCAAATAGGTTGTTTTCTGCAGCACTTTAAAGAAATTGACGGTTCTCTTAATATACACGAGCAATCAATGCAAGGCCAAAAACGTACGAAACTAGACTCGTAACCGGTTCTAATGACACTAATTTGATAATTTTTGGATTTATACCCAAAGAGAACAACACTCCCGAATTTACTGTTTCGGACTGGTTTCCTGGACAGATTTGAATACCTCAATTTATATAGATTTTGACTCCCAAAAATTATGAAAAATTTCAGATATGCAATTCAATATGTAATTAATCGACCGTAAAAATTTCATATTAAAATTCATTCGTTTGATATGGTTTCTTGATTTTTAAAGTTTGTGATTCTGTGCAGAATTTTTGGACTAAAAATTACACCATTCTTTATACATGAATTTAACTCCTCAGATTTCTTATCAGTATATATATATATATAAAACACATACACCCACAACCTCTCCATCAATGAACTAAATAATCATAGAGTAAGGATAAAGAACAAAACCTTAAGGAAGAAGAAAGATAATGACCTAGTACACACCCAAAAATCCATCCTTGTTTGCAACCCCTTTTTTTTCTCCTTCTTTTCTCTCAATCTCTCCCTCTCCCCGTGGCTGCCTCCTGCTGCTGCTATAGGATGTATTAGGCAACCTAGGGTTATGTATCTAAACAAAAAGGCCCTAAAATATTATCTTTATATTACTTTATTTTCTAACACATTAATTAAATAAAATATAACTATTATTATAACAAAATATACTTACTAACTTGCCCTCAATATTTTTTTAAAAAAAAATAAATCTCACCTCTAAATTAAATGCTTTCACCACAAATTTATTTTAAGTTTAAAAATTAATTAAAAGATCCTCCAATAATATTTAATTTGCACCTTAGAATTCACTACCAAAATATTTGAGATTGTAATATTATTATTTAATTATTTACTTAATTTTTATATTCGGGTTCTCACAAGCATTACACTAGAGGCAGGCAACACTGAGCTTAAATGACCAAACCAGCTTTGAGCAGAGCTTAAACATGCCAAATTAGTAGCCAAAACATGCTGAAATTTAGACATGAAAGGCAAGAAAAAACATGCTCGCATATTGGCTCACAAACAGGACACAAAGCACAACTCTCACTGAAATCACATGCAAAACAATGCCATAGCATGCAAGCAACCCATGCAAAGCATGTTAGAGACCTTGAAACACAAAGCTAGTGAAGACCATTTACACCATAACCATACAATACAAGGCTCATATGACCAATGAGGCTCAAAATAGAGCTAAAACATGCTAAATTAGTAACAAAAACATGCTGAGATTAGGTCACAAAAAGGTAGAAAAACATGCTCACATGTTAGGCCATCTACACATGCAAAGAAGACACAAGGAGGGGAGGCCACCCCCTCCTATTTTGAACCTCAAAACCAAGTTTTTGCCACTAAAATTCCCCTGGAATTCAGTGGTTAAAAGGCCAAAAAAAAGGTTTTTTTGAAAGCTTTGAAAGATGGCACAAAAAGCTATACAAGCTAAGGAACAAAATGGAGAGACAACCCCCTAACACAAAATGGGCTCAAACCACCATTTTAAGGCTCAAAAATTAGAGTTTTTTGTAGTTAAAAACGAGGCCAAAAACAGCATAGAAAGATGGCAAAACAAGTATGTACAAAGAGCTTAAATGAGGTAAGCCTTATACCTTTGAAGCACAGCACAAAACAGTCACTCTCTTAGGCTCAAACAAGCTTTCAACAGACCAAAATAGGTTCCAAGGGACCTCACCCAAAGATATGCAACTTTGGTTAAGGATGTCTAGGTAAAAGAGAGGTGTATCTCTACTTCTATGCACAAAAGGGTAAGAGAGAGAGAGAGAAATCTAGAGAGAAAGAATTATAGAGAGAGAGAGAGAGACATTTTAGAGAGAGAGGCTCCCAAACTTTCTAACCTTCCAATATGAGAGATATAGCCTCCATATATAGCAATATACAAGCCTCAGGTCGAAAATATCTGATTTAGAGACAGCTGGCACAGTGTAGAACAGCTGGAGGAGAAATATCTGCAAATTCTGAGCTTTCTGGACATTTGTGGCCGACCGGCCACATTGTTGGCCGACCAGCTACTAATGGTGGCTGAAAGGGTCACTTTTGGCTGACCTATGGCAGACAAACTCCATTTGTGGCTGGCACACTCCCCCAGTGGCTGATAGCAAAACTGGTCCATGTCCCCAATTTCAAACAAGCATAACTCCTTCATCTAGACCCTTTTTCAGGTCATTTTTTAGCTTAAACTGAAGCCCCAAAAGTCTTATTTCCAATGGTGGTAGCCTCACATCAAAATTCCAAGTGTCCTAAGAGATATCCCTCTTTTAGTGAAGACTACTCAGTTTCAGTCCAACGGGATTGATGCCTAACTTCAACCAGTCAAATCTCCCTCATCCAGACACGACTTTAGGAGATTCTTGAATGTAAAATGAAGCCCTGAAAGTCCACTTTCCAATGGTGGTGGCCTCATAGCTGAAATCCAAGTGTACAAATGGATAGGCCCGACTTAGCGAGGGCTGCTCGACTCTCTCTTAACGGTTCATGCCCATCTTCTCCCCTAACTTGGTTTCTTCCCTCTCTTCCAACTTTCTTTAAATCCAAACCTCTAAACAAGATGTTTTTGAAAGATTTTTCAAAAAGTTCACCTCTTTCATTCATTTCCACTTTGTCCTTACTCGGTTTACCGAAAAGTGCAACATTTAACAAAATGCGAGTGTTGGAACATCGTAGGAACTTTTTCAAAAACTATTTTGAAAGAAGGGGGTTTTAAGGTCTAAAATATTTTGGTCAAAATGGTTTTGGCCCAAAAATGGGATATGAGGTTGGGATTTGAAGCTCCTCTTGCTGAAGAAATCGCGCCTTTGCACTGCACAACTTTCATCACCAAGTAAACAATCAGTGGTGGCCAAGTCTTAAAGGCGGTCAAAAATGGGGTGTCTACCGCAACTAACACAGAAAAATGTGCCATTTGATTGGAATGATCTGCGTGAAACAGCTTTTCAAGAGTTGAAAACCAAATTAGTGGCTGCGCCAATCCTAACTCTATTTAATGGTACTGATGGATTCCAGATTTATAGTGACGCTTCGTATAAAGGGTTGGGTTGGGTTATATACTAATGCAGAATGGGAAGGTAATTGCTTATTCCTCTCGGCAACTTCATCTACATGAAAAGAATTACCCAACTCATGACCTTGAATTGGCAGCTGTTATCTTTGCTTTGAAAACTTGGCGACATTATCTGTATGGTGTGACTTGTGAAATATATACGGATCATAAAAGTTTGAAATATTTCTTCACCCAAAAGGAATTGAACATGAGACAACGAAGATGGTTAGAATTGACTAAGAATTATGACTTGCAGGTTTTGAACCATCCAGGAAAAGCAAACACAGTTGCTAATGGTTTAAGCTGCAAATCCATGGGTAAATTGTCGTGCTTACTCACCAGTCAGAGAGACTTGATATGTGACATAGAAAGAAATGAAATTGAAGTTGTACTGCACAAACAAGGTGGAATCTTAGCTGCTATTTTCTGCTCAACCTGCAATCATTGAAGAAATTAGAGAGAAACAATTTGAAGATGAGTTCTTGAAAAAGATTGTGGAAGAATTTGACTCAAAAGCTGAGGCCGGGGTTCATGTTTGATAATAATGTGTTGAAGTTTTAGAATAGACTTTGTGTACCAGATTCCTCTGATTAAGAAAGCGTGTTACGGCTGAAGCTCACAACTCCAAGTTTGCCATGTATCCAGGGAACACAAAGATGTATCATGATTTAAGACAGAACTTCTGGTGGCTTGGAATGAAGAAAAACATTACCGACTTTGTGGCTAAATGTTTGCACTGCCAATAAGTTAAAGCTGAACGTCAAGACACGACCCGCCGGATTACTTCAGCCGCTTCCAATACCGGAATGGAAGTGGGAGCATATTACTATGGATTTCATTGTCGGATTTACCTCGTTCTTCTTGAGGTATGGATTCTATTTGGGTCATTGTCGATCGTTTAACTAAATCTGCTCACTTTTTATCTGTAATCTTTGTATAATACAGATAAGTTGGCTAGTTTGTATGTCAATGAGATTGTGAAATTACATGGAGTTCCAGTGTCCATAGTATCTAATAGAGATCCCAAGTTTACTTCGAGATTCTGGCGGAGTTTGCAACAAGCTTTGGGGACCGAACTAAGACTAAACAGTGCTTATCACCTATAGACAGATGGCCAATCCGAACGAACCATTCAAATATTGGAAGACATGTTACAAATGTGTGTGTTAGACTTTCAGGCAATGTGGGAGATTTACCTTCCTCTAGTCGAATTTGTGTTATAACAACAGCTATCATTCAAGTATTGGGATGCCTCTATATGAAGCTTTGTATGGAAGGAAATGCTGGTTCTCTTATCTGTTGGGCTGAGGTAGGTGATAGACCCATTGTTGGGACCAGAACTTGTGCAAGAAACAACTGAAAATGTGAAATTAATTCAACAGAGGTTGAAAACTGCACAAAACTGCCAAAAGAAACTATGCAGATGTCTGAAGACGAGATAGAGAATACGAAGTCGGGGATCATGTGTTCATAAAAGTAACTCCAATGAAAGGTCAGACACGATTTGGGGTAAAAGGCAAGTTGGCACCAAGATATGTTGGGCTATATGAAATTCTCGAGAAGATCAATTCAGTACATACCGAGTAGCCTTACCTCTGGTGATGGAGAATGTACATAACCTTTTTTATGTCTCGATGCTTCGAGATTATGTAAGAGACTTGCTCCATGTAATAAAACCAACTCATGTGCTTCTAAAAGGATGATTGTATATACGAAGAGAGTCCAATACAGATTGTTAACCGCCGAATCAAAGATTGAGAAACAAAGAAATTCCATTGGTAAAGGTCGATTGGCAGAATCATGAAGGAATCTATGCAACTTGGGAGATAGAGGAAGATATGATGAAAAGATGTCCCTGAACTATTTCCTTTGGACTCGGTTTTCTTCCCAAATGAAGGTACTTCGAGTTTTGGAGGACCAAACTCTTTAAGGGGGAAGACTGTAACAACCCGACCCAGGATTAACGTTAATCTATGTTTAATTATGCCTAACGAGTAATTAAAGTGAAATTTGCAATCATATGTTACCTTATTTGTGTTTATATTTGTTTAACGTAAAAAGATTTGTTCATGTTTGCTGTTTCAATTTGCGAAAATGAAGGCCTTATCGGCATCCGATTTAGGAAATTGATTTCATTTCTATGTTATTTGGGATTGTATAAAATTTTGTGGTAGATTTAATTGAAATTCGATTCAGAACGATTAAACTAGAATATAATAATTCCAAATGATTAGTCTAAGCAAGAATTAATGAAGTTTCACTAATTAGCCTATATAAGGCCACTACCAAGCCCAAGACTCCCTTTTCCTCATTTATTTTGAGCTCAAACGTGTGGAAGGAGAGAGAGAGAGAGAGAGAGAGAGAGAGAGAGAGAAGAGATTGAAGTCAACATATAAGGAGGAAGAGAATTAAGAAAGAAATAGGGGAGATTGAAGAGAATTGAGGGAGTGTAGCTCTAACACTTGCTAACTCAAGGCTTAAGGTAGGAAATTCAACTCCTTAATTATGAATTTGAATTACTTGGTGTAAGAATTCAAGAAAATTAGAAGATTAGCATGAGAATCAAGCTAAAATTTGAGAATTGTAACTCATACCATGCATGCATGCATAATTCCTACTATTTTGAGTCTAATGGTTAAGGATTTTCACATGCATGTACTAAGTCTACCATAGTCTTGTAATTTCATCATGTTTTCCATCAAATTACCTTAGTTGATCATGTTTTGGAAGCTATACGTTCAAATGAATACATGCGTGTCATATTTATAACACGTTCTTACATTTCAAGTTGAATTTTTGCACAATTAACTTACTTTTAGGCCTTGATTTCATGAAATGAACTTCAAACCATGATATTTTACAAGTTTTGAGATATTTTCCAGAATTTTGGTCCAAGAAAATGAGTTTTGAGAGGTGTGGAATTCGAGTTTGGAGCTTGGGGACGTGCAATCTGAAAATTCTAGATTCTGCACTTTCGCTGTGAGCATGAGATTCTACGCTCGAGAGGCCACTTTTATTTTTGCATCTCCGCTCAAGCTACTGGAAGCTCGCTTGAGCATGAAATACATGCTCCCAGAAGTTTCATGTTTTTTGTAGACCGCTCGAGCATCAAGAGTTTGCGCTTGAGCGAGAACCTGAGTCTTACGCTCGAGTGACCATCGAGCGTCGTTAAGCATGAAAACTCGCATAACATAGTACTTTTCAAAATTTGCAGAACGCTCAAGCGTGGGAAGTTGCGCTCAAGCGTCCCCTCACACGTTGTATGTTCACTTCGAGCGGTGGGAAGCTACGCTCGAGCGAAGACCCTATTTTCAGAAATTTGACCAAGTGTTTTCCAATGCATTTCTAGTATCCTCATTGCATCCTAGGCATTCTTAAGACAAGATTAAGACATAGTAATGAGGGGAAAATGTAGAAACACACTAAGAACGGAACGTAATGAGTTAAATATATTCCAACGTGTGTTTCAAATGTGTATTTGTTATGTGTTGATGTATGTCGCGTGCTATTAACTGTTTGATTAGTCTACTCTGTCTGTCTGCACCCGAAGCCATCTGTGAGTAATAACTTAGTAAAGCTATGTTCAACTTTATATATTTTTCTGTATGATAAAATAAGATCTATTTTCTGAAATGCTATGTTTTGTACAATGAATGGTTGTCGAATTTTTGACAATGTATTCGTGGCATCCTTAGCATCATGTGATATTTGTTAGCTGCTACCCCAGTATCGGAGGTTTCCTTTATGGAACTTATTATGTCTGCACTCTGTTACCGTACTGGTGGCTCCATCATGGAGCTTAGCATATCTGTCATCTGTTACCCGGATCCGGAGGTTCCCTTTATAGAACTAGTTTACTCATAAAAACCATATGTTCTGTATCTGCTCTGTTAGCGCTAATGGATGTACCACATATGATTAAGCATGAACTTTGATTTCTGTATATGATTTGAACAAGAATATGAATCTGTTTATGAATCTGAATTATGATTTCTGAATTTGGTATAGAGACATCATTCATTGAAACCCTTTACTCTATTATTATTCACTATGCTTCTGCTCACTATTTATATTATGTATGTATGGTGATCAGGCAGATGACCCAAGCTCAGAGTTTGAGGACCTGGTGTCTCAGTTTTTGTCAGCCAACCTTTGTGCCCCCAAAGGAGGTTCCGGATTACAGTCAAATTTAGTGGTTGTTCTTGTGAATGTACTAAGCTTTGTTTCTTTGAATTACGGGCAAGATTTCTGATAATATGTTGATGGAATGATGTGTAAATATTGTATCTTTTGTGGCGCCACTCGCAAGTTCATAAAAGTTTATAACATTATCTATCACATGTATGTCTTCACAACTCAATGGACTACATATATTTTGTATATTTGCTTCCGCAGCCCCCTAACTATATGTTATTCTATTAAGAGGCCTTTGGTAATTCAACGATTACTGGCCAGTTACGACGTTAAACCTATAGAGGCAGGTTTGGGTCGTGACACTATAGGTAAAAGCATCCATGCTTCTTTAAAGGGATAAAAACAAGTTTGCTATATCTATTGGAGGATGGTCATCTATCACCATTGGAGGTGGATCCATCACAAATTTTAGAAATTCCGACTGGAGAAGTACTAACAGTGAGGTTTTAACCATTCTTTTGTAATTGGCAGTAGAGAAACTAACACTGGTTGTCCCTGAACCGAATCCATTTACCAGCGCGAGCCCATAAAACTTGAGGGATATTCGACTGTTCTAAAGCTATAGTGCTACGACTTCCTAGCAAAACAAAAAATCGAACTCCCAATCAAAAATTTCAGCACATTCCGACTCTACTAATCACTGCTAAAAACTAAACTCAAACCTCATAAACTGAAATGTTTGAACCATTCATCTGAATTTGAGAATCCTTGTATAGATCCCATACATTGCACATAGCATATAGCAGGAAAGAGAATAAATACCCCTATGGGGGGTAGGGTTACCTTGTCCTAGCTTTGAAATGATCTAAGGTTTCACTATTCGAACAAGCGGTATCATACATCCAAAAAATGGAAGAGCATCTTGTCCTAATTTTGGAAAGTACTATAGCTCACTATATGTACAAGGTCAACTCTACTCTAGGGATGAAGTCAAGGTGACATCATGAAAGAGCCTTTGGTTAATGACCAGTTAAGATCCTAGGAAGTCGGAAGAATCAATATAGCCTCTCTTCGAAGTTTGATAACCTTAGATAGCGGAGCTACCTTTTTGAAAGATCTTAAAAAGTATTAACATAGGGTCTCAAAAGTAACGCAAAGATGAGTATAGTGTCACAAAAAGACTTGCATGTGCTTCCACTAATATCTGGGCAACACAAGGACTTTAAGTGCACCAATGTATGCAATGCAATAAACTCATAATTGAAAATAAAAGTCATATCATGTAGTTCAAGTAAAGGTTTCATAAAATCCCAAGCAGAGTCGCCAAAAACTCTGACATGCCCGAGAGGTACCCGTACGCATTAAACAGTTCAGACCCTCGACTTCTTTGATCTAGTCTCATGAGTGCAATGTGAAACATAGATGAGAGTCCAGATTTGGCAACTTTTATAGAAAATTCATTTTATTACAAAATCTTTGCCAAAAATGGACTACATCAGCAGATTTCAGAGTCACCACCTAATATTTTGAAAAATTTAGGAAACCCGTGACTCATGCCAAGGCTACTATTCATCGTAATCAAGGATGCTTGGCTCGGAACTTTAGGTATGAGAGGTTAACTAAGCACCCTCACTCACCCGATCAAAGATCGGCCTTTACTAAACCATGATATGAGTTTTATTAATTTTATATGTTCATACTCTAGTTATTAAATAAATCTTACAATTTACTATGTGAAGCATACAAGTATAGACTATGTCATTCATTTTGGAACAATTTGATTTCATGTGTTTTGAATATGTACAACTCGAAGAAATTGAGTTTACAAAAAATGAAAATCAACATCATTCCAAATTAAGTGACATAACCTCCATCCACCAGCATTCATACAGTTATATCAAGTAAGCAAGTAGCCACATGGTAGGATGTTTAAATATAGTAAGAAAAACAAACAAAAGTGGGATGCTAAAGCATAAAACCTTACATATTTACTGACGTCTCACAAACAGCTATAAAACAAAGTTAGTAAAACATGTATGGTCTTATATACAAAATCCTAATGCAATTCACTTATGAAATGCAACTGAAGATTCAGTTTCTAATATATGACATGTGAATCATCTGAAGAACATAAGGTAGCGTACATAATCACACATAGGAATTGAACAAATTCACAAATGTAAACTTAGTCAAATCAAGATGCATGATACATGGATGCAAAGCATAGATATGATGAAAAGCAAAATATGATACATATTTACAAATAAGAAAAGCAAGTAAAAGAATGTGATAGAAAGAAGCGAGGTGGAGAATTATCATAACACTTAAATAATTACATACCAAATGAGAGGAAGATGAAGAAAATATTACAACAAAATAAAAACCTCACAAAACTCTCAAATGAAAAGAAAATAGATGATGTAGGTCTTGAGGATCACCGGAAACTAGCATGCTTAACGCTGGAAGACTACTTTGTTCCGTCCATTAGAAGTTACCCGACCAGCAAAATAATTAGCTAGTCGGCCAACTAGGCCTAGCAAAATCTATCTTGTTGCAACACCGAGAAAATAACAAACAAGAAATATGTAAGTGGCTCAACTAACCATTTCTAGTTAAATTACAACAAAAATAATATCAAATTAAAGCAAGAAAACAAATATAAGATAGAAAATACAAGAAAATGAAAGAAATTGAAAATTCACCTTCCAAAGAAAGAATGAACTTCTTGATTTCCAAACTTCCTTTCAATTACCCTCAAGATTGTGAATTGTGTTCTCAATCCTCAATTCAAAAGCTTGGAAATTTGAGCTAGAATGGTGGCTTCGGACAAGCATGTTTATAGGAAATGATCACTCTTTAATTTCTTGAACTTGGCAAGGATTACTCTCTTTTTTTATCAAAGCTTTAAGACTTAGTTCCAATGAATTTCTTGAGTGGTGTTTTGCAATGGACAATGAGACATATACAGGCTAAGACAACTTCACTATTTTGGAAAGACAACTCTCTCTTTTTCAAAGTTCTCTCTCTTTTTTTTCTTTTTTTTTTTCTTAGACTTTATTCTTCTCCTCTCAAACTCATCATTCTCTCTACACTTCTTCCCTCAAATTCATCTCTTAAAATTTAAGACTTAAGCTCTCCTTATATAGGTAATGCAAGTGGAGCAATGGTGGAAGACATGAATGGAGCATAAAGGAAGATAATGGAGCAAATGGAACACAAATAGAGCTAATGGAAGATAAAAATGAAGCATTACCTTCAATAGCACTAGGCAATGGAGGCTGAGTATACATGCATTCAATGCATGAATGGGATAGAAAATGGGGTTGTGAAGTGTCCCACCCGAGCAAACAAAAAAACCGATGGAAACTATCTCTGGGTGTTTGTAGCTTGACTTTTCGTGCTCCTTTCGGATACGACTAGCCCTACAGTTCGGTTTCCTCCCATGGTTCTGAATCTGATTTCACAAGTACAATGTGAAATAGTGAAAACACAAAAAGAGTCCAAATTCAGCAATTCTTTTAGAAAATCGATGTTTGAATCAAATGCCAAAAATGGACTGCTTTGCAAGATTTCAAAGTCACCACCTAAATATTTTGTTTTGGGAAATTTAGAAAACCCGTGACTCGTGCCAAAGGCCATTAGTCCGTCATCACCAAAGTGTCTCAGCTTGGGAACTTAGGTACGAAAGGGGAAGGTCATGAATTGAACACCCCACTCGTCCGATCAAAAATCGACTTCTACTAATCATGATGTGATTTTTATTTACATTACATGCTCACTACAGCAAAAAAAGGTTTTTATAGCGCGCAATGCACGCTGTAAAAACCCTTCTACGACGTACAGCACGCGTCATATTATGACCAGTTATGGAAATTCATTCACTTTCAAAGACATGCTTCATACGCTGTTAAAAACTATTTAACGACAGATTTTGTGCGGCGTTGTTACTTTTTCTATAACATGCTATAGTACGCCGTTAAAAACTATTTAACGACAGATTTTGTACGTCGTTGTTACTTTTTCTACAACATGCTATAGTACGCCGTTAAAAACTATTTAACAGCAGATTTTGTGTGTCATTATTACTTTTTCTACGATTACTTTTGCATGCCGTTGATTGGTGAAACAAATAACGACGCTAATTGTGCGCCATAAAATATGTAATACAACAACTTATTATGCCTGCCGTAGAATATTCAGTTTTTTTTATTTTTAAATTCAGCAGGTTTTATTTGACCAATTTTGTACAATTTAACAAATATTACAAACAAGCATCACAAAACATCAATCAACCACCAAAATATTGTTTGAAACATAAAAAAGAAACTATATCCATAAATTATAAACATTCAACAATTATCTATACATTCCAAACATTCGAAAACTATATCTTTAAGTTCTAAACTGTACAAAAAGTTTAAACCATCCAAAACTATGCATATCTAACTTTCTATTGACAACTATAAAGAGACTATCTAAAACTACAGACAACAGTTCCTATAGCAGTTGCAACTGCAGCTGTAGCAAATCCACTTGCTCCTATCATAGGGACGAGGGTGCCCAATGTAGAAACCCGCAGCAATAGCTGGAGCAACTAGCACTGTTGCATTTCTTGTCTGCATAACAAAGGAAACTTTACATAAGTACAAAAACCAATGACTCAGGGACAAAAATATTTCTTGAGGTATTAAGAAATGATCAAGAAATTTTAAAACATCAACAAAACATTTCCAAAATTTATAAGATAATTCAATGGCCTTATAAAAGCAATGTCATAATGAAAAATTAGCAAAAATTCAAGATCTCAATAGTTTGCTACTAAATCCAGACCATAAAAAGCTCAAGAGAAAAATCAAATTTAAAAAGAGGAAGAGGTGGAATTAATCTACTTCAATGCAACATCTACTTAGGACTTGCATAATTATGTTAAAGGATCTCCATTATGAGGTTTAGGTTTGTATAGGTTTTATCTATTAACATTGTAAGTTCCAAACTAAAGAGTCCAAATCAAATTAGAGTCTATATTATTTACAAGTTTAAAAAGAAACTTTCAATCCAATATGTACATGAAATGTTGTCATGTGAAAGTGTAAAATAGAGACTAAAAAAATATGAAATTTGGAACATTTTAAACATAAAACAGACTCTTTTCATCCCCTTATTTGCCATCTTTCTGGGGACCTAACAAGCCAAGTTGAACATCTCTAAGCTTGATTCAAAGTGAAAGATGCTGACAAATACTACAAAGCCACTACAGTTTCATGGGCAATAGAGTAACCAAGTGTAGTATGCCAGCAACTTCCAATCACTAATTCTACTAGTATGCTATGAAATGGCAATATATGAATGTTCGATTAGGCTAGTTAACAAGCTGAAGCTTGGTGAAAAGTATACAAATCAAGTTTCAAAATGATAGACATTGTTTTTATGAGTCGAAGTACCTTAAAAATTAGCAGCATTCTACCATATCAATGGGGAAAAATATATATATATATATTTTAAATTGTCTAAATCCACCCACTTCGTACTTTTTTCAGATTCCAAACTTAACTCCAGAACCTATCTACAATACACCTTTCAGAACCAACTAATGAAGACAAACTAAATGACCTCCATGTTAAGTAATCCCAACTGTGATGTATATAGTTTTTACTTGGTATTGTTCAGGGTTGACCCCCTTATGGTGTTTTTTGGTCTATAAAATATTGTACTCATCAAAAAACAGAACAAGCATATTAAAGGTAACGTACTAACCTGTCAACAAAACAATAATCTAGTGCTTCAGACAAAACCTTGCCCATTGTAGTCTTTTCGGAGCCCATCATTCCTGGATTCCATGTTCCATAGAGTTCAATCACAAAAATAACTTGAAGTACAATTATGGAAGACAATTCTAAAAAGAAAACTCACCAACAAGAAATATACAACAACCATTCAAATATGAAGCAACCTCCTCACCCTTTCTCTGCAATCACAGCAACATCCGGTTACATGGATTTAATTTCTACCACATGTACCAAATTATATGTATTCGAGTATTGTTAAACTAAACTTATGATTCAATGATTGATATATCTAAAAATTCAATTCATTTAGCTTTTTCATAATTGCATTAAATAAATTTAATAATAGGTATTTGCCAATGGAATTCTTTCAAATTCTAAATATTTAATATAACGCTTATCTTTAAAAAAAATTAAATTAAGTTATTGAATTTATATTAAAAATACAATGATGTGGATAACATCATGCTAAATTTGGCACAATGATAGCACACTGCTAGAGTTGTTTTTTTTGTTTTTGTTCCCCCCCCCCCCTCTTCCTTTTTGTGTCCATCTTGCTAAATTTTAGCAATAGCACAATGTATAGTAACTGGAAGAGTTGCCCTCAAAGTGAGATATGAACTCTACTGCTATTTCCTCACGAGCAAATCTCACTATTTTAACTAAAAGCATACCTGATTCATAAGGTGCAATTAACTCAAGAAATTATCTAAGTAAAAAGTAATTAAGGTCATTCAGGAGAAAACAAAAAAGAACATCAAGACAGACCTAAGCGGCCCATGAATGCTGTGTCAATTAGAGAAGCAATGGGATCAGCAGCTAATGTCAGCACTGCAGGGAATGCAATTTGCAGTATCTCCATCCCAAGTGCGGCTTAGGGGTAAAATACAGAATTGAGGAGAATGAAATGTAATGAGAACAAAATTTTCTGGGCATTTTTTTCCCTAAACAGAGACTGTAAATGAGTAATTTTCTAGGCATATGGAAATTTTCTAGCTGGGCATATTGAAATGGGTAATTTTTTCATTTTGCCCGATCTGCTCTGATAACAGGAAAAACTCGACTCAAATGAGCCAAATACTTGTGTCAGGAATCTAATTAGAAAAGAAATTACAAGAAGAGTCCAACTACTTTACTTGTCAACCGTTTGTCCATGCAGTGACATAACACTACTACGAAAAAGGGGATAATCAAAATTTAGAGGCATAGAAAACCTTGATGCAAATTAGAAGGAAGATGAGCCTAGATGTTGGAGACATTCAAGACATTTTCCAAAGAGGAAGTGGAAAGTTTTTAAGGAGAAAATCAGGCAGTCCGAGGTTCAACAAAATTCTAGACACAATTTTTTACAAATCTGAACAAAGCAATAAGAGATCCTAAAACCAACACTGGAATGAGTCTATTCATTGATATCAAAATCCAGTATTTTGAAGCACTTAAATATCTAAAATTTCTTCCAAGAGCAAAGATGGAGACAATGATCATAATTCCAGATAATGGGCTGTATAGTTAGAGGGAGGGGACAGAGATGGCTTTGATGCGTTATGGTAGCAACAAGCTACAACAAAGACTCAAATTCCGCTAGCTTTTGTCTTCAACATTATAAAAGCAAAGAATTAAAATAAATTTAAAAATAAAAATAATAAATAAATAAATAACTCAGAAGTGTAAGTGAAACACAGTAAAAATACTAATAAATCTGTCTTTGCTACACAAAGAAATCAACTAAGTTATCAATTTAAACATAGAAGTATATTTTCATGTAGAGCAGAATATGTTTTAAATTATGGAATTGAAATAATTTTATAATTAATCCACTAAGAACTAGACAGAAAAGTAGTAGAGATAGAAGTAACAAAATTTAACACTTTAATATATCAATTGAATGGAACCAAAGTAACAAGATTGCATTGAAGGATGAAATTCTCAATCATCAATTCCAAATTTTGATAACCAAATCTAGTATCTCATGCTCTATCCTCTTTGTAGTATTGTTTAGTGAACTAAAGTTCATGTAAATCAAAAGTAACAATTGGTTCAATCTTTGTTTGCTAAATTAAAACCAAACATTCTCATTCTTACCAAAAAAGTGCACAAAATATAGTACACTACTCTTCATTATTTCCCAAATTCTAACCGCAGTGATATATAAGGAAATTCAATCAATATAGCACACTCAAACAACTTTGATTTCTACTTAGAACCATCAACTTAAAGGAGTACTCAAATATATTAACAAATGGTTCTCAATAAACTATACACAACTTATTATTGCAAGAGGAGCTAATTTGAGCCCACTAAATTAATTAGGCCCAATAGTCCAAGGTTGGTGGGCCCGAATTTATCGCAAGCCCAAAATTAGTGGGCTCGGATTTATCGCCATCAAATGGGCTGAATCGCTCTAAGTCTCGAAAGGGTTCGAATCCACAAACTTAGAGACTTACCCGGGCCCGGACTCAAAAGGGTATTGAGCAAGCCTAGAGATCCGAGGCACTCGGACTCAAAAGGGTTCAGATCCATGAACCTAGAGATCCGAAACACTTGACTTAGAACGGATTCAGACGCAATCTAGAAGTCGCTCTGTTAATGAGTTCCAGAACACTTGCGGGCTCGAAGCTTTTTGGGATCTACGCACCAGAACCATGGGCGTAATGGAGTTCGAACAAAGGACCCGATCCCGAGGACGGTGAGTGAAGATAACTTCACTCTTCGGTTAAACTAGCCTATACCTGGGTCGAGGTGGCACGATCTAAGGGGTCCCTGAGACTCGGCAATATTTGCAGCAGGGCGTTCTCTTGAACTACCCCTGACCCTTATGCGGCAGGACGTCCTTTGGGACTACCCCTGACCCTTTGGGATGATTGGGGATCATTGGTTAGGTGTGGCTAAGAAGAAGAGTTCGTCGAGAGGTTGATCTCCTCTTCGAAGGTTTTCCTCATCCTCGGAGAGATCACCTCCTCGGACAAGGTGGTTAAAGAGAATATTCTCCATGTGCCTTGCACATGGGCTCCATCCTACATCATGAGGTGCCTATAAATAGCACCCACCCATAACTTTATAAGGGATGGATTTTGGAGAGATAACTCTTGGGAAAGTATTAATTTCCCTTCTCCATCATCAACCTTGAGAGTGAAAATGGAAGATCCATGAGAGAGCCTTGTCATTATTCTCTCTCTAGCTACTTTGCCTTCTTCTTCACCCAATCTCTTATCTCCATCATCTCTTTGCTCTTGTGTTCTTAGTTGAGACTATTGAAGAATCTAAGCCTCTCATCATCTTCTAGAGAATTCGAATTTTTCTTCAAGGATCTTCGAAGATCTTCGAATTTTCCAACGACATTCTTGAACCCTCTCATACAATTATTAACAAGACAATCAAATAAATTGACAATTCAAAAAGAAAATAAAAAGGAATAAAAATGAATTAAAAGATGGCTTCCTTCCTAAATCAGAGGATCAAAATTAAAAAAAAAAAAATCAGCCTATATCAGGAGAAGAAAAAAAAATTAAAACTCTTAGATGAAGATTACAATACTAGAGAATGAACAAATTTTGAAATTTTATTGATTCTCCAGCACAAAATTTGCAAATTGCATGATCATTTTAGTGGATGATGATGATCAAGACATCAAATTCCATGCTCAAGACAACCAAAATTAGGAGAGTAACCCATTTCATTTCTAATTTTTTGAGCTAAATGCTTGATAATCTACCAACTTCACAAAATTTACTAATTCAAAAAGGAAAAACACTGCCTTCAAACTCACTTTCCCCAATAAAAAGACCCCATTTAAACAATATTGTCTCATTCACATACAAATTCAACAACAGAACCACCCAAAATAGCAAAAAATATTCAAAACCCATGAACCATCTATGGAAAATCTGTGCAATTAAACAATGTTGATACCCAAAAAAATCAAAACCCACTTCTAACTTGAGAATCCAGATCTAGATCCTTTTGATCTTCGTACTGAAGAAAATGGGGTAGCCAAAAAAGGGCATAATGCATACTTATACTTGGAAGAGATTCTCATTGTTTGTTACTCAACTATTCTTCAAAAATATTATCCCTCAATGAAAACCATTGGGAATAATAATAACTACACAAGTGAGTAACACACTCCATTAAAATTTCAAAAAATAAAAACCAAAAAAAAAAAAAAGAAAAGCAAAAGCAACTCTAGAGTATGATACCTGACAAAAATGTGCGTTTACAATTCAAGAACCTGCAACATGTGCCCAAGGTTATTTCCCCACACACCCAAAGCATAAGATATTCACAATTGGTTGAGCATGTAATCGAAATACAGTATGAGGGCAAACTCTAAAAGCATGAATTCTTTCTTTTCATTTTATCTTTTCTAATCTTTTTATGGTTGGTAGCCACTTCAAAGAATACACAATACATTTAAATGCAGACAGGTGCCCTCAAATTTACTTATTCACACATTTTAAAGAACCACGTGAGTAACAAGTTTAAGGCTAATATCCACACAAGAACATCAAAATTTGATAGCAAGAGTACATTCCAAAAGTAGGAAGAATTTAAAACATGCCAAAAAAAAAAAAAAACAAAAGAGTAAAAACCTATATCACCTATGAAATCAAATTCTGCTATTATAAACAATTTCCCAATTTTGAATCAAACTCTCAATCAATCATGCATAATACAAACTCATGCAGTAGTAACAAGAACAATCCCCAAATGCATAGATTTGGCTGGCTATATTTACATTGATTAAAGAACTCAATACTTACTTTTCACAACCACTCTAATGAATTTAATTTAAACTTGTTGGAGTTTATCCCCAAAATTCCCAAACAAATATTTAAACCAACATTTGTCACCCCAGAAATTATCATATTAATAACAAAAACTGTGAAAAATTCAATTAGTAAATATTTTGATTTCTTTTCTCTGCAACCAAACAGAGGGAAATGGACATGCTAAGAAAAATGGAAAACCTAACCTTCATTTCTTGCTTCTCTATCCATCACTTTCTTCTTCTTCTTCGGACTTAGACTTGTTGTCTTCAAGTTTCAAAGTCTTTGAAGCTTCCTCGTGAATCGTTTATTCATCTTCTTCTTCTTCGACAGTGACAACGTTGTTGTGGGTCCTCTGAACACGGGTCTCGAGGAAAGAATCAATTTGGTCTCGGATGAAGGCTTTGTGATCAAACAAGTTGACGTCGAACTCTGACTCCAGGGTGCGCCGGATGGAGTCGGCTGTGGTGGTATTGAGGTCGGAGGTTTGGAGCACATCCCAGAGCCGATTCACCAGCTCCGAATCCGAAACCATTTTTACTACTACTTGTATTCAGATACTTCGATCCGATTAAAGAACTCAACCAAGAAAAAGAGAAGAAGAAGAAGAAAGAGTGAAATTGGTGACAACATGCTCTAGGGTTTGAAAAGGATGAGTGTGGTGGAGTAGAGAGTGACTTCTGTAAAGTGTATTTCATTTTAGCATTTGGCCAGAGTATTTCATTTTGGCACCTGAGTATTTCATTTTGCCACCTATTTTTATTTTGGTCATATTATTCATGATAGAAATTGTGTCTTGTGAAAAGTAAAATATTTTTAACGGCTAGCATATGTGCATTGTGAAAAGTATATTTTTTAATGGTTGATTTTTTGTGCACCGTAAAAAGTGTAATATTTTTAAAGGCCGGCTTTTTGTGTGTCATGAAATGTTCAATATTTTTAATGGCTGGTGTACGTATGTCGTGCATAGTTGATATATTAACGGCATGACATATGCACGTCGTAGAAAGTTTTATTATTTACGACTAACATTGCAAGTTGTAAAAAAATCATCATTATTAGCATTCATTACGTCATGGTTGGAAAAGTATTTACGATGTGCAAAATAAAAGTAAGAAACTACGGTGTGCATTTATTGTATGTCGTTGATGTGGTGCCGTAAAAAGTCAGTTTTGTTATAGTGACTCTTGTTCCAATTATTAGACTAACATTACTATGTGTTGCACACAAGTATAGACTAATTTGCAAAAATTGGAACGTTTTGATTTCAGATTTGTTTGAAAGTTGTTTTGAATACGCGTCGCTTGAAAAAGGGGTGTGTTTGTACATTAATCAATTTGTCCAAATTATCAATTTATCCCAATTTTAGCAATTAGCCTTCATTCACAAGCATTCAAACAATTATATCATTTAAGCACTTAGCCTCATGGCAAGCGTACTTGACATAGCAACAATCACACTTATGCAATATGTTAAAGCACAAAAATGCTCACCTTGTACTCCAAGGCAAGTTAAAAGAAACAAAAGATTTAGAAAATATGCATGTTCCTAACTAATGTAACATGACTAATGCAACACATGCGATATGCAATTTAAATTGGCTCTGCTACTAATATGGCATGTGAATCAACTTGATAGCAGTCGGTTTGAGCACATTTTCAAAGAAGGAATAAATAACAATGTGAGTTAGAATGATGCGCCAAGCCTAATGCATGCAAGACAATGAATGCAAATCATGAGAAATGCTAAACGAAATATGATGCTCTAAACTATCCATCATAAGCGGGTAAATAAAATGGAGAAAGAAATGGGGTTGGAAAACATACACGCATATTACACATTTGCCCTCATGCAATAGGGTGCGGATCAATGTCCGAGTGTCCAAATTAAACTAACTATTAGAAAACCGAATGAATGAATAAGCAACTAACTAGCTAAGCTATAATTAACTAACTAGGTAATTTATTACAACAAAATAAACTAACTATCTAATGAATCATTGCTACAACAATACTAATTACAATGATAATTATTACAACAATAATGAGAGTATTAATTTACAATTTACAATGGAAACACAAGGATGACATGCACCTAGCGGTTTCAAAAGTATCTCTGCTTGCCTTTCTTGGAATCTGTCCTGTTTCACCTTTAGTCACTGCCCTCTGCTTCTACAAAACACATTGTTTGCCAAACATTGAAGGCCGGCCGGTCCCCAATGAGGCCCGGCCGGGCCCAAATAAGGCCGGCCTTGTCCTAATTTTGTGCAAAACCCTGTTTTGTGTTCTGAGGTGAAACAGTGCAGACAAAGTTGTTTTGAGCTCTGTTTGTCCTTCTTACACTTCTCTGTCATAGGAAGCCCCAAAACCATCAATAAGCAAATTGATTGCTTGATGATTTCGGAGACAATCGAACAAAAAATCAATAAATGCTATGCATGACCACTCCTCTCTCCCTATCAGGGAATGAACTCAAAGGAAAGAGATAGAGATGATTCAAGTTTCATCAACACATCATGAATTGGCGCGTGACGATTCTTGACACTATGGATTCGGCATAACGTCCGGCCGAATCCAAGCAACCTTACTCATATTCTTTACGTTGGTTTCATTGATTTTAAGCTCATTTTATTAGTCATTTCCATTCTTTAATCAATTTGTCCAAAATAATGATTAAGTACACTAAAAGGAGAGAAACATCAAACGAGAAGTTGTTTTCGACATTAGAGAGACGTAATGCCCTGATAATGAACCTCTGACGAGATTAAACCATTTCGCATTATATGCATCTTTCTCATGTTTAAACAACATTCGGCTGAAACAACTCTCAACAAGAAAAGAAAGACCAAGAAAGAAGGAATGTTGCAAAAATGATTATGCAAGGTTGATTTACTACACAAGTGAGACTCTTTACATGGAATTAAGTAAGAAAAAGCTATCAACTCAAATGACTTGGTGTTTAAGGCCTAAACAATCGAAGCCATAAGGACTTACAACACAACAATCATAATATTCAAAGCATAAACTATTTAAATAAATTAAAATAACCCTAAAATAGCCCCTAAAGTGTAAAAAATAGTAGCTAAAACCATGTTAAAATAGCACAAAAGATAGGCAAAAACAAAGAGATACAAAGCTAGTAAGCAAAGCTAAGCAAATGTGACTAACCCCTCAACTTTTGAGACTTCTAAACCATATTTTAGCCTCTGAAAATAGTCCAAAAATAGCGCTAAAATAGTGGCTAAAATCAAAGAAATAAGTGGGAAACACAAGGATATAAGCTTGGAATAAGGTTCAATGAAGGGTGGTTAACCCCTCCACCTTTGGTAGCTCTTAAATCACAAATTTTAGCCCACAAAACAGTCCCAAATAGCGTACAAAGCATGGAAAAGAGAGGAAAAGAGTAAAAGAGAAATAAGGAAGAAGATGCAAAAGTTATACCTCTTGAAAGAGAGGATACTTGTAGTTAAACAAACTTAATTCCAACACCCTCAAGTTTTATGAAATATGGTTTGGAACTTCAACAAAAGCTTCAAGAACAAACTCTAATGGTGTATGTATAGCTAAAGAAGGTTTAAAGGTCAAAGGAGGAAGGAAGGTGGAATGAGGTCTATTAGCTCTTCAAAGCTTTTGGAAATTTTGCTAACCATCAATTCTGAATGCAAGGGCTCTATTTATAAAATTTGAGCCAATTTTATTAAAAATATCTTCAAAAAACAACAGCTGGCAAATTCCCGTCAACTATCCTGTTTCTCGCCATTGAGACTTGGCCGGGCACCAAAACACACAGCCGGGCCCAAAAACACACGGTCGGGCCTAAAAAGCAACTTTGGAAATTTTTTCATTGAGACTCGTTCGCGTCTCAATGAGGCACAACCGGTTCTAAATGGACTCGGCAGGGTTCAAAAATCTACATTCAGGCCCGACTTCAAATGGGAATATTTCTTTCATTTGAACTCGGTTTTAGGTGGTTTTTGAGTCTAAATTGAAGCCCCAGAAGTCTAATTTCCAATGGTGTGGCCTTACATATAAATTCTAAGTGTGCAAAGAGATATGCCTATTTTAGTGAAGGTTGTTCATTTCTATCTTAACAGATTTATGCCCAACTTCTTCTTAAACTAGTTTTCTTCCCTCCCCTCCTATTTCCTTCAACTCCAAACCTATAAATAAGATGTTTTAAACATTTTTTGAAAAGTTCATCTCCCTTCCATTTATTTCTACTTTGTCTTTACTCAGTTTACCGAAAAGTGCAATGTTTTAAACGAAATGCGAGCCTCAGAACATCGTAGAAGTATTTGGAAAAATATTTTGAAATGAGGGTTTTAAGGTCTAAAATAGTTTGGCCATAATGAGGTGTAAGGTTGGGATTAGAGCTTGAATCCAAATTTCTTTGCTGAGAATTCAAAAAATTGCACAGTGTAACTTTCATCATCGAATGTTCGGAATAAAGCGCCCTAATCTTAAGGGCGGTGAAAAATGGGGTGTCTATAATGGTCAAATGGCAGGACGACCGGGCGGTCGACTGGCTAGAGAAAATTTCGGCCTTTTGCTTCGGTTTAGTCCAGCTTTGCTCCGGTTCCTGATCGGTCTTAAACACTTGGCCAAAATATGTGTAAGGTTAGGGAAAAAAAACCCAAATTCTATATTTTTTACTGAGGATTTTGTGAAAAACACATTCTTATTTTCATCATCGGGTAATCAAAATAAAGTGCTCAAATTTTAATATCGGTCAAAATGAGGTGTCTACAGCGTACATGGCACGCATATCGAGGTAGAACACGTGTGTGCACATTAGTTGTAAGTGCGCACGTTAGTTGTGTGTGCGCACATCCAAGCGTGACATTTTTGGTAACATATCTTGGTACATTTTTGGAGAGGGGCGGATGGAGAAAGTGATGGAATCTTAAGAGGAGCTCCAGAACCTTCTCCTCTACTTATATAAGAAGCCCATCCCCTCATTTCAAAGCGTTAGAATTTTGAGCCATTCTTGTGAGTTTTGAGAGCAAAACCACTACCTTTTTCCCCTTTCTTGCCTTAACTCCGAAAATAACCCACCAAACAGTAACCCCAAACACTAAAAATACTCTAAGGACTTGGAAAACTCGAACCAAACTCAGAACTTAAGTTTGAGGAAAGCTTGCAAGTAAGGAACTGGACTTTCCTTGCATTATTCTTCGCATTTTCTTCGGTTTAATCAAACTAGCAGGTAAAACTCCTTTACCTCTTGTATTTCAAGTGCTCTTTTATTCTATTTTTCAATGTTTATTCATGTTAGGATGTTAGCTTCTCATAACATCACGTAGTTTTTTCAAATTTTTTTTTTTTATAGCTTTTTTGCATTTATCTTGCATATTTTCTTTATTCCATTAGAACAACATGTTTTTAGATTTATTTTAATCATATCATGAGCATGCATGGCTTGGTTTGAATCATCATATAACTAGTTTATATTTTTACTTTTTATTTGTTATGTGTATTTTGTGCATATTCATCATTTTAGTAGCCTCAAACCTAACCTAGGACCATTCTTGTATGTATTAGTTATATTTTAGGTCATATCTATTTCATGTCCTACATGTAAGACGCGTAAGTGGACATCTAGTTGAGTCCTCTCAATCTCCATAGTATATGTGTTCTTGATCGCATTGTTCTTTCACTAATCCAAGTTAGTTGATCTTTCTATGCAAAATTGCTTGTTTTATTTAATTTTTATGAGTATTGTTTATTTTAATTTATGTTTAAGGCCATTGATTATTAAAAGTTCACTTTCAATAGAAAATCACTTTTTGACAAATATATGGTTTTACTCATTCAATCTAAAATAAATGATACTCATTTTATTCAAATCATCTAGTTTTAGGTTAGTTAACGTATTTTTAGGCTTAAAAATGAATTTGTATGAATAATTAACTACTAAAATCATATATTAGAAAGTTAATAGAAGTCAATCTTCGGATTGGACAAAAGGTGGCTGCTATCATTCAATGACCTTCTTTTTTTGTACATAAGCTCCTGAACCTAGAATTTTCTAGTTATGATGGATCGATCATCGACTTAGTTTTTATTGTTAAAAGTTTCTTAATTCCCTTTAAAAATTAAGTAGCGACTCTTTGTTAGTCAAAATAAGTCAGTGTGGGAAGCATGTCTTAAGACTCGAAAATTGTAGGACATCCACACCATATGCACCTTATAATTAAAGAAGAAAATAGCATAATTTCATATTCTTTGAGTTATAACTAAAAAAAATGTCATAACTAAACACAGCATGAGGCATAACTAAAAATCTCATGAGGTATAATTAAAGAATAAAATGACATAATTAGGTATGAATATCTCTTTTAAGGGTGTGTATATAACTCATAATGAGTTGGGCTTTTTTTATATTGAGATCTCAACATGAGAGAATTGGAGGTGTCTGTGGAGCCCACTATAAGTCTTGTTTTGATAATTTGAGTTGTTCATATATTTAGGACTTGTTAAATAGAATATTCATGTAAAAAAATCAAAATGATAAGATATTAGTAACTATATGTTTAAATCAAATTTGCATTATAAAAAATGGATAGTTATTCTTAAAATTATATTTGTCGTCAATTTTTTTTAAACAAATATGATTTAAACGTATAGTTATCAATAATCAATCATATTAATTTTTTATATAAATATTCTACTCAACGCATTTAAAAAAAAATGAGCAGTTCAAATTATTAAAATTAATATCAAAATAGACTTGCTAAGTTGTCATTTGACAAAAACTTTTTTTAGTTGGTTTTTTTGAGTTGTGATTTTTTAACTTAGGAATTAAAAATTCGTTTGGTTTGACCTTCTTGATTTTTTGACTTTGGTATGAGAAAAAATAAAATAATTATAATTTAGATGTGACATTTTATCTTATTAACTTTTTAAACTATTTTATCTTTTAATAGCTAACCTCCTTAGTCAAACGAAACCCAAGTCAGTAGTTGTTTGAGATGTGTTATATAAGTGCACTTTTTGACTTCTTGGTTTAAAAAGTAAAGAAAAAAAGGATATATGTTAGAAATAACTTTTTGACTTTTTACGAAAAGATATGTAATAAAATATTATAATAAAATCAAAATGATCATTTTACCCTTTTGGCTTTTTGGTTAGTTGAATTCAAATGGCAAAATAATAATTTTGTTTTACTGGCTTCTCGTACAAGTTACCCTTGAATAGTATAGACTTTTTAATTTTAGTAATTTTTTGATTTTTTGATTTTTTTTAAAATTTATCCCAAATAAAACCTTAATCAAAAACTCATATATATATGGATTCCATATCTATATAAAAAAATTTAATAAATCATTTAGGTGCTAGTATAAGAGCTCTTTTGGGAAGTATGGATTTGAGATTTTTTTTTGACTAAAATAATCAAAAAAAATAAAATAAACTTTTTAGTTCATTAAGATAACAACAATGGTAGAGGGCCCTAATTTCTGTGGCTCAAATGGCTTGAATTTGTCAAAACGACGTCGTTTTGAGTACAAAACAACATCAAAATTGTCAAAATGACGTCGTTTTGACAATTTTGAGCCATTTGAGCCACAGAAATTAGGGCCCTCAAACATTTTTCTTAAGATAAAATATTACATCTAATTTATAATCATTACATTATTTTTTTCACAAAAAATTAAAAAAATCTTTTCCAAATGAGACCTTGGGGTGCTTTGGCAATCCAGTGCTTTTGAATTTTTACCCATTTTGAATCACATCACCTCTCACATTTTTTACTCATAAAAAAACAAATAGACTAAAAAATCAAAAAATTTAATTTTTTACCGACTTTCCAAAACACTACTTTTAACCCGAAAAATAGCCATCCGAAATTCAGAAACTTCTCTTATACACGCACACGTACAACATGTCTGCCAGCAGCAGTCAATCTCGGTCCACGCTCTTTCTTTCTCTATGATTCTCACTGTATACTTACACACACACACACATCATATATATAGAGAGAGAGAGAGAGAGAGAGTGAGAGGAGTATATAATTTGGGGCGTGGTGGTGGAGAAGTTTGAGCCGGAATGCTGGCGATGCATGGGGTGGAGTTCTTCATCTTGGCGTTCATAGCCGCCGCCGCCGCAGCCGCAGCCGCAGCCGCGTCGGTGGTGTACGGCGGTGGATTTCCGGCGAGTCTTCTGACTCTGGAGAGGGCTTTTCCAGCGAACCAGCATGTCGAGCTTGAGGTTCTCAGAGCTCGGGACCGATCAAGACACGCCCGAATCTTGCAAGGTGTGGTCAGCGGCGTCGTCAATTTCTCACTCCTCGGAAACTCTGATCAATTCCTGGGCGGGTAGTGCTATTAAAATCCACTAATCCTCTCTCTCTCTCTCTCGAATTCTTAGCAGTTCATAGTTTGTTCAATTTGTTGTAAATTATGCTTCTTTGTTGCATTATTGTATTGTATCATTTGGCTCAAATTTAAGTTGTTGCATAAAATGTTGGGTTTTTCGCTGTTCTGTGTTCCTGATTTTTCATTTGTGATATGGGTCCTTGATTTTGATGAATTTCTGGTATTCATGTTTCTTTTCTTTTTGTCATCACTTTCCTTAATTTTTGTTGTGATGCAAACATTAGTGGGTAAAACCTGACTGGTATCATATTAAATATAGTTCAACTCTTGTATTCTTGTTTATTTACCCTTCCTGGGATTTCATGAACATTATTTTATTTAATTTTTGTCCATTACAAACTTCAATTTTGTGATAAATGTATTATGGCATTGACTATATTCTTCATTTTGGGCTTTTACAATAGGCTTTATTTTACAAGAGTTAAATTGGGTTCTCCACCAAAGGAATTCAGTGTGCAGATTGATACTGGAAGTGACATCTTGTGGGTTACTTGCAATTCCTGCAATAACTGCCCCAAATCAAGTGACCTTGGTGTAAGTACTTGTTTGCTACTTAACTTATTCTTTGATCTATCATGTTGTCAGACTGACTAATTAAGTTACTGATACTATTTTGTGTGTGTATGAGTGCAGATTAAGCTCAATTTCTTTGATCCTGCCAGCTCAGCAACTGCTTCTCTGGTGTCTTGTTCAGATCCAATATGTGCTTCTATAATTCAAACTGCGGCTGCTGAATGCTCTGCTCAGAGTAATCAGTGCGGTTATTCATTTCAGTATACAGATGCAAGTGGGACGTCTGGTTTTTATGTATCCGATTTTCTGTATTTTGACACAATTATGGGGCCGTCTTTGGTCACTAACTCTTCCGCCCCAATTGTTTTCGGGTAAGCTGTTATGACTTCTGAAGGTTGTGTGTGTCAATGTGGGACATAAAATAACTATTAGATGGAGAGAGTAGATGGTCAAAAGAGTGAAATAAAAAGCCTTCGTGATAGACTAATATGTGGTTTCCATAATTAGCAGCTTTTTTTTTATTATTTTAGTTTACAGAACAACCATAAGCAAATGTGACATTGGCTATTTCAACATGATTTCACCAATCTTCTAATTGAAAAAAAATCAGTTAACTTAGGGTTCATTTGGGAATTGACTTTTTTAGTGGCTTTTTGTCTAAAACTTCGTGGCCTTATGTTCTACGACAAAAAATCAGTGGTGTTCATTCTCTTAGTAGATTCTACATTGGTAAATGGAGAAGAGGAAGAGGATTATAAACGGGATGAGGACCAAAATTTCTAATGGTAACTGTAAAAAGAAGGATGAAGGTCAACTGAAGGAGGATTAGAGAAGTAATGATCTTAGCAGAATGTATCTTATATGTTATATCTGCAATGGCTTGGCAACATATCAGGATTGAGGAGTTGAGTGTACATTTCAAAACTTCTGTCCTCTTTTTTCTATTGTCGTTGTTTTATCCCCATATCAATGTTCATCTTTAGTTTTGTTGGGTGGATTTTGAACATTTGATTGGCTGTTTTGGAATTTGTGAACAGGTGTAGCACCAATCAGTCTGGGGACTTAATTATGCCAGATAAAGCAATTGATGGGATTTTTGGGTTTGGTCGACAGGGTCTGTCTGTCATATCACAGTTGTCATCCCGAGGGATTACTCCCAAGGTTTTCTCCCACTGCTTGAAAGGAGATGGCAACGGTGGCGGATTATTAGTTCTTGATGAGATTATGGATCCAAACATCGTCTATAGTCCTCTTGTCCCGTCACAGTATGTATTCTGTGTTGCACAAACTTTCTTCTTCTTTGTTTGTTCACTTTTTCATGGATATCGTGATCATATGTGGCAGTGGACAATTCAAGTGTGCTTCACACAAGGGTTTTGATTCAATACAATTGTAGCATTTGCATGTAATATATGTTTACTAAATCAATTACTCTTTCAATTTAACCATCTGGTGCAATTTGATTCCAGTAATATTACTTGCACACCTTAATAAGCCAATTAGGCATGCTGATTTATCTGATTTCAAACATATATAGTTTATTTAAATATCTGTCTGGATGATGTATAGGTCATGGTTGGGGTTTAAGATGGTATCCAGACATTTAGGATAGCTTCAACTTAGTTCTCACTTCTCAGGTCCAACTTTTAAGAGACTTAACCTGCTGCTTTTTTGGAAGATAATGTTGATTAGATGTTCTTCTCTCTTTTGATATTCATGTATGTATAAGATCCTATGTCATTGTGAATTCTGCCATGGCCTTCCTGTTATCATTCTTCTCTCCAAATCCATGTTCCCCATATATGTTCCATAAGCTCAGCAAACTTTTCTATATGACCATTAAGTTCTCTAACCATTTTATTTTCACCTTTTTTTGTCCCTTTAGCAACTCCTCCTATTATGTTATTCAAATTTCCTGAATTATGTGTAAATTGTGTTTAAGTGTTACTTGGGGTTCATGAGCACTAATTACATTGATTATATAAATTCCTTTTTCAAGTAATTATTAAAAATATCATCTGCGTAGTTCTCATAAAAATTGCAAATTATTTTAAAATGTTGTATCATGACCTTTCTATGTCTATCTTCTACAACATTATAAAGTCTATATCATGTATTATTTATTTCTGTTATTTCTCTCCTACCCACTTAGTTTATTCTATGCATGCTTTGTTAGATTTCCCTTTAACTATATTTGTTAACAGCCTAACACGTTGTCCCTTTAGCTTCAAAAGGTCGTAGTTTCCCAGTTCATCCAAATGTTGATACATCATGCCCATTTAGAGAAGATTTGACCTACACATCTGGCCTTATTCCACCACACCCTGTTTTGTAAGACCGCATATGACCGACCCTAGTATTTGCTTGCCCATTTTTATTGTAACTGGTTTTATGCTGGTTCTCAAAAAAAATTATTTTATTGTAACATTCTTCTTTTCCCAAGACTTGAGAGTGGATAAGTAAGCAGTAATATCCAAAGAATGCGATGGATTTGTCTATTTCAACCTATCAGCTTTGCAGGTCTGTTAGCACATTGTAGGATGTGCGATTTTTACTTCATGTTATTTGTCCTTGATGTCAAACAAAGGACACTTGACCCAAAGGGTGGAACTTTTGGCAAGCGGCTACATCTCATGAAGTGGAGGGTGTTGAACTTGAAACTCTTTTCCTCCGGGTAGCACTCCACGTAGACTAATATTATTGATGCATGTTGACGGTTGCTTACAATGTGCAGTTAAGCCAAAGTTTTGGATATTTCTTTGGCAATAAATAAATTAAAAAAAAGAGGGAAAAAAAAAAGAAGGATTCATTGACATATTGCTAAAAAAAAAATTGATAAAAAAAAAAACGGATGAACCATCTTGGTAAATGGAGTTCATGGAGTTGAAGGATGCTACCAGGGCTTGGAGGTGGCCAATACCTGGTGCTAGGTCTTTAGTTGACAACTTAGAGAGGAAAAAACTAAAGTTTTGCTGGAATAAAAGCTTGTGCTTTTGAATGAATTTTCTTTTGTGAAGCAGGACTGCTATTCTCATTTCTTTTCAGTATTAATTAGTCCACTATGTAACTAATTAGTCATATGCAGAGAAAGATGTGGAAATTCGGAGAATGTGAATATTTTATTCTTCGGCATGTTTGATTTTTTTTTTTCTGTGTCTCGAAATTTCCAGGTCTCATTATAATTTGGATCTCCAGAACATTGCTGTCAATGGCCAATTGTTGCCTATTGATCCAGCAGTGTTTGCAACATCAAGCAACCGAGGAACCATTGTTGATTCTGGAACAACTTTGGCATACCTGGTGGAAGAAGCTTATGATCCTTTCGTCAATGCTGTAAGTTCGTTTTCCCTTTCTTTTCTTCAGAATTTCTATTTTATGGGAGGGGACAAAATCAAGGGCAACTTGAGGCATATAAACTGCAGCAAATTTCCAAAAAGCCCTTTAAACAGCATTTATGTCTAAGGTGCTAGGGAAAAAACCACATTAATGTGTAAGGTATACTAAATAGTTGTACAAGGCCCCTTTTGGTCAAGCAAAATATTGTACAAAGTGTAGGGAATATATTTAAAAAATTTTAGGAATTTGGTTAGGAAGGGAAAAGTTTTCTGGAAAATAGGAACCTTGTAATTGCATAATTTCTAGAAAACATGACTTATATTTCCTGCAAAGACATGCTTTTTTCTTCTTGCTCGTGAAAGTGATCTCTACTATTTGGATTCCCACTTTGTCCTTTCTTCCTATAATCGACATCTCTCCCATGGACATGAATAAAGGTTAGTTAATGCAAATAAAAAATATTATTTTTTAACTTCCATAATATTCAGACAGTAAAATCTAATTTTGTCGTAATATTCTGGATAAATTTTCTACCCAACCAAATGCATGTGGGAAGTTATTCACTTTGCTTGGTTTTGGTTTCTAGAATTCACTTTTCAAAAAAATTATATTTTTTTGTTTTTCGTATTTTTTTACTTTCACTGAATTTTTTTAATATTTTAAGTAATTTTTTTTTTAATTTTTGGAAACACCTAACATAAATACACTTGAAAAGTATAATTTTTGTGAAAAAAAATCTTTAAAAAATTCACTAAATACCAAAAATAAAAAAATACAAAAACTCAGTATATTCTTCGTATTTTTGTGTATTTATTAATTTGTTAAAATATTTTTTCACAAAAAATTTACTTTTGTAGATACATCTAAGTAAGATGCATCTAAAAAAGTAAAAAAATTACTTACAATTTTAAAAATTTTCACTAAAAATAAAAAACATGAAAAACAAAAAACTCAATTTTCAAAAAATTGAATTTAAAAAATTGAAAGCAAACACATTGACAATTTTTCTTTTCATTTTCCATTCATTCATTCATTCACGTTACTTTTTTTTTTTTTTTTCTTCCCCTTTATGTGGGTATCTATACTGTGCCCGATACGTGGCGAGCCCTGTGGGCTTCACATCATCACTGTCAGCATCTCCATGTGCCAGACCCCAAGGCTCCACAATGTCCTTATCGGATTAATTGGGATTGTATGCCTAGCTTAAGCAGGGGCATGTACTGCTTACTACTATTATAGTCATCACTTGGCAACTGGGTTGGGAGCTGGGCCTAAGCATCCATTGCTCGGGACCATTGGAGGATTGTGGATTGGAGGATGAGATCACAGGTTTGTCAAGGTTGCTTGATTTGCTTCCCAAGTGAAGAAAACTTGTCCTTGACTAGTCTTAGAGAGAGGAGACATTGGCCCTATTTGGTAGGGCTTATTTCCAGCTTATTTCAGCTTTTAGCTTAATTTAAGCTATTTTAATGTGTTTGGTTCAGCTTAACAATACAGCTTATAACTTTTTGTAAGTCAAAAAACAACTTATTCTTTGAGTGGGAGAGGAGAAACTTAATTTATAAGTCAAAAATCAGTTTATGTTCACAGTTATAAGCTATAAGCTATAATCACTTTCCTACAACTCTACCAAACGGGGCCATTGACTTAGCAAGCACCCAACACCTTGAGAGAAGCATTATATATGCGGTATGCCATGACACCCTCTAAGGTGTCATATCTACCTCTGTAGCTCCCATGATACATCGTTCTCTAAGTCTGAATCATGAGACGTAGTGATAGGCCTAGTACCTCCACTCTGTCTATATGTGATTTGGGCTCCAATACTCTGATCTATAAAAGGGCTATTCATGCATGTACTCACATAACACAAAATGATCATATATTTCCATTGCTCAGGTGATTGAGGTCTCTCACTGCTTTCTCCTTCGCCGCCTCCTCCATCCAGAGGTCTTTGGCTATTGAAGTGCCCACCATCTTCCCAGAAGTCCACAACCACAATGGACCACCTCTCATACTTAATATTCACACTTTCTAGCCAAACAAAGCCTGAAAACTTGAGAATAAGAACAGGGCATTCATATTTGGCTTTGCAAGCTTGATTCCTACCGTAACATAGGTTCTGGTTAGGGATGACAATTTGAACCCGGCTTGACGGGGACCCTACCCCCCGTCCCCGATAAGAGTGATTTTTTCTTGGAAAATATCTCCGACGGGCCGGGGATGGTATTTGAAATTGAATCCCTGATCAGTTTCGGGCTAGGGACGGGGATAACTTTCACAGCCCCGTCCCCATCCCCGTTTCTCTCGAAATAAAATTACCATAATACCCCTTCATCCATTCATATATATAACCCCCTCCCTTGTTAATATTCCTCTGATCTGTCTCTCTCTCACTCACTCTCTCTCTTTTCTCTCTGCAGTCGGTGATTGGCGATGGCATCGTACGCAGTCACCCTCGCCTCCTCTTCCATCGCCTCTCGCCGCCTCCTCCTCCGTCGCTTCCTCCTCCTCCAGGCCACTGCCAAACCTTCATACTCCGTTGCCTTTTGCCTCCTCCTCCCTCCGCCACGGCAGATTTGAGCAGATCTTACCACTGCCACCGTTGATGCCCTTTTTCTCATACCTCACATCTCAGATCTGAGAAGATCCCACCACTCAGATCTCATGTATGTGTGTATATGTGTGTGTCTCTAAGTGTCTGCCTCTATCTGTCTCTATATTTTTTTGATGATGATGTTGTTGTTGATGATTTATTTCTGAAAGATTGTTGATGATTTATTATTGTTGTTGATGATTTATTTCTGAAAGAGAGAGACAGTTACGGGAATTTTCCGGGGTCGGGGAAACCCGATCCCTGTTAGGGGGCGGGGGTGGGGGGAGTGATGGGTTCCCCACCGGGGATTGAGGGCGGGGACGGGGAATTTTGTAGCCTCGGGGATCGGGGATTGGGAGTGTGATCCCTGGCCCCGCCCCGGCCCGTTGCCATTTTTAGTTCTGGTTACGACAAGTTGATTACACATTCGTGCAGAGGGTTTTCTGGATGGGTCATTTTGATAGTGTAACTCTGTTCCCTGGTCCATAATGAGGCTTTTGTAAATTGGGAAAGAGCCTACATCTGCTGTACGCTGTACTTCTAATTCCTGAGCTAGTTGCCATTACCCAAGTATCCAAACAGTTCTATATTGGTTGTTTCAGTAAGTTGACAACAATAGAACTATTTAAAATCCATCTAAAGGTTAAACATCATTTTGTCTTTATTGTTATAATCAACTTCATACACTGCATGGCCTTTTAATAGGCATTGGGTGAAATGCTTTTATTTTTGGTTTTTGTTAATGAATGCCCCAATTGCACTCGTTAGCAAGCTTGAAATGCTTGTACATTCTTTATAAAAGTGTCTGCCGAAAGGAATGTGCCACCATTGTAAGCTTTGTTAACCACTACTCTTAGGGTACTTGCTAACACAACCCTTTATTGAGGGACAAACTAGTGAATATCAAAATTTCTCTATTAAAAATTATATAAAACTAGTGATAGTTTGGAAGTTGTTGGCTACATATTTTGTAAAAGCCAGTTACGATTCAACACGTGGCAAAGCAAGGGTAATATAGGAAGGCTGCTTAAATCTTCGATCCTGATCGTACACGTGGCGATGAATATTGGTTCTCACGTGATCTGAGTAACACTGGATCAGTAAAGAGATACAAGGTGACGTGGCCCCAACGGATGCTCATATTCAAATTCAAATACAAGAGGGAAGCTTAACTGTAAGTGATGGCGTAGTGGAACTACTTCTAAGGCAGCATGATCAGCAATCATGGAGGAGCAGTTCGACGGTTTGAAGTGCAGTTCGCAGGTCATCCTTGACGAGTATAAATAGCAGGGAAGCCCCCAGAAAAGGCCCCCAGACTCAGATCATACAAATCAGTCTTTACTTCATATTTTTCCTTTCCAGTTTTACATTTCTTGCACTTTAAATACCTGTTATTTAAATACCTGCACTTTAAATACCCGCACTGCATTTCGATTCATAGAGTAGTTTCAAGTAAATTCGAGTGGATTGCTGCTGTAAACCTCTTCGAGGCTGAGTTTGGACTATTGTAAGTGTTCATCTTAATGAAATACTTCGATTGTTCTTCATATTATTTGTTATTTTTCTTAATTTCTCCTAAGTCAAGCCACCAGTAAAAGTCCTCTTCATTGAGGCTGAAAGAATTAAAACACAATCGTCTGATAATTGGTTGGCAATTATAATTTCTGTAAGGACTAATTGATCCTTGCTGGCACGCTCGCATTTACAAAAATACCCTTCGAAAAGCCAAAAAGCCAACATATATTTTTGGCACACCCAGTGGGACTTAATTTAAAATGGCTAGAAGAAGACGACAAGGAGAAAATGAACGTCTGGAAGAAGGCGTAGAAGGAGAGGTAGAAATACCTAATCCAGAGGATAATGTGGTAACACATCCTGTGGAAACTCCCATGTTATCAGAACCTATGGTCGAACAGACCAGTACTTCTAGACAAGAACCATATGTTCATAATATTGGACGAAACTAAGGAATTGGACCATCCACGGTTCCATCTACTCAGCCAACAAATCCATGGGATGGCTTAGTAGATGCTATGGGACAACAATTAATGAACACGATGGAAAGGTGGGCAACATCCTTTTTGGATCGAATGAATAACCACCAGCCAACAAATACAAGACACACAGAGGAAATTTTAAATGTCCCTCAACAAAGATTGGCTAGAGAAAAACAGCCTATGCAAGTTAATGGACAATCTAATGGTCAGACTAGTACTCAGAACTACGAAAGACCATCGCCTCAGTCTTGGTATGAACCCATTTCGAGGCCTATAATAGGCCAAAATGCCTCAGTACTCAACAATGAAGCCACACATGTTGGTGGATCTGGTCAAGTACAAGAAACTGGCGTGAGAATGGTTACAAATCCCATGTTCGAAGCCATACCTGGCACTAGGGGATATAATAATCCCTTGTTCGAATTTATACCCGGGGGGTTGGAGGGTTTCCCTGTAAATGGAAGGGACACAACACCTGTTCCAGCACCTTTCACAGGTCCCTTCGCAGGACAGGCTCAAAGGGGTTACCCATACCCCCAACAGCAACCTGCACCACAGGGGCGACCAGTCCCAAATGTACCACCTTATGGACCAAGAGGACCACAAGTGCAAGTTTGTCCACCAAACCCTGTGTTTGTCCCTCCAGTAGTGGTTCAGCAAGCACAAAATATGGTCCCTAGGGACCAAATTGCTGATATTGTTAGGGAGATGTGTGGACCGATGGCTCGGGGGGTCCAGACTCCTGTATACAGAAAACCATACCCAGAATGGGTAGATAGGGTACATGAATACCCAAGAGGATTCAGAATACCAGATTTTACCCTATTCTATGGAACTGGAAATCAATCAACAGTAGAGCATATTGCCAGATTCGCTGCTCAATGTGGTGAATTCACTAATCATGACTACATGAAACTAAGATTATTTCCAAATTCCCTAACTGGAGGAGCATTTGTATGGTACATCAACCTTACACCTGGCTCCATTCAAAATTGGCAA
The DNA here is from genome assembly GCA_036172215.1 of Camellia granthamiana. Classification (NCBI taxonomy): domain Eukaryota; kingdom Viridiplantae; phylum Streptophyta; class Magnoliopsida; order Ericales; family Theaceae; genus Camellia; species Camellia granthamiana. The sequence goes on from CM069912.1 coordinate 58,770,879, forward strand.
CAAATGGAAGAGGCATTTCATGCCCAATTCTTCCAATCGGAGCCAGAGGTGTCCATGGCAGACTTGGCAAGATTGAGTCAAAGGCCTGAAGAAAAGGCTACTCAGTTTATTGCCAGATTTAAAAGGGCTCGAAATAAATGTAGGGTCATCCTTCCAGAGTTAGAATTTGTAAGATTGGCTCAAAACGGTTTAGAGTTCAGGCTTCGAAAGAAATTTGACTCAACTGAATTCAGGGATTTGGTCGAATTAACCTATAAGGTGTCTCGATATGAAGCATTACTAGAGGAGGAACAAGATCGAAATAATGCTTCGTATAAGACATATTATAGAGATCCTAATTATGAGATTGATGCAGCAGAGATTGTGGGCAAAGAACCTGTAATTTGTGAAGCATTAATTCATAAGGATACAACCATCGACCAGCAGTTTAAAAAGAAAGACTTGCACAGAAAGTACTCTTTCGATTTAACAAAAGCAGATGACATTTTTGACCATTTGCTTGCAGCCAATTTCCTTAAGTTACCAAAAGGAGTAAAACTGCCATCTCCAGATGAACTTAAAGGAAAAGTATACTGTAAATGGCATAATTCTTGGTCTCACTCGACTAAAAACTGTATTGTTTTTCGAGACAGGATCCAAGAGCAAATTCGAAAAGGAAGTTTGAAGTTCCCAGCCAAAACAGAAAAAGCCATGGGAATTGACAGTAACCCATTTCCAGAAGTTGGAGAAAGCGCAGCTAATGTGGTTGTACCAAACTTTCAGAATCTATCTCTGCAGGAATTGGAAGAGGTCAATGTGCAAATGCATATTGCCAACCAGACAACTGCCAAGAAGGAGACTGGAAACCCACCAATTATTGGGCAAGGTTTCTCACGTCAGAGAGAACACTCTGATGAAGAAGTACTGGATGATGATTCCCTCGAAGCAGCTGTAGTGCAGAGGATGTGTCCCAGATGCAGACTGAGTTACAAATGGTTAAAGGGGCTTCCAATTGATGGGAAGCAATACTATAGGGATGTTCAGAGACGTCCTAAATCAACCAATGCTCACAACAAAAGGCCGTATCCGGCTGGTGACAGGCAACGCCCATTAGTGGTTGAACCTGTAGTGGGCAGAACGCATGCTAATGGCAAGAGACCCTTGTATGAGTCCAGGCCACCTAATTACTACAGAATGGAGAACAGTTACTCTGAAAAAAGATTGGAGAGGGGTTCAGGTTATGGGAGTAAAGCCAGAGATTGGCCCTTTAGACCAACTCCACGAAGGACAGAAAGTGGCTCCTTCCATCGAAGGTCTGAATCAGGCTCGAAACATGAAGTCAGAGCCAAGCACTTACCTTCACAGCTAGTTTCGAAGGTGGCTTCGAAGGTAGAAGGAAACAGTTCGACATCTGGATCAGTAAGCTCGTGGGTACCTGGGGTCCCAGATTGGTTTGTAATGCAGAACAAACCTAGGGAAGCACCTACTCAAAGGGTTGCTGGAAACCAAGGCAGGATGGTCAAGCCTCCTTTGGTGGCCCCAAACAATTGGGTATTGCTTAAACATCCAAAGACAAAGGAACCAGTTATGGTCCCAGTCATTTCCAGATCACAAAGAAGGAAAATTCAACGCATGTATACCCAGTACCAGCAAGATCTGAAAGAAAGTGGAGAGAGTTCTTCACAGGTCAAGACAGAAGGAAAGAAAACTTCGAAGTCAGACCATACTCCAAAACCGACTCTACAAAGCAAAGTGGTTTGTAGCAGAGAACAGTTGGCCGAGGTTCATTTTGAACTAAAGGCCAGAGAGAAGTCTAGTTTGGCAGGGTTGGAGAAGGCTCTGATGGAAAGTGATAGCGAAGCGGGAGAAGAGATTGACATGAGCCAAAAGAAGGAAATGGCAGAAGAAGAAATGTTCGAAGCCTTCATGGCTGAACACACATTTCTGACTGAAGAACCAGTTGAGAAGGATCCTTCGAAGGGATCAGTTATCAATGAAGTACCAGAGTGCAGCATGGAGGATGCTGCTGAAGACACTGAGCAAGGTAGCCAAGAGGGGAAGAAGGTACAGCCAGCCATCCAGTTTGGCTCATTTCCCCCTGTATCAGTCAATATGGTACACATACTACCTCATGAATTCCAGGCTGAAAATGAGGATCAGGGTGACCAAGACATGGATCCAATCCCTGTCTCTAGCGAAGAGTCACAAGTGAGTATGATACAGGATGCTCCTGAAATGGCTACTCCAATGGAAACTGAGTATGAAAGCGAGGAAGAGGTGAGCATCAACCTCTCATATCCTTTTGAATATTCCTCGAATTCCATGACCCAACATGTCAAGCCTTTGTACATCAAGGCTTTCTTTGATGGGATACAGCTGAACTGAGTCCTGGTAGACAATGGGGCAGCAGTGAACTTGTTATCGAAATCTTCTTTAAAGAAACTAGGAAAAAAGAATCCCAGGTTGATCCCAACCAGCACAATCATCGCTGGCTTTGCTGGAGACAAACAGATGGCTCAGGGGATTTTACCCATTAACTTGAGTGTTGGAACCAGAGACTGTATGACAGCATTCTTTGTAATCGACAGTAATGCTAAATACAATGCCTTACTTGGGAGAGACTGGATCCACACTAACAAATGTGTGCCTTCCTCTTTGCATCAGAAAATCATGATGGCTTTGGGCAATGGGGAGACAGAGGAGATCGATGCAGATCCTCAACCCTTCATAGCCTGTGCAGACTTTGCAGAGGCCAAGTTGTATATTGAGGGCGTAACACCGCTCAGTATACTGAGGAAAGCTGATGGCTCAGCCAAAGTGACGGCTGATGAGGAAGTGACACACCTGAAGCACTTGGTTCAAGAGAGTGCTGATGAAGAGATTGCCGTTAAGGATGACAATAATGCCTGGTTGTAGGCAAAAGGATGAAGAACAAGAAGCCAAGTCTTTGGCTCTGGTTAAATTCTCACCATTGGACGTAAAAGCAATAGTCCAGAAAGTACAGGAGCAAGAAAGAGAAGCCATGATAATTGGTTGTAAACAAAAGCAGCCACAAGTCAGAATTTTGACCCTTGGTAAATACTGTGCATTGGACATTGAGACAAAGGTCCAGGAGATACAGGAGGAGGATGTCTTATGGACAGATTTTGTCTATGAGGAGGAGGGTAAAGATGTTGAACTAAAGAACCTAGAAGCAGAACAAGATAAGAAGATTGCTTCGAAGATGGAAGAAACTAAAGAAGAAGCTTCAATAAGTTCTCAGACACAAGACCCCTTAGAAGAAGTAAATTTAGGGGAAGGTTCTATACAACAGTCCACTTATATAAGTGCTTGCTTGAATGTTCTGGACAGAGACCAGTTGTTGGTTGTTCTGAAGAAATACAAAGATTGCTTTGCATGGTCCTACAATGAACTACCAGGATTGGATAGGTCATTAGTGGAACATGGGCTCCCTATGAAGCCTAATTTCAAGCCACACAAGCAGAAACCAAGAAGAATGAGTCCAGAAGTAATTCAGAAGGTCAAAGAGGAGATTCTTAGACTACTCAAGGCAGGCTTTATTAGGACAGCCAGGTATGTTGAATGGCTATCTAATATTGTGCCTGTAGTTAAGAAGAATGGTAAAATGAGGGTATGCATCGATTTCAGAAACTTAAATCTAGCAACTCCCAAAGATGAGTATCCTATGCCTATAGTGGACCTACTGGTAGACAGTTCAGCAGGACACCAAGTTTTGTCAATGATGGATGGGCATTCTGGTTATAACCAAATCTGTATTGCAGAGGAGGATATCCACAAGACAGCATTCAGATGTCCTGGAAATATTGGCACCTTCGAATGGATTAAAATGCCATTTGGCCTGAAGAATGCTGGGGCTACATATCAGAGGGCTATGAACACTATCTTTCATGATCTCATTGGAGGGTATCTAGAGTGTTATATTGATGACATTGTAGTGAAATCCCAGTCCATGAAGGAACATCTGTTTCAATTAGAAACAGCTTTTGAAAGAATGAGGAAGTTCAAGCTGAAACTCAATCCTCTCAAATGTGCTTTTGGTGTATCATCTGGAAACTTCTTGGGTTATGTAGTGCACAAGAAAGGAATACAGATTGATCAGAACAAAGCCAAAGCCATCATCGAAGCTAGGCCTCCATCAAGTAAGAAAGAATTACAAAGGTTCCTTGGGCAGGTTAACTTTCTTAGAAGGTTTATTTCTAACACTGCAGGGAAAACTAAAGCATTTTCTTCCTTGTTAAGGCTGAAAGATGAAGAGGGATTTGTGTGGACAGCAGAGCATCAAACTGCTTTCGAAGGTATCAAAGCCTACTTGGCCAACCCGCCAGTGCTGATGCCACCAAAGGGGAACAAGCCCTTGAAGTTGTACATAGCTGTAGCAGAAGATTCATTGGGAGCTTTCTTGGCCCAAGACAATGAGGAAGGCAAGGAACAAGCTGTTTATTACCTTAGTAGGTTTTTAAATTCTTGTGAATGTAAATATTCAGCTGTTGAAAAGCTGTGCCTTGCTTTGTATTTTGCTGCAATGAAATTAAGATATTATCTTTTACCTACAACTGTCTTGGTGATTGCAACCACAGATTTGGTTAAGTACATGTTATCTAGACCTATGTTGAGGGGAAGAATTGGCAAGTGGATACTAGCCTTATCGGAATTTCATTTAGAATATGTTCCTCAAAGGGCAGTAAAAGGGCAAGTCTTAGCCAATTTTCTGGCAGACCATCCATCTCAAACAGAGAGCCAAGAAGTGATGGAACTTGGCATGGCCAGTGTTGAGCCATGGCAGATGTGGTTCGATGGATCGAAAGCCAATGGCTTAATTGGAATTGGTGTTGTGATCAAATCTCCACAAGGAGTAGAAACCACGCGTGGTTTCAGAGTAGATGAAGCCACCTGTTCCAATAACCAGGCTGAATACGAAGCCTTAATAGTGGGGCTAGAGATCCTTATTGGATTGCAAGTACATGCAGTTGACATATTTGGGGACTCTCAATTGGTGGTTAACCAAGTGAAAGGGATTTTCAAGTGTCAAAGCAAAAGTATTTTGTCGTATTATGTTGTTGCATTACATCTGCTTTCTCAGTTTCAAGTAGCAAATGTAACCCATGTTCCAAGATTCTTGAACAATAGAGCTAATGATGTGGCTCAGAAAGCTTCGAACTTCAAGAGAAGGGATAATACCCAAAGGGACATAAGCCAAACAACATATCAAAGATTAATACAACCTTTGAATAAAAGGAATACAGTTTTGGAAGTCAATCATAATGACTTACAAGAACAGGATTGGAGGCATCCAATAATGCAGTACTTGGCTGGTCCATCTTCGAAGGCCAGCAGAAGAGTTAAATTACAGTCTATGCAATACATGATGTATGGTAATGCTCTCTACAAGAAGGGAGGAGATGGCTTATTGCTAGAATGTCTAGGCCCAAAAGAAGCATTAACAGCCATGGCTGAGGTTCATGAAGGCATCTGTGGTGCTCATCAACCTGGTGTAAAGATGAGATGGTTGCTTCGAAGGCATTCCTACTATTGGCCAACTATCCTTGAAGACTGCATAGAATATGCAAAGGGTTGCCAGGCATGCCAAAAGCATGGCACAATAAGGCATGTGCCCATAACTGACCTGCATGCAGTAGTGAAACCTTGGCCATTCAGAGGATGGGCCATGGATATGATGGGAAAAATACACCCACCTTCTTCGAAGCATCATTGTTTCATTCTAGTGGCCACTGACTACTTCACTAAGTGGGTTGAAGCCAAGCCGTACAAGGCTGTAGACCAAACAGAAGTTATTGGGTTCATTAAAGATCTGATCCATAGATTTGGCATCCCACAAACCATAACAGTTGATAATGGGACTGTCTTCGATGGGAAAATGGTGAGGTCTTTTGTAGCAGAATTTGGAATTAGCCTTATTAATTCCACACCCTATTATGCACAAGCCAATGGTCAAGCTGAATCATCCAATAAATCCTTGAAAAAAGGAATACAAAAGGTTGTGGAGGACAATCCTAGGGATTGGCATAACCTATTGTTAGATGTGTTATGGGCTTACAGAACCTCCCCAAGATCAAGCACAGGAGTCACTCCTTATGCCTTAGTATATGGGCATGATGCGGTTTTACCTGTGGAAATTAATGTTAAGTCTTTGAGGGTAAGATGCCAAGACCTGTTAGATCCTGAGCAGTACCATCAAAGTATGTGCTTGGAATTAGAAGGCATAGATGAAGCCAGAATTTTGGCATTAAATAGCATTCTTTTCCAAAAGAAGAAGGCAGCCAAGAATTATAATAAGAAAGTCAAGCACATTGGTTTCGATGAAGGTGATTTGGTATGGAAAACAATACTCCCAATAGGAATTAAAAGCCACAAGTTTGGCAAGTGGTCACCTAACTGGGAGGGACCATATCAAATTCATTGAGTTCTGCCTTTTGGAGCATACCATTTAAGAAATTTGAATGGTTATGTACATCCCAAAAAGATTAACGGCAGATATTTGAAGCCTTATTTTCCAACCATTTGGGAAACACAAGGGATAACATAAACATTAAGTACAAAAAAACATAAGGCTGCTCAAATGATAGACAAAATTTGTTCTTTTATAAAGAATTGAGTACATTGTGCCACAAATTGGCCCAGAAGTCATACAATGTCTTAATTGTTTTTGAACAGTAGATTTCCTATTACTAAGTGATGGAAACAATTGAATAGCTGTAGCCATGTCCCTTTTTTGATCAGCCAGCCCCTAGTTGGTGATGTGTAATTTGGTATCAGTTCGAACCAAGGCTTGGTTTACTGCAGCTAATTCCTCTTCAAGCTGAGCTTTCTTCTCCAGCAGTTGGGTTCGAAAGTGGGAGGCAAAAGAGTGTTGTTCTTTCAGAGTTGATACTTCAGTATGCACTTGAGAGACAAAACTCTGGTCCCTAGCCAGCTTCTCATCCGCAGCCTTAACAGCATGACAAATATTGAGATAGAAGTCAACAGTAGCTGCTGCCTGGGATAGATGGCTTGAAGCATTCATGCCAGACTGCTCAGCAATTTTGCAGCATTGAAGGAACCCATTTTTGATTATTGGCCTTTGCAGAGCCTCGAAGGGAATCCTCGAGAAAGAAATTAGCAGTTCTAGGCATGCTTCCATGTCTATCGAAGGTGTAGAAGGCTTGCTGCTGGAGGAAGGAAGATTCTCGAAGATTTCCAGTAAGGAGTCAGCCAAAGCTAATGGCTCAGCCTCAGCACTAAATGTTGGAGAGGTAGAAGGTATGTCAAAGAGACTAGCTAGCTTTCCTTCGAAGATGTCTACCTCATCCCTGACATGAAGGGCATGGAGAGTGTTGTGGTGGAGGACACAGAGGACTGCATGGGGATGGGAGAAAAGGATGGAACATCTTTGGCAGCCTCTATGGTCTTAGCCACCAACGAATCAAGTGAAGAGGGGCTGGAAGTAGGCATAGGTGATAAACCATGAATTGGAGAACTACCAGCACCCTCTGTGGGAGAATCAACTGCCATTGGGAATGGAGTAGCACTTGGAATTTCTGAGAAGGAAGGAGGAAGAGCAAGGCTCGAAGAAGAAGTAAACTGAGGCAGATCAAAAGTCAAAAAAGGGAGATATGGCTCTAAGCCAAGGAAAAGAGACGCAGGGATGCTTGGATTCAAAGAGGACATGTTGAATGTAGGCTTGGGGAGTGGGAGCATGATTTGGATGGTTTTCACATGTTGCATCTGGTCAACTTCAACTGAAATCGAGGGAGGCCTTGCTGGGAAGATGAATGCAGTAGCTGTTGCTGCAAGAGGAAGAAATACAAGGGACTGTCAAAATTTAGTATTAAACATAAACAAAGAAAAAAACAACGGAAGTGTGAAAGAAATTACTTGATCCAGTGGTATTAGTACTAATGGGAGAGCTGCGAAGGGAGTAATGTTCAGCAGCCTGTTGCCTTCTTACGATTTCTCTTTGTAACACATCGGTAGCAGCAGCTTCTTCTCTTAAAATTTGTTGCTGCCGTCTCCTCTCAGCCCTCTCGAAGACAACTATTGCCTTGGAATGTTCCTGCTCCACTGCCTTGGCAGCTGCTTCATGAATGGGGTCTTCAACCAAGTCAGTAGCAGGAACAGTCACCTTCTTCCTCTTCCTTTTTGACAGTGCTGCTACTGGTTCTTTGTCGATCTCCCTCTCTTCAATTTGAGGTTCAGAATCTTCAGAGATAAGTTCTTTCCCTATTGTTGTAGTAGTTGCCTCGAGAGGAGGATGCTCCATTGTGTCAGAAGGGGAGGCAGCCACCTTTTGTCTTTTTGTTCGTTGTAAGGGCATTGCTAGCTCTTGCTCAACCTCTCTTTCTTCCTCCAGAGATTCAGATTCCTCAGGAGGAAGGACTAGTTTCCTTTTTTGTTTTTGTTGTTGTTTTTTCTTGAGAACAGCTAAAGTTTCAGCTCTGTTGGGGAATTCTTCTTGCGGAGACCCTGCACCAAAAAACAAAAGGGTAAAGGAAACGGACGAAAGATTCAAAGGAAAGAAATAGGGAAATCTGAGAATATTTACCCTTCTTCGAAGCAGCTCTGGTAACTCTAGCTGGAGGGGGTGAAGCTACAGGAGTAGTTGTGGCAACTTCAGGAAGAGGAGGAATGTTCTTAGCTGTTGCTGACTTAGCCTTCGAAGGCACTCCCAACCCTACCAGCAAGTCATGGGGGTGTACAGATAGGCGCACTTCCATATTGACTGTCCACCAGTTCTGGAATCTCTTCAAAACCAAGCCGAATGGAAGAAATGGGACAAATTGGAACTCATTCAGTTCCTTCAGTAGTCTGAATATTGCTGTCTCCAGTCTGGATTTGGATATTCTCAAGTCCCTGGCAGTGAGATGGACATTCGAAAGACTGCAAAGAGGAACCGGTATCCCTTGAGTGAGTCCAAATTGTCGGGCAAACTGAGAAGGGCAATACACCTCAGATATGCATTTATAGGCTCGAGGGTTTAAACTGCCAATGAATAATTCCCTTGGTAGTAGTATAGAGGCCCACATATCTTTATGAGGAGAAGTGGAGCATTCTTTATCAGCCAGGAAAGTTTGCAGCCAGATTGGTCCTTTACTGGCTTCGAATGGACAGAAGAAGGAGGCAGGTGGAGAAATAGGGAGTTGATAAAAGAAGGTAAAGTAGTAAGCGAAGGAAGCAGGATAAAGGGCAATCCTAGCATGCTTTTCCCCGTGAGTGCTAGGATCCTGAACAAGGAATTTTAGACACTTGGGATGTAGGTCAGTAAAATAGGCAAAGAGCCAGAGTTGAAGCACCCAGAGAGGACCTCCTTGGTTAGCATCAAGAGGTTTTTCGCAAAATTGGGAGCAGGCTCTGTAGATATGACCTAAAAGATAGGGGGCAAGAGCTATGTGTTTTTTCAATACAAGTGCCTTCGCAAGAGGAGCAAACTCAAGCATGATCCTCTGAGATGAGGTGCAAAAGAGGAATTTGCATAACCAGTATAAGATAAAGGAAAATAGTTCTCTGTCTCTCACAGGACCTTCCCTTTTATTTTCAGCCTTTACAAAGTCACTATAAGAGGAGTTTAGGGATGGAAGAGCAAATTTGACAGGAAGGTCTGGGTAGTTGGGAGTAAAAGGAGAACCATGGGGTGAAAGCCCTAAGAGATGGCAAATGTCAAGAACAGTGGGGGCCATCATGCCGCATCGAAATTGAAAGAAATTAAAAGCCATATTCGAGAAGCATAAGGCAGCAGGAATCAAAAAAGGGTCTTCAGGAATAATGAACCTGGAAAGACGAAGGGCATCCAGGATATAGAGCTCTTGCAGGTCATCTTCTCTCGCAGGCACAACTCTGTCATACCATTCTTCCCATTCAGTCCTCAATGTCGGCCAGCAACGGTGAGGACGATTCACTCTCCAGTTCCCCCAATCAAGCCCTCTTTCATAGAGAAGGAAATGGTCCTCCAGGCGAGGGTATAGAGCTGCGAGCTGAGCAGGAGCTTCCCGAAAAATAGGGCCAAGGACGTATTCCTGTTTGTTACTATGACGAGGCACGAAAAGACGTCCATCTATGTGGCTTGACTCGCCAGATGATAGTTTGGTGATTTCTTCATCGATGCATTGTTTCAAAGCCATGGTAGGACTGACACGGTCGCCAGTGAATACTTTTAGCGAAGAAGGATCCATTGGTAGTGAGCAAGAGGAAACAGAGAGAAATCGTAGAGAGAAGGGTTTGTAAAAGGCAAGTGATTTCAGAGCACGAAATAAAAGGGTTTTAAAAGCTTTGTGTCTGAAAAATATATTGTGTAAATTGTTAAGTACTAAAAGTACGAATACGAGGGATCTCTTCCAATGTTGATAGTTTTGGAGGGAAAAGCACATTCCGGATGTTGACGCTAGCTTCGAAGTAAGATATTTGGCTTCGAAACCAAATTTTGGGGCCAAAAATCAATCAACGACGGCTTCGAAATGTAGAAGCCGGCTTCGAAGCATACTACATGTTTAAATATACTGGACTGCTCGAATATTGGTCTACTTCAAAGGGTTTTAAGGCCTGTTTATCAAAGTAACGACCTTCGAAGCAAATCCTCGGATCCTTTTAGGGATGAGGAGCACTGTTCGATGCATTGAAACCAATCGTTGGTTTTATTATATATAAAAAGGAATTGCTTTTTGAACCAAAACAATGTGGATTACTCTTCGAAGCAAAATAGTCAATTTGAAATTGATTGGTTATATTAACCATGACCATATATTGGTTATAGTTAGTTTTGAGGGGTAATGTTGTTAAAGTTCAGAGCATTGATTCCAGGTAATAACAGCCAGAATTGTCAACTATACTCCATAAATTGGAAAAAGACATGTTGGTTCTTTTAGCGTTTCATTAGACAATTGAGTCCAGATTCGAAGGATGAGATTGTTCAATTCGAAGCTATGAGTTGGCTTTGAAAGACAAAAAGGAACAAAATCAGACAATGTCAAATATAAAAGGACTTTGTTTGTATTAAAGCCAAAACAATTACATCAAGTAACCCTATTTGGGTACGAATTCGAGCTCATAAAAATAAGGAATAGAATAAATAACAAGGTCATGGAATTTCATCCAACAATGATCAATGAATTTTTGTTCTTTCTTTATTATTTCTTCTATCTCCTCCAATGTTGGCTGCATAAGCTGGTGTGCTCTCACTTCATAATAGAGCTCCTCAGCCTTTATTTCGAAAGCCTCCTCCCTCAATGTTTGTTCCAACTCATCTATAACCAAATCATCCCAATACGCAGACTCTTTATTTTTGAAGTCATCGAACTCTTCGATGAAGTTCTCTGCTTCGTATTGGGCATGAATTCGGAGAGATGAAAGTTGATCCAAATATTGTGGGGTGACCTTAGAATTTCGGTACCAATGGAGGAGCACTGGAAGTTGGTCCAGGAACAGGTGAAGTTCTGCTTGGGCAATGGGGTTAAGGACATGGCCCCTGGTCAGAATGTCACAAGCCCATTGAAAGTTCTTGAGAGGGGTGTCATCCTCAAGAACATTGAAGGGCAAGTGAGAGAAAGCCGCTAGCAGAAGTTGAGCTTGTTTCCGCTCAGCTGGAGAAGGGGATGATGGAGGTTTGTAAGGTGAAAAGACTTTGTCCATTGGAAGGGCAAGCCTTAGTTTCTCTATCCAGGAAAGAGTGGGAGGAGAAGAAGGAGTAGATGGTTCTGTTTTAGAAGATGGAGAAGGTGTGGATGCTTCAAATTCAGAAGATGGAGAAGATGAAGAAGAAGGTGTGGATGCCTCTATTATAAGAGATGGCATGGGAGCGGAAGGAACAAAGGCATTAATGAAATCAAGCCAGTCAGAAGAACAAATCTTCGCCTTCTTGGCTAAAAATGATGGGTTGTACCCTTGTGCCTCTTCTGGGCGTCGAGCAACAAGCACTGTCGTTGTGGGCATGGAGGATGTGTACCAGGCCACAAGTAGATTCTCCTCCAGACTACGTCGAAGGTCAATGGGCACATAAGGATACACCACTGAACTTCGAGCGTAAAAGGGAAAATCTAAAGGATCAGTGAACTCAACGAAATGATGGTTGATTCGTTCCCTCAAATCCCAAGACTCAGGTGCTGACCAGCTTGTCCAGCCGGAAGCCCCAGAAGATGAAGAAGTTGTAGCTTCATCCCAAGCAGAGGTTTGTGAAGAAGAACTTCCCAGGTCCATATTCGCGACTTGTCGAAACAAAAACTTAAAGATAGTTTGTTCAAAGTACAAGGGGAGGTTAGAGGAAGAACTTCCTGTATCTGTGAGATTGTGAATCAAAGGATTAAGGGCAATATGTTCGTAGTCCAAAGGTTGATAATTTGCAAAAGCCTCCATAACCTGAATATAGAAGGGCGGGTAAAGGTGGCTAATGAATGCGTGAAGATTCTTTCAAGGGGAAACAGCATTACTCAATGGCTCTTCGTATGCTTGATCAATAGAGTGAGAAGTTGATTGAGCCATAATCCGTTCGAATGCTAAAGGTATTGGGATGTTCAACAAGTTGAGAGTTAATGCTAATGATCACTAAATAGGTGACGGTTGTGTTTCCTGAAGATGGGTTCCTTGCACGTTCCAAAAACGCGGGAAAAGCTTTTGATCCACTAATATCACTAAGTATTGGGTATATTAGTGCGGGGGGTAATGTTGGCTACATATTTTGTAAAAGCCAGTTACGATTCAACACGTGGCAAAGCAAGGGTAATATAGGAAGGCTGCTTAAATCTTCGATCCTGATCGTACACGTGGCGATGAATATTGGTTCTCACGTGATCTGAGTAACACTGGATCAGTAAAGAGATACAAGGTGACGTGGCCCCAACGGATGCTCATATTCAAATTCAAATACAAGAGGGAAGCTTAACTGCAAGTGATGGCGTAGTGGAACTACTTCTAAGGCAGCATGATCAGTAATCATGGAGGAGCAGTTCGACGGTTTGAAGTGCAGTTCGAAGGTCATCCTTGACGAGTATAAATAGCAGGGAAGCCCCCAGAAAAGGCCCCCAGACTCAGATCATACAAACCAGTCTTTACTTCATATTTTTCCTTTCCAGTTTTACATTTCTTGCACTTTAAATACCTGTTCTTTAAATACCTGCACTTTAAATACCCGCACTGCATTTCGATTCATAGGAGTAGTTTCAAGTAAATTCGAGTGGATTGCTGCTGTAAACCTCTTCGAGGCTGAGTTTGGACTATTGTAAGTGTTCATCTTAATGAAATACTTCGATTGTTCTTCATATTAATTGTTATTTTTCTTAATTTCTCCCAAGTCAAGCCACCAGTAAAAGTCCTCTTCATTGAGGCTGAAAGAACTAAAACACAATCGTCTGATAATTGGTTGGCAATTATAATTTCTGTAAGGACTAATTGATCCTTGCTGGCACGCTCGCATTTACAAAAATACCCTTCGAAAAGCCAAAAAGCCAACAGAAGTACTAGAGGCAAGATTATTTGTTTTTATCTTTTAGAAATTTTGTGCCAATCTAATTTGAAGCTTATTTGCTTATTGACTGTGCAGATAACTGCCGCTGTTTCACAATTTGCAACACCCATCTTTTCAAAAGGAAACCAGTGTTATCGAGTACCCATCAGGTTCATCCCACAGATGATTTTTCTGATATTTGTTTGGAACTCATTTATAAGAATAAATAGTATTACATGATTGTTTAGACACCTGAAATGATCCATATTTGTTCATATGCAGTATAACTGAGATATTTCCTTCGGTTGCTTTTAACTTTGCTGGTGGTGCATCCATGGTTTTAAGACCAGTAGACTACCTTGTACATGATGGTTTAGTTGTAAGTTCTCAAAATTACATCATTAATTGAATTTCTCTTTTCTCCATACTTTTTGAAATAGACATGACTAATTTCATTTTTTTTACAGTGATGAAACGTATCAAGCTTCATTTGTTAATCTTAAATTGGACAATTCATTGTGACAGGATGGTGCTGCAATGTGGTGCATTGGCTTTCAGAAAACTCAGGATCAACTGGTAACTGTTTTAGGAGGTTGGTTCCAGCCCTAAAAGATATATTTTACTGGACAGATATGTTGGCATAGTGTAGTGGCTTAAGCATAAGATAACTTGCTCCTACCCCCCATGCCCTCATTTTTGGTGAGCAGTATTTAGCAGGTTTTTAGTCATTCCATTTTAGTGTAAGGCTATTTAGCAACTCAAAAATCTCCATGTGGCACATGGGATGACACAACCTGTTCTAAATGCGACTAGGCATTTTTTTATTTTTTATTTTTTATTTTTTTGGTGATAAATATAATGCGACTAGGCATTTTGTCAAATTGGATTGGGATCACAGCTAGTTGCTTGCTGCTCATCAGGCCTTCTTTTTTGTTTTTTGTTTTTGTTTTTTCAAGTAAACTTGTGCTGCAATAAGTTTCTAATTTGCTTTTCCTATTTTGTTTTTGTGTATTTATTTAGTATTCCTAATCTTTTTGTTTAATTATCATATCTATGTATGCATATATTTAGATGGTCATATATATTATGAGTATCAATACTCAATAGCATGGGGGGATAATTGTGCACAGGAGTTTATTGCATGTTTGGTATTGTTTTTGTTTTCTGTTTTATTTTCATTTTCTGGAAAACACGGAAAACTTGTTTAGCTATCCGTTTTCGAATAGTGTATATAAAAAAATTTTGAGAACAACCCACTTTAAGGAAACCCCCAAACGCGATTTTTGCACAAAAAATCAGAACAATGGATGTATTTGAACTTTTGATTGTTTGTGTGTCTGGAAACACAAAACAATAATAAAATAAGGAAACAAAAATGATACAAAACAGGTTTTTTGTTTTTTGTTTGTGTGCTGTCCAGTGACTTTTGTTGATTTGTCATGTGAAAAAAAAATGTTACCTTAGGGAATGTCATTATAACATTAGACAATCCAAGTTTCTAAATTGGGTACGAGTGTTGAACACATATCCCACACCCATACCCTTGTCATATCCGGTGCATATGAATACACTGGCAAGTAGAAGAGTCTATATAACACATGTTAGGTTAGCAAAACCAAAGCATAGATTATACATATAGCGTTGGTTGCAGGTGTACAGTTATTTCAGGTAAGTTTATGGTTTTTATTTCTTCACTCATTGTAAACCTAATGGCTGTAAGTTTGCTTAATTGAAAGATTGCATTGCACTCCAGTTTGTGCAATATGGCATTTTATCTTTCTTCTCTTTGGTCTGTGAGCATTCTTGGTATCAAGAAGCTTTCTCTGCAGAAATTCCTCTTTATTGCACATATTCTACTCTGTTTGCATCCGTGTGTGTGCGCGGGCATGCTTTAAAGTTCGTTGACATGGAAATACATTATAACGTGTGGCTTGAAATGGAACTTGAAATGCTTGATCAATCATTAAAGAGGACACCTTTAATTATTTATTTATTTATTTTGATAAATAGGACACCTTTAATTATTTGAAGCAATGTTTTGAAAATCGGACCAGACCGGCCAGTTCGACCGGTTGAACTGTCAACCGGTCTATGGTCCGGTCCGGATATACTCTCTAACCCGTTCCCTCTTGAAAATTGGTCATTTTAAGCTAAACCGGTGCGAACCGTGGTTAAACCTCTAAATCAGACGAACCGTCTTGGGTTGAAGCAAATAAGACGAACCGTCTTGGGTTGAAGCAAACCGGACCGGTTTGCTATGTTTGGTCCAATATTGAAAAAGTTGATATTAGAGGGACTTGAATCCAACACCTCAAGCTCCAAAGAGCATGAATTTCCACTCTGCCACCATGGTTTCTTGTTAATATATAAAAAATACATAATATTATTTGTATTCAAACTAATTTCCCTCAAACACATCTATAATTAATATTTTTACAAACAATATTAATATAAAGATATATATAAACATATATGTTTGATGAATATATATATATATTTAAATTATAAAAATATTTTAAATGAATGTATTTTATTTATTTTTAAATTATAAAAATATTCATAAAATAATTATGACATCACGATTTGATTCTGGTTCAACCCGACAGTTGAACTAGTAGCCCGTTCATCCGATCTCTTTTCAGGTTCGCTCACCAGTCCGGCTTTTAAAACATTGGCTTGAAGCTTTTTTAGGTTTTGACCACAAGTGTTCTTTCTTTGGTTTTCTAACGACTAATGATTATTTTTCCATTGAAAATTGCTGAATTATTTGTAGTATTTTCCTTCATAAGTCCTCTTTTTATAAGTGTTTTCCTTCTCAAGTGCTGTCAGCAAGTACAACACTATGTACTGGAGGTGAATGAACAGGAACATAAAACAACCTTTTATGGAACAAAAAAGGCCAATCCTTGCACGCCCTGATCCCAAAACCCTGTGATACGCTGTACATGGTTGTCAAATTCTTGATACAGATTGTAGGCTCTTACGATCCTACGACCTCAATTTAGCTACACGATCTGAATTGCACTAGGATCTTAAATTTTTTAGAGTCTTAGGAGCTGTGATTCTAAAATCGTATAGAAGCACTACAATCCCGATTCTACTATGATTCGATTCTACCAAATTTTTTACGTATTATTTGTTTCGTATACATGTATGTGTATATATATCAAAATTTAATCAAAACTCTCTCTGCAAATGTCTCCTCTTATGAGGAATTCAATTTGCAAATTTCAAGATTGTGAAAACTTCTCTTTACTAATAGAACAAGATTTCTTCAAATTATTTGAATTAAAATGTTTGGAAAGAGATTTGAAAGTTTTGTCTCTCTAAATCAAAGTTAGTGCATTCAATTTAATATTTGAATAAAATTGTTTGGAGGGAGAGCTGGAAACTTGATTTCCCTCTAAAATCAATATTAGTGACCATTTTATCAATTTTTATTAATAATAGATATTTTTAGTAATGTTATATAAAAATTTGTATTATTATATTATTTGTCTTTAATGATTTTAAAATTATGTAACATACAATATCATTATTGATATTTTTTCACTTTATTTTGAACTAAAAGTAGAATCTTATGATCCTTGATTTGATTCTATGATCTGATCCACATTGTCCTCCCAACGATCCCATATAAGATCCCCATTTTTAACAACCTTGATGCTATAGCTAAGAGATTGTTTTGAACGTGAAGGAATATGAAGCTTCCATTCTTAGAAAGATGCTTTGGTGGGTCAGTGTATGAGGTTTAAAGACCTATAATGGTCGTGTGCGTAGTTGGTGCCTCGTATAAGATTTCATCTTGCAACTTGACCAACTACCCATGACTCTAAAATATGCACTTGGATTAGCAAAAATCCAACTCAAATTTTCGGTCTTAAATGAAAATCATTTACTAAATTATCTAGTTTTGGCTAATTCTTCTTATCAAACCTTGCTCATTAAATTTGATGCATCTAGGTAACATCGAGCCTTGTCTTTGTGTGTGTTAGATTCTTTTGTGCTTCTTTCCAGCTTTGCATATGTCATGATTATTAGAAACATAATAAAGAAATAAATAACATCTTTTACATTGTCCATGAGTATACACGGTTTCTACCAATTTTATGTTTCATTTACCCTTGAAGCTTGCAAGTTGTCAAAAGCATTGAGGTTTAGTTGCCTCACACGCTCACCTTTTAACATTGAGATTAATGAACTCATTGGCTTCTTTGTGCAGATCTTGTTCTTAAAGATAAGATTTTTGTTTATGATTTGGCTCATCAACGGCTTGGGTGGGCTGATTTTGATTGTAAGTCCATCAGAACTTTGTCTTTTTTATTTTTCTTTCGAAAATGAACTCTCATAATTTATTTGAGTTTCTTTTATTCAGGTTCATTGTCTGTAAATGTCTCCATAACTGCTAGCAAGGATGAATTCGTCAATCCCGGGCAGCTGAGTGTGAGCGGCTCATCAAGAACCATGCTCTTCAAGTTGATATCAACTGGCATTACTCTCTTCATGCATATATCACTTTTTATCGGATTTCTCTTATTGTATCTTAAAATCATCCTCTAAAAACCCTATTATTTGCTTGATATCTATTGACTCTACTGGTTTTTATTATAGTAATCAGCAGGGCAATCTGGTTACTGGTGAATGAGACCACTTCTGTTTTCCAATTCTGAATAGGAATCGACTTTCTATGATGAAAGCTCTGTCATTGTAAATTGTCTCCATACTCCTTGGTTCGAGGGTTTTTGAATGAAACTACCATCATTGAAAGTGGAACAAGACCTGTTTGAAGTGATTGCTTTCAAGTTGGCAAGAATTGTAGAAATACGGTAAGTCTTTTGTAAAGTTGGTTTTTTTTGTAAGAAACATTTGTGAACTCTCTTTTCTTTTTTTGTCTTTTTTCTTTTATTTTATTTTCCCCCTTTTCTTAGTTTAGGCACAAAATACGGTTATAGCGAATTGATATTTGAAATGAAATATGTGATGTGTAAAAAAATTATGAAGCCATAATAAAATTGACTGTCTTTAAATTCTTCGCCATTTTTTTAGCTTTAAATTCATGTTTCCCAATTTTAGTACCTTGAATTTTTTTTTGAATAAATCTTAAGTTCTAAAAATGCTTTTCTAGTAAAAAAATTATAAAATTTTCAAGATTCCTTTACAAATAAGGTTACATAACGCACAGGGGAAAAAAATTATAAAAAAATTTGCAAAAAAAAAAAAGTAATGTGTGGCTCACTTATTTTTCTGATCTATGTGGAGGGGGCATTTTTGCGTGGGTCTCGTGATTAGTTGAACTGTACATAAATTGATTCGGACATTCGGTCATATAAAAAAAAAAAAAAAATTGTAGAGAAGCACATTCAAAATAAATTTTGGCTATAATTGGTGGAGAAAGTGGAGTATTAATTATTTGTGTTGGGTGATTGAGGAACATAAGAGACATAATGAATGGTGATTGGTGATGGAGTATGGCCATGTGATACTCCGTGACTATTGTATAATTTCCGTTAAGGTTTATTGGTGATAAGTCCATTTGTACAAGGTTATGATATTAGGTCCAATGATTGATCTTTTGTTCTAAGCACATGATTAATGAAATTGATTTTTTTTTTTTTTTCTTTTTTTGATGAAGTCCACTTTCCCGAGTATAATATTTGCCTCCACTTGATAATGTACATCATCGAGTTTATAGTAAATTCCCCTCATTTACCAATTAGAAAATTCTTGATTGAAAGGGCTCGTTTGATAATTGACTATTTTAATTGACTTTTTATGTAAAGATGTGTAGAAAATGAGAGAGAGAGAGAGTGATGTGACAACATATAGTGATTTTTTGACATTTTAATTATTTTAACCTATTGACAAATCAAAATCAAGAGAAAGAGAGATTAAATTGCAGAATTCATTGATGGTTTGGAATGGCTAGATCTGACTGTCGTTGGATCGATCATCTACAGTGTCACTGCTACACATAGCTTATTGTTCTTCATGTCACTGTTGCCACGTTGGCCAACGGTCAGATCATCCACACTGCAAATTTGATCTCCCACTAAAGAATTTGATTTTTAAAATGATATTCATTCTAGCCATAATTAATGAAATATGGACAATTTAGATAATTTAACTATTTTTAGTCGGAAAAATGAGTGAGACCCCCTTTGTGGAGGATCCCCACAACCCCCTTACTGATCTACACCATTTATGATGTGTGAGGCCCACTCATGTATGTGTGGGGTCCACATCATGAATGGTGTGGATCACAAAGGGGGTTGTGGGGGTCCTCCACAAAGGGGGTCTCTATCATTACTGTTTTAGTCGATGGTGCTAGACAGTAGCGGTGGCTATGGACTTGGAAATGAATGAGAGGGGTAGTAGAGAGGTGGAGAAGGGCGGAAATAGCAGTGGACAGGAAAAAAGGAATAAAGAAATAAAGAGGTGGCAATGGGTTGGGAAACATAAGGTGTGATGATGGACAAGAATAAGAAGTGAGAGGTAGCTGTCAACAATAATGAAAGGGAAATAAGTGGTTAAATTGTTTAAATTGTCCAGATACAAATAGATGCTTATAATTGATATTATTTTAAAAGTTTAGGGTTTAAATTTAAATAATTAAAAACTTAAGACTTAATTTGTTAACGAGATCAAATCTTGAGTTTTTCTTTTTATTTTTTATTTTAATTCTCCCAAATTTCTTTTATTGGCCTTCCTCTGTGTGTAAAATTCTTGGAAAATTACTCATTTAATTCTGAAGTATTATGTGATATTATTTAATTTAAATAAATCACAAAGTTAAAAACCTTATGAGTGGTGACATGCTAACTAATCTTTAGTAAGTATTTGGAAAATAAAGAATAATTTACCAGTGTTTATATCATGACTTTGAATAAGTATACAAACTATTACCTCAACTTTTATTTTATTATTTTTTTATTTTTTTATTTTAAATTTATATCTAAATTTATAATTCAAACATAATGTTGTTGTGTATTTTAATTTTTTAATACTGATAAAACGTTTAATAATTTTCTCAAATTCTAATTCACATATATATGGAAGATAAAAGACAATAAATGATTAAATAATGGTACCAATGATATGGCATCCCCTATAAAAGAGTATTTTTTTTTATTGTTTTATTTTATCTTTTTTGGGTCATATCACATCTCTACTTTTTTACATATTTTTTTATAAAAAGTTAAAAAATATATTTATTTAGATCATTCCAAAAACCCTCATAGTATCATTGTTGCATCATTTTGTTTTCACGTTCCGTTTGTTTAGATAGAAAATATTTTTAAAAAATATTTTCTATATTTTTTAGTGTTTGGTACAATAGAAAACGAAAGTTAACAAAAAAATATTTTTTATGATTAACAGAAAACAAGCCTACATAGGCAGAAAATATTTTCCATTTTTTAAAAGATGAAAAATGTTTTTCAAATTAAAATTTTATCAATATCACTACATTACTACTGTCACTCTCACCTCCACCTCCACCACCACCACCACCACCACACTGTTGGGATCCGGGATCCCGCCCAAGACCTTATAGAAATTATACCAAGCAGAAATACACACCCACACACACGGAGACACAATATTTTACGTGGTTCGGCAATCCGGCCTACGTCCACGGGAGAGTAACCGATTATCATTTATGGAGAGATTACAGAATATTACAGAGGAGAAACTCACACCATTCTCACTCACCCATTCACCCGTCTCCCTCGCTCACACCGAGGGAGACGGTTTCTCACATCTCTTGATTCACACTTCTTTCTCTCGGTTTTCTCTAACTCTCTCATTTTTCTCTCCTCCCTCCCTCACAATTTATAGACATACAGAGGAAGAAGAGAAGGGACAGTGGTGAGTGGTCAACCACCCCACTCTTTGGTGCTCCACTACAATGGTACTCTCAACCACCACACTACCTCAATGGGTTCTCCACTTTTCTTGGTGGGAGCTCCATGATCACCTCAACGGGTGATCCAACAAATCATCCCCTCAACCCATGTGAGGTGATCCACTGCACCCACTGCTGCTAATCTTGTTACGCCCAAAAATTCAACATAGTCTTCATCTCTTCACTGAGACGCTGCATCCCCTGAAAGCTAGAGATAATACACCAGAGATACAAGAGGAGGAGGGAATCCTACATCCTCAACTCAACTCACACCACTCTCTGATTTGGAGAGAGCCTCTGCTCCCATCTCCCACAGATCTCTTCCACGCTTCTGTCTCGGATGTCTTCACTTGCTATGCTTGAACTTGCGTAACCAAGATATCTGACACCCCCTGATTGGATGTCCTGCACCCCCTGCTGGTATGCCTTTGACTGTCATGCATTACCTTGCAGGACGAACACTGGAGCAACTAGAAAACTTCACAGTTTGATACATCAACATCCTCAATTTTCCTTGCTCGGAGCTTATTTCTGAACTATCAGCCTTTGCTCTCTGCACTTCTGAACAACTTCCTAGCGTTTCCACATACGCTCGTTGTCTGTGCTGCAATCCCTGATGTTTGGTTCTATCTTACTTGTACGTCCGTACTGATGTTTGACAGTTAGCCCTTCTGCCAAGACAACTCCCACCGGTCTGTACAAGTTACCACTATGCACCCCTGTGCATAGTGCTCGCACCCATGGCTTCTGGTCTCCCTGCGTCGAGTTCGCCTGAGAGATCCGCATCAACTCTATCCTCTGCTGCCATGGAAAGAAACCACCATAGAGAAATAAGACTTGCCACTCCTTGGTACGCACTCTTGCGTTTGTTTCAATTTCTCTGTCTGGAAGTTCCTGTGAACTTTCAACAATCCGCTGCTGCACACTCCTCTGGCGCCTCTGTATGATACTCTACCGTACCCTTGCACGTCTGCATTTGTGCTCCTGCGCTTAGTATGCTCCTTTGCAACTATTGTTCTACAGGTCCACATACCACCAGTACTTACTCGTATACAGTAGCTCCAACAGCCACAGCATTTCCCTGAGCCTGAACTGGTTGCCAAATCATCTATCCATCGATGAATGGTCTTCTCTTCTGATTGAACCAGATCCTCCGATGAACTCCGGAGATAATCATCTTTGCAATCCTCTGATCGCCCCTAACCAATCCTGATCTCCCTCGATCTGCCATCAAGCCTGATCTCCTCTGGCCTTCAATGATCTATCTCGAGTTGTATCTGGTTGTCCAATCTGGTTAGAATCTACACATTCTAACCTCTTCAGTGACTCCGCAGCGTTCCACAATATCCGGCAACCTCCCTCCGAGTATTAAAGATGACAAACTCCCATGTTTTGACAATCTTTTTAAACCGTTCAGAATTCCACCATTCTGACTTCGCGGTTGCGTCCGGAACGGTCCGATTAGCTAGGACCAATCTTCGCTGCATTTCCGGGGACCTCACTGAAAAATAACCCCGAAAGTTGGGCCACACCACAATATTCTGAAAATTCTGGGCCACATTACAATTTTCAGAAGTTCAGGGCATATTCCGTGTACCAACAGAATATTCCGTCCACTGCATCCGATGCCGTCCGTCCCTTCAATCTGCCTTCTTTTTACAGAAACTCTGTCTCCAAAATCTGACCGTACAGATGTGTCCGGAATACTCCAAATAGTCTGAAACCACTATTGGATCGCCAAAAACGGACTCCAAATGGCTTAAATCTAGCCAAAACATTTTGTACGCCTCAGATCTGCGGCTGCACCATAGCCGCGAAGCACCGGATCCTTCCTCCCTGCGGCTGCACCTTAGCCGCGTCACACTGGATCCCTTCCTCCGTGATGACGTGGCATGCAGTGACTGGTCCACTGTGCCACGTGGCACTGACGTGGCATGCCACGTGTCGCTGACCTGGCTGCCACGTGGCGCTGACCTGGCTGCCACGTGGCGTTGACTTTGCCCCCCCATTGACTGACACGTGGCGCCCTTGCTGACGCACTGTCTGCGCGTGTCCTTCCGCGCGTGTGATGCACGTGCCAACACCCCACTCGTCTTCCTCCTGCTGCGCGTGCGTGTGGCGCGTGGCCGCGCGTGAGATGACGCACCGGTTCCCTCCTCGGCGCGTGGGGCGCGTGTCTGAGTGTGGGACTCACGCGCCACCTTCCAGGGGCGCGTGAGAGCACGTCAGGCCTCCTCTGGGCTTCTGCTTTATGTTTCTGGACTCCTCTCGTCGAGTCCTTGCTCCTGGTATGCTCAAAACTCGATTTCGAGCAATTCGATTTTTGGGCAGATTCGAAACAGCACGGGTTTTGGTTCCGAAACGCCACCGACGAGGCTCTGATACCACTTGTTGGGATCCGGGATCCCGCCCAAGACCTTATAGAAATTATACCAAGCAGAAATACACACCCATACACACGGAGACACAATATTTTACGTGGTTCGGCAATCCGGCCTACGTCCACGGGAGAGTAACCGATTATCATTTATGGAGAGATTACAGAATATTACAGAGGAGAAACTCACACCATTCTCACTCACCCATTCACCCGTCTCCCTCGCTCACACCGAGGGAGACGGTTTCTCACATCTCTTGATTCACACTTCTTTCTCTCGGTTTTCTCTAACTCTCTCATTTTTCTCTCCTCCCTCCCTCACAATTTATAGACATACAGAGGAAGAAGAGAAGGGACAGTGGTGAGTGGTCAACCACCCCACTCTTTGGTGCTCCACTACAATGGTGCTCTCAACCACCACACTATCTCAATGGGTTCTCCACTTTTCTTGGTGGGAGCTCCATGATCACCTCAATGGGTGATCCAACAAACACCACACCACCATCTTCGCGACCCAACATCATCGTTTTACTATTGCTGCCCCTCACCACTATGCTATTACCTTCCTTCATCACCATTACCATCGAATATAAAAATTATTTTTTAAAAAAAAATATTTTCTATTTGGCACGTCAAACTCCCTGTACTCACTATCGCGAATATTCTAGTAGTCAAACACTCCGAACTCCCGCGTCATCCAAATCCCCAACAACGGCAGCGCCACATGATGCTCTGACAGAGTTATGTTGATGCCCAATAGAGTTATGATTAATGGATTATGAAAGAGGTAGGATTCATGAATTTGTGTTGAATAGTTGAAAAATATTAAAAGATATGATGAATTATAATTAGTGAGAGACATGGTCACGTGACATGTTAATGCCCACTTTCATTCTTTTACTTTGTCTAAAAGTTTTATCTTGCTTATGTTATGAAGAAAGTTGGTTTCCATTCTAATTTATATGTCTGTTGCATCACTTGAAATGAAAATTTTGTATTTCTGTTAAGAAAGTTGAGAAATTAATGAGAACACTTCAGTTTTTTTATTTTATTTTTATAAAAAATGTGCTTGTGATTGTTCTTTCCTTTGCATCATTCAAGATAAATGTTTTATCGAGTAGAATGAGAAAACAATGAGAAAGCTTCCAAAACTTTGTTATTCCAATGCATTGTCCTAGATAAAAAAAAAATTTATCGAAAGGGGCAAGAAAACAATGAGAAAGGAACAAACAAACAAAAAAATAAATAAAAGAAACATACAAGCACTCAAGAGGAAGTCATACCTACATAATACTTGAAAAAACTCAATCTCTTCTGAAGAAGCCTTCGAAAAAGCTGCATGTCACGTCTACATCCGAAGGACAGGCAGCGGAGTGTTCCTCTAAAACCGCCAAGGCTTGAGCATATTTGGCCTCAAGTTCACGAAGAGTCGCCTTTGTTTCATCTATAGAAGTCTGATAAGAGCCAAGCATAGACAAAAACTCCACTCGGCGACTGGCATGCGAGGCTATATCCAGGCGCCTTCGAAGCCATGATAGATTTACCTGATAACACTCCATATCTGAGATCCCCTGATATGCTGTCTTGACTACCTTCTCGTTAAGGTCACACAATCGTTGCTGATCTAAGCTATACAGGATAGTAACAAAAGACTCGAGAAGAGCAGTTTGAATCAGTGGGCATTGACAAGCAAAGGAAGCAAAGGTCTCAGGGTAACTTGAATGCACAAGCTGTAGAACTAAGGCAAACTCAGGAGCTACCCAATAATGGAGAAAAGGTATTTTGCCAGAAACCGGGGGTGGAGCTGGGGCCGAGAAGTTGTTAGTTTCAGGAACCTCTCTAATCTCTATCGGGTAAGATGAACCACACGGAAGGGAAACCTTAGGGAGAAAGCTCGAGCCTGAGAATACAGTCTGATGAGGGGAAGGACCAAAAGTATCGCTATCAAAATGGAAGTCGCTAAGATTTAGATCCAAAACATTTGCGGGCACTTGCAATGGAGCGCCCCTAGCAATCGTCTCAAAGGCAGATGTGCCCTCTTGGGAAGAAGAGCCATGAGGAGTCACAAAGAGAGTTAGAGCAGAGTCTGAGGCAAGTGAAGGCAAGACCCCGCTAGGGGCTAACACTGAAAAAAGAAGGGAACTCTATCAGAGGCAGGGAATAGTAAGACCATCTGAGTAAGAAACTCTCACAAATGAAAATGCTTAACAAGCTCCAGAGAGATAGATTACCCGATGGAGAATCATTAGGCGGAGCCAGGGCAACTGAATCAAGTGGAGCATGAGGAACCCAAACATCAAAGAAGCTACTCGGCTGTACGGAGGGACTGCAACTTCTAAATAAGAATTTATATATTTTTTCAATTAGTTTTTTGCAATGTATATCATTTAAATTTTAATTTTTTCACTACTGAGAAAAAAAAATATATTTATTAAATATATTTATTTTTTATTTTTTAATTTCGAGGGCAAATTGATTTTTAGGGTATAATTTGGGGATAAAATAAAGTTCCAATTGAAGTTTGATACCACATCAGCAAGTTCTGTTTGATTATAAACGAAACAGATAGTGGAGATTAAATTGATCAAATTTTACGAAGTTTAGGGATCAAATAAAAATAATGCTAAGACTGGATGTCAAATTGAAAAACGCGTAATAATTTGGAAGCAAAATGATATTTTCCTATTTTACTTTATAATTTGCAGTGGGAGTGTGAGTTGATGACATTTTTATTTGGAGGAAAATGTAACTGAATTGTAAGAGATATATACTTACCTAAGCCTTTTTCCGTTGAGGTTGTTGAGGTGGTCCTCTTGATCATCAATTCTAGGACTTCCACTGGGTCCTGCTGCCGCTGCATCGTAGTTATTGTCATTGAGGTCGAGGTTGCGTTCTCTCTTTGATGTAGTAGCACTAATACTACTACTACTACTCAATGCTTGTTCTTCAGCTTCCCTGTATACAAGATGGACACCGACCTTTTCGATCTCTACTACTTTGAATCCGGCGAGATAAGCTTCACATTCAAATTCACCCTCATTTAATTGCTCCATATCATCTTCCGTGATTCCCGAAAATGCACCGCGTGGGATACACCTAACCACCACATTTCCAAATTTGACATACGAACAGTAGTCATCCCATTCTTCGACGATCCTCTGATTAACGGGGCCCTTAAATTTCATTTCAACCCAACAATAGTCCGATTTAGCCTCTTTGAATCCAACAACGGCGTAAACAAATCCCAAGAATCTGTCGTTAAACCAATGTGGAGGCAACTGAAAAGATGTCGAAGACCCTCTACTTTGATGGCTGAACCACTTTGGAATCTCTCTTCCAGGGAAAACAATGTCATGATAACCCTCGCGAAAATTTCTCTGTACAATAGACATTGGTCTCAATCAGTGGCGGCCGCCTCCGATTAGAAAAATGTAAAAATGTAGACAAGTAATGTGACATAAACAAATTAATAAATTAGCTTTTTTTAATATATTATGCAAAGACTTCATAATTGATTAAAATATTCTTCAATTCGCCAATTCGCCAATTCACCCAAAACTTCTCAAACCACAATTTGCTAATCCGCTATTTAATTTATAATTTTACTCTCAAATTATCTGAATTGTACCCACGCACACCTCCATTTATCTATATCTATTATTATTTTTATTTTTATTTTTATTTTTATTTTTTGACAAAAAGATCCACAAGCCACACACTGGACAATTGTTTACCAGGTGAGAGAAGTGGCTCATTAAAATGCACACACCCAAACTCCCCCACGGATGTGGAAAGCTTGCCCCAAACCTACCCGGGCCGGAGAGTCCCACCCCGCAAACCTATATCTATCATTCACTTTCCATTAATCTATTAATTTAAACTTTGGTTTGGTTCCTCTAATATGGGAGAATGTGAGAGGTCTGTCCTTCCGATCAATAATTCAAATTATTAATTTTGTAAAATTTTTAATTTATATTATTTATATATATAAAAAAAACGATTAGTTTAATATGATAATCGCTTGTTAGAATTTGTATTTTTTGTTAATTTTTGTTAATTATAATACAAAATTAACAAAAAGTATCCCTTGTTGGAAGTTTAAAGGGTTAACCTCGGGAGTGTATTTGTATTTTACCCAAAACCAACATATACGAAAAAATCTACATCCAAATTAGTACCACCAATATTGGTAAATAATACAAAATAAAAAAGTAGAATGAGAAAACTGAAATGCAAGCATCTATGGACAAATTACACTAATAGTCCCTATAGTTTAGGACTCGTGTCACTTTGGTCCACGACTTTTCAATTCTGACACATTTGACCATGAATTTTGAATTTTATTCTAAATAAAGACAATTGAAAATACTAATACTCAATTTCAAGGACAAAATCGTCAATTTAATAAAATATACACTAATTTGACAAAAACAAGTCCTTTTCTAGTTTGGAACTCGTGTCACTTTAGTCTCTTTTCTTTTTCAAGTCCTTTTCTAAATCAAGGATCAAACACAACCTTAGGCTTATATTCTATTTTATATTGTCTTTAGGACTAAATTAATTTGAATTAAATACTTCAGAGACAAATTCAAACTATAGGGACTTAAATGAGAAAGATATAAAATTTTAAGGACTATTATTATAATTTATCATATATATATATATAAAGAAAAATGAAAACAATGAACTCAAATGCCAGTGCTCCTACATGATATATATATACACTAGTGAAAAAGGTTAGTGCTATGAACATTTGACTTTAATATTTTATTGAGTTTATTAAATGAAATAGAATAATATGATATTTTTTGAAAATATTTATTTTATATTTGATTCATTCAAAAAATAATAATAAAAAGCATTGTAAAAATAATAATTATTCCATAAAAAATGAAAAAAAATAATCATTTCATTTGATTGCACTTTATTCCATTACGTTACCTGAACTTTTTCTCTAAAAATAAGATTAGTTTTTTACAAAATTGAATAGAATCAATGATTAAATATATGATCAAAATTTTAATTTCTAATATAAAGTACGATTATGAAATAAATAAATGAGATAAAATTTTAGTTCAAACAAGTGAATTATTATTATTATTTTTTTAGGATGGAATAATCGAATGGTGATATTACACGCCAATGATCATATGGTATTACTGTTAAACTTTGATTTGGTTTCATTTGTAGAAAAATATTTTTAGACCCCTGCCAGACACTGGCTATTCTTGTTATAAATTTATATTTCCAAAATGCATATCTTATAACAAATTATTTTGTTTGGTTTGATTTTTTAAAATTATTTTTAGATAAATTTTCATAAAATTTTTCATATTTTTTTCAAATTTTTTTTTTCTATTTATTCGGTTAAATTAAAAATTCTAATAAGGAATAGTTGTAATTTCTAGTATTGTGGGGACATTTTATATTTTGAACAAACCTCGGGAGTGTATTTGTACTTTACCCAAAACCAACATATACGAAAAAATCTACATCCAAATTTGGCATCTACTAAATAATACAAAAAGTCATTATCCTATTTAAGTCACATCATCTTATTTAAATCACATCACCTCTCTAACACATCACATCAAACCCAACCCAAACCCAACCCATATAAGCCAATAAGTCAAAAAGTGCACTTTTTTAGAACATCCCAAACCAACCAGTACCACCAATATTGGTAAATAATACAAAATAAAAAAGTAGAATGAGAACTGAAATGCAAGCATCTATGGACAAATTACACTAATAGTCTTTATAGTTTGAGACTCGTGTCACTTTGGTCCACGACTTTTCAATTCTGACACATTTGACCATGAATTTTGAATTTTGTTCCAAATAAAGACAATTGAAAATACTAATGCTCAATTTCAAGGACAAAATCGTCAATTTGATAAAATATAAATTAATTTGACAAAAATATGTTTAAATTTTTAAAAATTATTTCTACCCACCAAAGATAAAATTATATAAAATTGATAAATCTTTTTCTCATTTATTTATTTATTTATTTTACTAAATTGATTTTTATTATGTGTTTGGGTGCTGATTATGTAATTGGTGGTTGTTAGTAATCAATATATTTAATATATGAAATGTTTTTAGTTTTGGATTTTTGATTTAATGGATTAGTTTAATAATGGTGTCAAAGTTGTTGCTATATTTGACTTTGAAAAAATGAAAACTAATTTAATGAAAATAAAAGCAACCACTTATTACATGATCATCATCCAAACACATAATAAAAATTAATTTAATAAAAATAAATAAATAAATGTGTAAAAAAATTATTAATTTTACATAATTTTATCTTTGGTAGATAGAAATAATTTTTAAAAATTCAAAAATATTTTTTTGACATTTATTTTTATCAAATAAGTTTATATTTTATCAAATTGACGACTTTGCCATTGAAATTGAGAAATGGTATCTTCAATTGTCCTTATTTGGAATAAGATTCAAAATTCAGAATCAAATGTGTCTCAATTGAAAATACACAAGTCTCAAACTATAGAAACTGCTACTGTAATTTGTCCTAATAAATATCCAAACCAAAGGGCAAAATCGAAAAAAAATAAACAAATACGAGCCTGAAAAAGCCTTCCTCCAAATTAGTACCACCAATATTGGTAAATAACAAAAATAATAAAAGGGTAAAATGGAAAAACTAAAATGCATGTCTCTAATAGTAAATAATTCCAAACCAAAGGGCAAAATTGAAAAAAAAAAACATACGAGCAACAAACAGATAAGCATTTCTTATATATATATATTTTTTAAATTGAAAAAACTCATTGTTGGGTGTTCAAAGTAGGAGTGACTGGTGTTCAAAATTGCAATGAGTGAACTTGTTGAACATATGTATTTGTATTTAAAAAAAAAATTAGGGTGCTTAATTAGTTAAAGAGTAGAGCCGCCGCTTGAGAGAGAGAGAGAGAGAGAGATAGAGAGAGAACCTGAAATATGTTTGAAAGAAAATTTTCTGTCAGGAAGCCGTTTTGGTTATTCTCAACCAATTTGAAGCAGTTGTTGAAGGACGCTGAGGTATAACTAAAAGAGTCGGATGGAATCCATATTGTTCTTAATGATGGGCAATCATTAAAACACAACCTATGTGCTGCAGGTAAAATCTCTGGCAATTCTTGAAGCCTCTTGCAACCAGCCAAATACAAGCCCAACAGACTTGAAAGTTGATTTATGCTTGCAGGTAAACTTTCCATATTGTTTCCCTCTAGGAGTAAATATTTCAACGAGTAGATGCTACAAATGGCTATGGGGATAGATTTTAAATTACAGTAACTAAGATCTAGAAACTCTAAAGACTCCAACCCTGACAAAGCTGCTGCTAGTTCAAAAGCCATGGAATTTAAATTACAGTAACTAAGATTTAGGGTCGTTAAAGACTCCAACCCCGAGAAAGCTGCTGCTAGTTCAGAAGCCATGGAATTAGATGATATTCCTTTACACCCTTTTAGTATTAGTGTCTCAAGCTTCTTTAGACGTCCAATAGAGGATGGGAGTTGTCTAATTGCAGTCCAATCTGCAAGAAGGCAACGTAAACGGTACAAAACACCCAAGTCTGGCGGCAATTTGTCAAGTTTGGAGCAACCAGAAAGGATTAAAGTTGTAAGATCTTTCAACTGACAAATGCTATTTGAAATACTTCTCAAGTTTTTACAATCGCTCAGACTAATCAAACCAAGATTGGTAAGATGTCCAACTGAAGGAGGAAGTTCACTGATATCAGTCCCATCTAAATGAAGCTCTGATAAACATTTCATATATCCCAAGCAGATCAAAACATTATCAAGCTTTGAACACCCAGAGACAATAAAAACTTCAAGAGATTCCAATTGAATGCCACATGGAAGACACTTGAGACTTTTGCAATCCTTCAAGTTCAAACAAATAAGCCTTCTAACAACTACAATGGATGGATGAAGATTAACCAAACCTGTACAACCTTCAAGAATCAGTCTTTCAAGATTTGGGACCCCTGTGAAATCTGGGCACTCTGTCAGATACGTCGAGTGACTAAGATTCATGATCCTTAACTTGCCTAGATGCTGTTGAAGAAAAATATATATACAAATAAATTATAGAAATTATAAATAAATTACAGAAATTATGTTGTGTCACGGACGTTGCATCTTATTCAAAGTAATTAAAGAGAATGCAAATTCATACCATTGTTCCCTCCCAAAGTTGTTCAATGCTGCTATAGGTTAAGTGAAGTTCAACAAGATGCTTTGGTTGAAATGTTGAAGGCATGTATTTCATAGGGTATCCTAACCAGTCAAGATACCTTAACTTGTTAGAAAGATATTTGAGTTCTTCTGAGAGGTGCATATGACAAATTTTGAGAATCCTCAAGTTTGACATCTTTGTAAAAGCTTTAGGCCTCAAATGAATGTCCTTTGGATCTAGACCTCTTACGTAAATATACTGCATTACTATGCCTTCCACTTTGTTTGTTCCCTAATAACCACAAGCAAATAATAAGAACACAATATTAGAAGGCTGACAAAATTATGCACAGCTAGCTTTTGTTAATTAAACAATTTTTGAGTGTTCATGCTTTTCTACAAGACCTCTTACCGTATTGTCCATCAATACATGTTTTATATCTTCACCACACCATAACCTAGTCCGCTTTCCAGGCTCTTTATGTGATTCCTCGCAAACAATATGCCACCCTAGTTCTTGTATCAAATCATGCATCAACAGCTTATTGCTTGAGATAGTTATAAGAGACTTTTGAACAAGAACATCAATTCCAATAATTGGGTGGAAGCCACAACTTTCTAGTATTTTTGTTACATCATTTTTGTCCTTCCCTTTGAAAAAACATGCAATATCTAAGAATATGTCTTTCTCTTCCGATTTCAATGCATCGTAACTTATTCTAAGTACTTGTAGAACTTCACTGAGAGGGCTTTTTTTCAATCTGTTTAATGAACTTTCCCATTGATCTTTGTTTCGACCACAAAGGAAAGAACCCAAAACTTCGAGAGCTAAAGGAACTCCATTAGCATACTTTACTGCATGACGGACAAGCTCTCCATAGCCTCCCATTTGTCGGTGTTTCCCAAAGGCTTTCGATTCAAAGAGTTCTATAGCTTCATCTTCTCTTAATTGCTCAACCTCATAGATATGTTTTATGCCATATCTAGTTAACACATGTTGATCTCGAGTCGTTACAATGATTCTACTTCCAAAACTGTACCAATCGTGCTCTCCTACCAATTTTTTGAGTTTGGTTGATTCATCCACATCATCAAGCACAATAAGAACCTTTTTGTGACATACCGTGTTCCTTATCATATGTATTGCATGACCGTTACTTTCTACTTTCAAATCTTTTTCCATTAAGATTTCAGAAATGAGTTGTTCTTGCAAAGTTTTTAAACCGCATTTTTCTAAAACTTCTCTAACATTCTCAATAAAGCTGTAACCTTCAAATTGGCAAGAGATACAGTCATAAACAGCTCTGGAAATAGTAGTCTTGCCTATTCCACCCATTCCCCAAATACCTACAACACGAGCATTATCCATCCCTAAACCTAGCAATTCAATCACTTTCTTCGTACGAGAAACCATCCCAACTAGGTCTTTGCCAATGCTTGAATATGTATCAATTAATTTTCTAAAAAGTATACCGACAACTTCTTGGATGAACATTGATTCAGACCTGTGTAGATTTAGGAGAACAATAATAAATTTATTCATCAAAACTCAAAAGAGCTATAAGAAGGAAAAGTGTCATTAGTTTGGTAAAATGGTGATTAATTTTACTCATTGCAATTGAATATCACATATAAATATAGTTTCCCTCTATTTGATATGATCATAAAAAAAAAAAAAAAAAAAAACAAGAAGTCCTTATTTGCTTTATTTGAATGGCACATTGGGTTTCTAAATTTTCCCACAATTGACCTACTTTACTAATTACTGAACTACATTTGTTTAGTTCTACTCTAATTTGTTGTTAGAAACCCTTAGGAAGATTTCTATTTATAGAGTTGTTTATAGTATTTTTTATTTCAAAAATTTGTGTAAGAGTGTTTGATGAAACTTTCGTTTACATCTTATGAGTCATAAATAGTTTAAATAAACAAGCAAGGGAAGAGATCTCGATTATTAAATTTTAGCCTGCTAGAAACCGCATCAAATTAGTTGGACTATATTTCTAGCCCTTCAACTTTAAGACAAAGTTGCTTTTGGAATTTACAAGTTGCTTTTGGAATTTACGAGTTTGGTACGGATTTGTAGAGGAAAAGGAAAGAGTGCAAGAAATGTAAATAAAATATAAGTAAAAAATTTTCACCCTTCCTTTGATCTTTTTCTTTCCTCCATAAATTCATGTCCAAACAAACCCTAGATGCAAACACAAAGGTTAGGTGATGATTTTCTTTTTCTTTATACTGTATTTGATTGGGAGATTTGAGGAGGGATTTGGAAAGGGAAATGGAAAAGGTAGGTGAAATGAGAATAAAATATGCCTAAATTTCACATAGTTTCACACATTTTTTCCCTTTCCCTTTCCAAATCCCTCTCCAAATCTTCTAACCAAACACAACATTAATGTTATCAAACTTGAAAACGCTTATTTCACTTATATTATAATGTTTCTTAAATCATTATTTTTACACATATTATAATGTTTCTCAAATCTTTATTTTTACTGTCAAACTTATTATTTCTTGAATATGATAATATTAAACATCATATAAAATTATGTTATAGAGTTATTTCATTTGCACTAAGATTATATTTTTAATCTTTGTATATTTTATACTAATTTTTTAATTTTTTTTAAATCTGATAAGTTTAATTCTACAAATCTATTTTTAACAAAATTGATATATGTGAATTTAACGTTTTTGAGATGTTTCAAGATCAATATTAGTATGAAATTTAAAACATATATATTGATACAAAAGTGAATATATGCTGTCACAGTTTACCCACAATGATACACAATTAATGATATATGCCCAATTTTGTCACATTATTTTGAAAGAATTTGTGAGATGTATATCATTACACAAGTTTTATCTAATTATCAGTTACCTGACGATTGCATCACTGGGGCAAGGCCATCCTGATAAATTGGCAACTTGCTCCAAAGCATTCCTCCACCTTGGAACATTCTCCATCCCCAATACTCCCTGTTTGAAAACCAATTCATCAAATCCCTCCCCAAAACTACCTCTTTGCCTTCTCACTTCCGATGGATCCACATGATAGAAAATCGGACAAACCGTTGTGTTGCTGCATTCAAGTGCCTCCACAAGTTCATCCAAACACCATCTCGAAGAAGCATAATTCTTCGATAAAACTATAACTGAAAACCTCGATCCTCCAATCGCTCTCCGGAGCTCCGGCGAAATCGATTTTCCTCTCTCGAGCTTTTCATCGTCTTTGAAGGTGCGAATCCCCTTGTGAGTCAACGCAGTGTAGAGATGACTGACGAAGTTCTCGCGAGTGTCGTCGCCTCTAAAACTCAAGAACACATCGTAGGTGTATCGAGGTCGAGATGAAGATGGAACAGAGGAGGAAGACATTGTTTAACTGTTTGGTATGAGGAATTAGTAGAGAGAGATATAAATTGGGAAATTGAAAACACAAGTAGAAACTAGGATCTCTGTGGCCTTTTTTATAATGTGAAATTTGCGTTATTTGCAAGCAATTGGTACAGACAAACAACAAATTTTCTTTGTAACTTCCACGAATTTCTTCAAAGAAAGCGAGAAGGTCCACTGCTGTGTAGTAGTACTGCTTGCTCTGCTTCTTGGCTTTTTCTTGGTTATCGCAAATACGCTTGAACAGGTCCGCGCGTTTAATATTATTTTAAAAACATGTATTGAATTGTAATTTCTTTATAAAAGAAAGCGTAAGCAAGAACAATTTTTTTTTGTGTCACATATCAGCAAGTAATCAGCCAAACACGGCCCAGTGGTAGGAATGGTCACTGACTGTAGGATGATTTAAATAAATGTATTTTTTAATTTTTTTATAAAAAGATATATAAAAGAAGTAAAAAAGTGATTTGATTCAAAAAAATATAAAAAATATATACTTTTTATATCATTGCAAATAGTCCCCTAGTAATGAAGGTCGTTAAAATCATAATTTTAGATGGAATCGTGGGAAGAAAATGATAAATAAAATCAAATCAAATTGTAGAATCAAATTAAAAATGATAAAATTTTACTTTTAAAACAAAATAATTATTAGTTCATATACCAAGTTAAGTGGTCGGGCTTCACATGATAAGATTAGACTTGAACCCAGCTTATGTTCATCTCTACTCAATGGTACTTGATGGCGATTAAAGGTTTCAAAATCCACACTCAAATATAAATAATAATCAAATAACATAATATGATCAATTCCCTTAATGTCCAACATAATAATTTAGAATTCAATCTTAATTATTATGGAAGATATCATCGTTTAGTTCATTTAAAATAATAATTTTATGTATGTTCTTTCTCGCCAAATTATTCAAAATTAAATCATCTAATGTATCTGTTGGCAACAAATCACAATAGATATCCAATATTTGATTTTTAACAGAGATATGATCAAGGCAAGTAAATTAACTCGAAAATTTCAAATCATGAAGAAATTGAATTAAATTCATATCCAAAATTTACTGATTTAATTTAGAAGAGACAACAACAATTAATCACTAAAACCTCAATTTAGGGAATATGATCGGATCATGTATTCAATTACTACCATATAAGAGGCTTCATCCTTAACCTTAGCTAATAATTTTGCTACTCATAATTATTATAACATACACACTAAAATCAAACATGAAAATAAAATTTACAACTGAAAGGAGAAAATTACACCAAAATACAAAACCGAGCTCCACTTTTTTCTTTTTTCCCAAAAACTTCCCCTTTCTCACATTCAGTTCATCTCATTTATAGAGCTCACTACACACTCCTGAAGCTGTCTAATTTTTAGAAGCTGGTATTATTGAGATTTTGAGGCTAAAATTGTTGGAATTTGATGCATCGATTTCCATTAACAGATCGCACGCCTCCATCTTTGTCTCCATTCTTCGGCTCTTGTCTTCCTCAACTACGTTCAGTCTTCAATTCAGAGATAATGTTCATCAGCCTAAGGAAATGATTTTATTGCACCTGTAAAATTGCGTAGCTAAGTCAATAGAGTGGTTGGAAACTTTCTCTTTTCTTTCTTGTTTATTTTTTAATTTTTTATTCTTTACTCCTTCTTCTTTATTTAATCTATATATATATATATTTATATAGAAACAAACAAACGGGTGGCTTTTTGTACTCCATTCCCGACATTGAGGATGGGTACACCGAGGCTGCCATACGACTCCCAGACAGATTCAAAATGCCACATATTGACTGTTTCGACGGGTCTGGAGATCCTATGGTACATATTCGAGTTTTCTTGGATGTTTTGAAGCCGATGGGTCTGACTAAGCAGCAAAAACTCTCTCTGTACGGAAGAACCCTGTTGGGTGTAGCAGCCACTTGGTACGTCAAGTTGGAGGATTCATTGAAGCAAAACTGGGAAGAGTTGGCTGAGGCCTTTGTCAATCAGTACTCTTACAATACCCAAGTTAAAATGACCACTCAAGAGCTAGAAGCTACCCACCAGAATCCTACAAAGCCTTTCGTGGAATTTGTTGCGAGGTGGAGAGCAAAGGCAGCACAGATGACAGATCGCCCTTTTGAGAGGGATCAAGTGCGGATAGTGGTGCAGAACCTCGAGCATGATATGTTGCAAAAACTAATAGTTGCTTTACTATTCACTTTCAAAAGTTTGCATAAATTGGGGGTTCAGATCGAGAGTGCGTTCAACAGTGGGATCATTCCTAGAACAAGCGAACCAATAAGGAGGGTTTTTGCCGGGAGTACCAATGCTGGTAGTAGCACTATTCCCAAACCCATTGAAATCAATACAGTCGCCACAGCCGACCCTTTTGCCAAACCAAGCCCACAAATCGCCAGCCCAGCCTGAGCTCAAGGCAGAACTTTCACCCCTCTCTATATGAGCCTAACCAGCACACTAAAAGTTATGATGGAAAGAGGGTATCTCAAACCCCTCGATCCTCAAACTTTACCTGACCCACTCCTTGCCAAACATAACTCCACTAAGTACTGTGTGTACCATCAACAGTGCAGTCATGGCACCGATCGTTGCTACCGCCTTCGTCATCAGTTCCAGAATCTCATCGACAACCGAACGATAGCTCCACCTACAGACCCCAATGACCAAATATCTCCTGTTTACCTCAACCTCATCCATATATTGCCATCCACCTACAACCCCAGCATATACATCACCTCGGCCCATCTACCCAAGGCTGAGGTGTTCATTCCAGATAGCATGGACTTATGCATGATGGATGCACTCGAACCCCAATCATCTCAAACTTATGAACCCACTACTTCTGAGCTGATGAGAATGATTAAAGATCTTCAGAGAACAATGGCAGATTTAGCCTTTAGGATATTGGCTTCGTCATCGACCACATCACATGCCGAAAATTTCACGCCAAAAAGCTCCCCAATCTTGGGACAGGCTGCATTGGAAGAAGGCCAATCCCTTGGTAAAGTGGAGGCAAGTGGTAAGAACAAGGTAGGGGTAGGCATTGATCCCCATGAACACCTTCTGTGGGCTGTTGAGGCTTTGAAAGCCGAAGGACTGAACAAACAGCAAGTGCTCGTAGTTGTTGCAAAAACTGTGGATGACACTTTTCTACTCAGGATGAGAGCATTCTGAATCAAGGGGCAAGCTGGAAAAAGGGCTGTCATACCAGAAACACCCCTCTCAACTCCAATCCTACACTCGGAAGAGATCATCAAACCTAGTCAGCACCTGCCAATCCCTTTGCTGGTATATCCACTATAACTCCACAAACCTCGAAGTACCAACCCTGAGGCCAGAGGCTTTTCAATCCCCTCTACATGACTTTGTCCAAAGCTCTCCAAATCCTTATAGGACAAGGCCATCTCAAACCTCTTGAGCCTCGGCCTCTCCCGAATCCCCTTCCGGCTAAGCATGATCCGGCCAAGTACTGTGCTTTCCATTAACAAGCCGGCCATGACACTAACATGTGTTTTCGTCTTCGCCACGAAATACAAGATTCGATTGACAACGAGGTCATCGTTGCACTAGGTCCTGCAAAGTCTATCGGCATCGGATCAGTGAACTTGGGGGATAATGTGATCATTTGATCGAGGGATGAACCACCAGCTGAGGGCGCTCATTTTACTCCAGATATGGGGATGGCACGCACTATTTTGAGTAATTTGTGAATGCTGTTTATTTTACTTCTGACTTGGGTATTGGGTCAGTCTTGTTGTGTTGTATTGAGTCAGTCTTTTTGTACTGAGTCAGTTGAGTCTGTCTTGTTGTATTGAGTCATTCCTATTGTGTTAGAGTCGGGTGATTTCGGGGGTGTTACCTCGGACATCACTATTTTGTTTTGTGTTTGTCTTTTACACTTTTTCTTTTGAGTTTGTTTCTGCCATGGAGCCAATTATGCCAGCAGTTTTGAATGAAACAGTAGAGCTTTTCACCTACTTTTCTGTGCCTTGAAATCATTGCATTGACCTAAGTTTTTCAAAACTTTTCTAACACTGTGATGAAAACAAAGAGGAAGAAATTCCTCAGGATTTGCAAAAATTTGATCAATTGAGAGAAAGAGAGGCATGCTAAGCCTTTAAATGAATGAGATCATGTTTGTTCATGTGAGTACTAAGAAGGATCCTGGCTTGATTTGGATTGGTTCTACATTGTCTTCGACGTGAGCGACTAGTCGCTTTCTTAAAAGATTTCAAAAAAATGTTTTGCGTGGTCCTGCGAAGACATGCGTCAAATTGATCTTGGGATTGTGCAGCATAGGATCACTCTCAGCCTCAAGACTCAACCCCTTTTGCTTTCAAACCTTGAACCTTGACTTAGAATGTTCAAGCAAGCAACCAAAACATAAGGCTTGTATAGCCGGATCAGAAGCAACCCTTGAACTAGGGGCAAGAAGGTCAGATCAAGAAGATCAGATGTCATCAAAGGAAGCTTGGAAAGATAGATCAGAAGTAGCCCTTGCACTAGGGGAAAAAATGTCAAATGTGCTCAAAGATTCAAAAGATGAGTCATTCCGTAAACCAATGAAGACTGGCAAGAAAGCCAAATTCCAGAATGGAGAGAAGAAAGTTTATTGCTAAAGGATAATCGAGTTCATATCCACAACACTAGGGGCAAATTCAGACCCGATTGGATGGGCTCCTACATCATCAGTGAACAGCAGCCATTCTTCTGGATTCAGATGGCTTCGAGATCCTATAACCGATCAACATGGACAAAGTTAACTTTTCTATCCTTGAGGGGCTCGCTGGGTCGAAAACCCAGAAGGGCGACCCAGGCAAAAGTTAGAGCAAGAAAGGAAAAGAAAAAGAACAAAGATGAAAAAAAGAAAAAAAAGAAAAGAAAAGAACAAAAATGAAAAAAATGAAAAGAAAAATGAAGAAAAAGAAGAAAAGAAAAGAAGAAAAGAAAAGAAATGAAAAGAAAAGAAAAACAGAGCTCGCAAGGTTGAAAACCCAAAAGGGCGGCTTTGGCAAAAGTTAGAGCGCAAAAGGAGAGTGTCAACACCCGAGTGAACCTCAACCCGGAACTACGTCAGGCCTGATTCCCATGTTTGGGATATGTAGGCAACTTCATCTTGAAGTTCGGCCCCAATCATTTTCAGCCTGCTTGGCTTATCCATGTTGCTTGGTTTATCCTTGTTCAAACTCGGCTATCTTATCCATGTGCAAATTGGCTTGTCTTCGTTCAAATTCAGTTGTTCTATTCTGTTAGAAGATTCAGCTGCAAGACAATTCAAGTTCATATCTGAGGTTGTGCATCTCAAGAGTAGATTCTATGTTGGTTGAGCAGTGGCCATTTGCAAAAATAGATTTTGAGAATTTTTAATGAGGTTGATTAATTTTCTCGAAAGTTATTCCATTCTTTCCAAAACTGGACCATTTCTTGGACCCAAAAAAGGAAAATTTTCAGTGCTCACAACTTGACTTGCATGATTTCAAATCAGAAAATCGAACAAGTATGTTAATCTAACTCTCATGTTGGTCAAAATTGTTTTAGTAGAAAGCCAAAAATGAAAAATAGTCAAAATGATGAACTAGGGGCACAGTTGAGACAGGTTTTTTGTCTGTTCCCCCATTGTGAACATACTTGTCGGAAAGGGCACTCTACTTGCCAGAAAGGGTACAACTGAAGCTAATAGCAGGGGGCCAAGCGCCTCCTCATCCTCCAAGCGGCGAGGTATCAAGGCAAGTGCGAAGCACGAATTGGAATGGAGTAGGATATTCCACTCTCTCATCTGGAGAGGTCTGATCACATCCAAACTGGCCAAGGGCATTGTCAATCGATGTCAGTTGCAGATCTGCTGCACACCCAATTGTAGCGCAACCCCTCTGTGGGAAAGCTCACTAGCTGTGAGCGAAAGAAGGAGAATCTGGCAGAATACTAGGGGCAAAAGCCCACAACTTCCTGTTTATCCATCAACCACCCAGGGGAGGGATAAAAAATAAGAGAGATTGAAGAATAGGGAGATGTGTGCTGAGAGAAAAAGTGAGAAAATGACTTTTAAGAGAAAAAGAGATTGAGTGCCAGAGTGATGTGAGAATCACAAATAAGAAAGGTTGGGAAACAATACCCGGAGAAACAGGCTCATCGTGAACCGAGAGGTCTCTCGCCTCTGTAACACATTTAAGTGTTGTGTGTGTGTTTTTGTTTGTCTCGATTCTTGTTTTGAGTCATTTCGAGTGTTAATTGATATGTTTAGGTTGTTTTACCTTTGTTTTTCCTTTGTTGAGTCATTTTGACTGTGGTTAGTCATAGGCTCAATACCTGGTCAAAAACTCATTCTCACTCTCAATTTCAAAAAAAAAAAAAAAAATCATTTTGTGCCCGGAGTGCTGTGTCATTCTCAACATATGTGCAAAACAGGATTTGTTCTTTTATAAAACTGCAGGGTTCAACCCAAGTCATGTGAGAACAATTGAACCAGGACCTATCTGAAGCTACATAGGTTTTGGGCTGCAAAGCAAAAGAAAAGAAGGACCTGTGGCTTTTCAACTTAGCATGCATAGAATGACCAAGACCTATTTGGAGCATCTTAGCATGTTTCAACTTCAGCAAATTCTGAGACTACATTCTAGGTGCACCTTCTCAGGCCTCTCCTTTCTCGGGAGTATGAGTGTATCCCGACCCCAAGTGTAAGCCTGCTTCAAGTTAGAATGGCAGTCCAAGCAGCACCTGTGGTTTTCACATGCAGATGTTATCTTTCGCCAATATGAACAGGGTGTGTCCTTTTTGAGCTGAGCATGTTGCAAAGTCCTCCGAGAGGTAAATTGGAGGCACCAAAGTACATATTTGATGCCCATCTATTGTATAGAGTAGGCACTTTCAGATGCACTTCTATTACATGCGTGCCACGCATTGTTTATGAATCATGCATAGAATATGCTTTCAATCATGCATAGAATATGCTTTCAAGTTTGCATAGAATATGCTTGTCTCTTGCGTAGAATATGCATGTTTCATGCATAGAATATGTTTTCATTTTGACATAGAAAATGCTCTTTTTATTTTGCATAGAACATGCTTTCATAGAATGTACCGTTGCTTTTATATCTCGGTGGTTTGTCTTGCATGGAATATGCACTCTTACTATATCACACTTGTTAAGTGTCTTTCTTTACATACACGATATTGTATGTATGGTTTATTCAGAGGAATTCCGGGTAAGATCATTCCAATCCCTCGAACTGCCTTGTTTTGGTTAGAAGCATTGGGACATGCGCCTGATGTTCATACCACCCTCTAGTGTTTGCACCACTCTCTTTTCCCTCTCGCACGTGACGCGTTAGGATGTTGTGGTTAAAAGCACCCGGGCAAATTCCTTTGCTTATACCGCTCTTTGTTTTGGCTGCATAATATTTTGGATGTGTTTCGATTGTTATTGCTATTCTCTTTTAGTTCGGAACCTTAGGGTGTGTCCCTAGGTTCACACCATCTTTCCTCGCGTGTACCACGCATTGGGATCTTGTGTCACACCTCGAGTGCGCCCGAGGGTTATGATGTTCTTTGCCTTTTCTACGTGATGCATAGTTAAGACTGCATAACTTTTTTACATCATTTCTGTGTGAAATGTAGTTCGATTTGTGAGTCTCACGCGTGGCGTGTTTATTCACTTACTTCTTCTCTTGTGTAAGATTACTGTACCTTGTTGGTTTGCTTAAAATGTCGCATTTTCTTTGCATAACACTTGCTTTTGAATGCTTCACTGTAGTCTCATTGAATGATCATAAGTTATGTTCTTGCACTGTGCATATCATTTGCAGTTTGCCCCAGCCTACGGGCGCAACTCTGTATTGTTATCTTGAATGTTTGTCTAACCTTGTGGTTGTGTGCCACTGGCACTTTCTTGCGCATCGCACTTTCTTGTGCAACCTTTCTCCA
This sequence comes from Camellia granthamiana, assembly GCA_036172215.1. Taxonomy (NCBI): domain Eukaryota; kingdom Viridiplantae; phylum Streptophyta; class Magnoliopsida; order Ericales; family Theaceae; genus Camellia; species Camellia granthamiana. The sequence goes on from CM069912.1 coordinate 58,814,112, forward strand.
TTCGCGTGTGGCGTGTTTGGATGTCTTGCACTGTCTTGTGCATCGCGCTTTCTTGTGTAACCTTTCTCCACTCGCATGTGGCGCGTTTGGATGTTCTCGCACTGTCTTGTACATCGCGCTTTCTTGCGCAACCTTTCTCCATTCGCGTGTGCCGCATTTGGATGCACTCGCGCTTTCTTGCGCATCGTTTTTTTTTGTGTAGTTTACACTCGCGCTTCGTTACGCATCGCGCTTTCTTGTGCACCTTACCTGCACTTGTTAGTGCATTGCTCGCGCTTTCGTGCGCACCTTACCTGCACTTGTTAGTGCATTGCTTGCGCTCTTTTGCGCACCTCACCTGCACTTTTTAATGCATTGCATCGCGCTGTTTTGCGCACCTTACCTGCACTTGTTAGTACATTGCTCTCGTTCTTTTGCACACCTTACCTGCACTTGTTAGTGCATTGCTCGCACTTTCTTGCACATCGCGCTATTTTGCGCACCTTACCTGCACTTGTTAGTGCATTACTCGTGCTTTCTTGCACATCACGCTTTTTTTTGTGCACCTTACCTGCACTTGTTAGTGCATTGCACTCGCGTTATTTTGTGCACCTTACTTGCACTGTCTTGTGCAGCTATATAGCACTGTTTTGTGCATTCCTTTTGAATCGCACTGTCTTGTGCATTGCATCGCACTGTCTTGTGCATTCGCATCTGCTTCATGCATTCACTAAAGGAATTTCACATCGTCTTGTGCACTACCCTGGTCTATGAGACCTTAAATCCTCTAAAGGTGCAATTCCTTTGGTGTTTGTCCTGCCCGAACGACTTCTAGTGGTCTGGTATAGCCACCTGCCTGTGTTTGCGGCGAGTTCCTAGGAGATCAACTGAGACGGTGGAAACTATAGTTTGAATGGTCGATGCCTAGAATGCAAAGGTTTGGAATTTCCGAGACTAAAGTCTAGTTTAAATACCCAGGGGTGTATCATTGGCTTGAAATTTGTATGGCAGCCCCATAGGTTGAGGTAGCGTGTATGCGCCTCGATTCTGGATACTGAACCAACCTAGTCTGTCACCCTGTTGGAGAATAGGGAAAGCTGCGACCATAGCCAGGGAGAAAAGTAGTACCTGTGGTTTGGAAATGCAAGATACAAAAGCGGGAGATACCCAACAGCATAAGGTGAGTCGTCACCAATTGCCCTTGTAAGGTACTTTCGAGAGCATCACTTCCAAGCTGCATCATCGTATCTATCATAAGTGTTGCATAACATCTATCGCATTGCATATAGCATCTATCGCATGTATCTATTGCATCATATCTGTTTTATCGCCTGCATCCTTTCTATGTTAAGCTTAGTTTGGCATGTGCTCATACATCTCTTTCGTTGAAACATGGTTTTGTGATAATGTGTACGCGCCTATTCCACTAAGAGAATTGTGGTTTGAGGGTTTCGGCACCTTTTTTGTGTTAGACGTGGTCTAATTTGTGTCCATGCCTTTTCTAGGCAAAATGTGGTTTGGTCGCGTGCCTTATTCACTACATTCACTGCATCCATTGCATTGTACTTTGTTTTGTTGCATTTAACATTTAGGATCACGATCTTTCCTCAGCAGATCATTCCTCACTGATATCATGCCACCCAATTATTTGTATTCTTTCTGCGAAACACATAGTTCTGCATGTGCACACGCCCATTCTACTAAGAGAATTGTGGTTTGAGGGTTCCGGCACCTTTTCTATGTTAAATGTAGTTTGATTTTGCATCTCTATCTCTTTATGATATTTGTGTGGTTTTGCACTGCTTGTGGTTTGATGATTCAATTACATTGTATATCATGTGCATTGTTTCGTTGCATTGCATATCGTCTGTATTGTTTTATTATATTGCATATCATTTTGCATCCTGCCCCTGAACTACGCTAGTTTGATTCCTTGCAAAGGGATACATAGGCAGCCCGCGGGCGCAACCATTTGTTTCTGCATTTACATTTTGTTTATTTGTCCAAGTCTTCGGCCTTGTCAAAAATGGGTCGTCTTTAGGCTTTGACATTCATATATGTCATTTTATGACTCTGAGCTCTATCAAAGAGGGCCAACTATAGACACCCCATTTTTGACTGCCCTTAAGACTTGGGTGCCACTGATTGCTTACTTGATGATATAGGCTATCTTGTGCAAAGGTTTGATTTCTTCAGCAAGAGGAGCGTCAAATCCCAACCTTACACCCCATTTTTGGACTAAAACTATTTTGACCAAAGATTTTAGATTTTAAAACCCTCTCTTTCAAAACATTTTTGAAACAAAGTTCCTACGATGTTCCGAGGCTCGCATTTCATTAAATGTTGCGCTTTTCGGTAAACCGAGCAAGGACAAAGTGGAAATAAATGAAAGAGAGGTGAACTCTTTGAAAAAATCTTTAAAACATCTTTTTAGAGGTTTGGAGTTGAAGAAAATTGGAGAAGAGAGAAGAAACCAAGTTGGGGAAGAAGATGGGTATGAACCGGTAAGAGAGAGAGTTGAGCAGCCCTCGCTAAATCAGGCCTATCCTTTTGTACACTTGGATTTCAGCTATGAGGCCACCACCATTGGAAAGAAGACTTCCAGGGCTTCATTTTCCACTCAAGAATCTCCTAAAGTCGAGTCCACATGAGGGAGATATGGTTGGTTGAAGTTAGACATGAATCCGATTGAGCTGGAAATGAGCAACCTTCACTAAAAGAGGCATATCTCTTTGCACACTTGGAATTTTGATGTGAGACTGCCACCATTGGAAAGCTTACTTCTGGGGCTTCAATTTAGACACAAGAATGACTTACAAAGGAGTCCAGATGAAGGAGTTATACCCGTTTGAAGTTGGGCTTGGAAACAGATTTTTGGTGGCCGACCAGCCACTATTTGTGGCCTACAATACACACTTCTGGCCGGCTGGCCACCAATGAAAAAGCTCAGATTTTGTAGATTTTTCTCCTCCAGCTGTCCTACACTGCTCCAGCTGTCCCAATTCAGATATTTTCGACCAAGGCTCCTCTTTTTGCTATATATTGAGGCCATATCTATCATTTTGAAAGGTTAGCAAATTTTGGGAGCCTCTCTCTCTAAAAATCTTCTCTCTCTACATTCCTCTCTCTCTAGAGTTCTCTCTCTCTTGCCCTTTTGTGCATACAAGAAAAGAGTGTGCATAGAAGTAGAGATACACTTCTCCTTTGCCTAGACATCCTTCATCAAAGTTGCATATATTTGGGCTGAGGTCGCTTGGAACCTATTTTGGGCTGTTAAAGGCTGGTTTTGGCTTAGATAGTGGCTATTTTGCTGCTGTACTTCAAAGGTAAACACTTACCCCTTTTAAGCTTATTCTTGTACACTTGTTTGGCCACCTTTGCATGTTGTTTTTGGCCTAGTTTTCAACTACAAAAACCTCTGTTTTTAAGGTCTAAAAATGGTGGTTTAAGGCCTTTTTAGAGTTAGGGGTGGTCCACCCTCTTTTATAGCTTGTTTGCTAAGTTTTGTGCTATCTTTCAAAGCCTTTTGAAACAACTTTTTTTAGGCCTTTTTACTACTGAAACTCAGAGGTTTTTCAGTGACAAAAACCATGTTTTGAAGTCTAAAATAGGAGGGGGTGGCCTCCCCTCCTTGTGTCTTGTTTGCAAGTGTAGATGGCCTAACATGTGAGTATGCTTTTCTACCTTTTTGTGATTTAATCTCAGCATGTTTTAGGCTTTGTTTTGACATGTTTAAGCTAAATTTTGAGCTGGTTTGATCACTCGAGCTTTGCTTTGTATGCTTGTAGTGCAATTGTGCTAAATTGCCAACATATGCTATTGTTTTGGCCTCTAAGTCTAGCCATTCTTAGCTTATTTCAAGCATGTTTTAGAACTCCATTTAGGTTGTTTTAGGACTATTTTGGGTGGACTTGGTCATATGAGCTTCATCTTGCATGGTTGTAGTGCAAAGGCCTTTACTAGATTTGAGTTTTAAGGCCTCTAACATGTCTTGCATGACATGGTTGCATGCCATAGCATCATTTCACATGTGATTTTAGAGCATATACCTCTGTCACACTCTCACATATTTCACTCTTTAATTGCTTTTGAGAGTTGTGCTTTATGCCTTGCTTGCGAGCCAATTTGTGCGCATGATTTTCTTGCCTTTTAAGCTTCTATTCTAGCATGACTTAGCCACTGATTTGGCATGTTTAAGCTCTATCCAGAGCTGGTTTGGTCATTTAAGCTTGATATTGCATGCCTCTTGTGTAATGCTCTTCACTAGTTTCATTGCTTTTGGCCCTGAACATGTTGTGCATGTGTTGCTTGCATGTTTTAGCATTATTTGTCATGCCATTTCAGCACTAAAAGTCTGCCACCTCCCTCAATTCTTCACTTTTTAATTCGCTTTTGAAAGTGGTCTTGAGCCCCTTGTTGGCTTGAGCATGAAATTGAGGCGTTCATGCTTAATGGTTTTAATCCTCCCTTGAGGGTTTCTACTAACTAACAGCATGAGACCTCTTTCATGCTCAAGGCACTTGTGGCTTAAGCCATCTTTCCAATTAGAGGACTTTCACATTAGACTTAACCGATTAAAGGACTAATTGGTAAACTAAAATGTGTAAACAAGAATTGAACCAAGTAAAACTTGTGCAAGATAAGCATTTGTGTTGCATTGCATGTGTTTGGATCGGACATTAATCCAAACACGAGAAATGTGGGACGTTTCATACTCAAAGTGATGAAACATGTCACGTTTCTTGGTCATCGACACCCCTGATCATGCATGATAGGGTGGAGGCTCTTCGAGTCTTGTTTGTGCATTCACTAAGCTTGTACAAGCTTGGTTTTTGGGCCATCATGCATTGAGATGCTTGGTTGGTGGCTTGAGAGCCGAGTACCACACTCCTTTGAGCTTGAGACATGATGAGGAGAGTGGCAGTACACACATTTCCTGCAAAATACATTGTCTTGCCTCCGTTGTTCTCTATTGCAGCAAAAACAGAATTTTGGAGAAAAGGATGGCCGACCAGCCAGTGTTTGTGGCCGACAGCCACCTTTTGTGGCTGACCGGCCACCAGTGAGTTTTTGTGCAAAAGTGTTCCTGTTTTGGAGCTATGGCAGTCTGGAACTTGGTTCGATATTCAGAAAACAGAGAAGGTGCAAACAGAGGCAACCGAAGGCAAGGCGATGGATTTCCGGGAGGACGCCAACCAAGCATGCGTGTCTCCCTTGCCCGCGAGGCCATTTTAATTGCTTTAATTAGTTAGAGTAGCTAATTATTCAATTCATTTTGTAATATTTTAATTAGCTTAGCATAGCTAGTTATTCAATATTGTTGTAATATTTAATTAGATAGAATAGTTAATTAGTTGTTTTGTAATAATTAGCTTAGCTTAGATTAGCTTAGCTTATTTATTCGGACCCTCCTTCGAGAGGCCGCAATGTTGGAATAAGTGTGCGTGCGTGTGTCATGTCCTCCAACCCCACGTCTTTCTCCCTTTTATTTAACCGCTTTCGATGGTTAGATTAGGGCACGTTTCAATTAGCATACCTTATGCTTGCATGTGTGCATTATTCATTTGTCTTGCATGCACCAGGCTCGGCACATCATTCAAACTGCATTGTATTTCAATACCTATTTGAATATGTGTTTCAGAGCATGTTATCAAATTGTTGCATTCATATGCCATCTTAGATAGCCGAGCCTATTTAATTGCATTTTTGCATGTGTTGCATTAGGCATTTTGTACAGTTAGGATCATGCATATTTCTAACTAGCTTTTGTTTTGGCTCGGAGTACACTGTAAGCTTTTACGCTTTAGCATACTTGCATGAGTGTGAGTGTTGCCATGATAGCATACTTGCCATGAGGCTATGTGCTTACTTGATAAATTGCATGAATGCCTGTGGATGAAGGCCTGATTGCTTGAATTGGAACAATTCGATGATTGTGATGTTTAAGTGTCACGACCCCAACCCGCCCCTAGTAGGTTGGTGCCGTGATGGCCAGTAATCCGAGGTTACCGAAGGCCATCTTACAAAATCTACACACAAACAGAGTACTCATAGGGGGCCTACAAATGCGGAAGCAATAACTTAAAATACAGGTGGTCCATAAGAGCTGTGCTTAGATCAAATGAGAAGACATATATAATATGGTTCACATCCAAATCCATAAATAACAAAATACAAATTTCATCTTGATCAAAAGGCTTCTCAGCCGACATATGCAAAATACAAGAAATACAAGCCAAGAAGCATGATTTTCAAGATTGGCCGACGTATACACAAAATGCCGACGTAAATTGGCAATGCCGACATGAATACAAGACGGCCGACGTGAGTACAAATTTGCCGACGTAAAACGAGTCAGGCCAACATGTCAAGAATTCAAAACAAGCTTTGCAAAACGCATCTAGGCGTCACCGCCGTCCTGCTCATCACCTACATATATATAGAGAGGGTGAGTATGGAAACTCAGTGAATGGTACAAGTAATAAAGGTTTTGCATGAATATAGCCGAAGTCTGTTCAAACAAAACATATCAAAACCATACAAATATTAGCCGAGGTCCCTATATAGCAAAACACATCAAGCTTAATCAAAGCAGGAGACGAACCATATTCGTCTATCAAGTCTTACAAGTCTCAAGGGATGCTTACTGACATCGGCAAATCACAAATCGGCTTATCAAATCAAGAGATGAACCGTATTCATCTATCAAGTCTTACAAGTCTCAAGGGATGCTTACTGACATCGGCAAAACAAGGGACTACACGATCCGTAATCGATTAGTCAAGGGTACTGCGAAAGTTTAGAGTCCTCCAGCACAAGGGACTTGTGTTACTTAGGCCCGTAGCCCTTTTTAACACGATAACTTTTCAAGAAAGGACCGTATCCTTTTTAACACAAGAAACTGGTGTCACTTAGGCCCGTAGCCCTTTTTGACAAGGTGGTGCTGCGAAAGTTTAGAGTCCTCCAGCCAGGGGACTTGTGTTACTTAGGCCCGTAGCCCGCTTTAACACGATAGCTTTTCAAGGAAGGACCGTATCCCCTTATACTTAGTGCTGCGAAAGTTTAGAGTCCTCCAGCCAAGGGACTTTTATACTTGGTACTGTAAAAGTTTATAGTCCTCCAGTACAAGGGACTTTTCAAAGATAACATCAAAATAAGGCTTACACTTGATACATCGAAGTAGGCTAATCATTCATGCTTAACAAATACTTTCATCAAAACAAAGCAAGACAAGATTTATCAAAACAGTATAACATAGCTTTATTAAAAGCACCACTCACCTAGCTCCTCAGGTGTAGGCTCAAAGCAAAGATCAAAGTCCTCAAAGCTCAAATCTAACGGTTTGATCCTCAAAGATCAAGCTCGGAACTCCACTTCTCTCTCTAAAACTCTTTCTTCTTCCTCTAGAGCTTCTCTCTCTAAAAACAAAGGTTTGAGACAACAATGATGCAAAATGATACAAAATGATATGTTTACAGGTCTGCCGGCTGACTCAAAACTCAGCTCGGACACATGGCGTTACCGGGTTGGTTTAGCTCAAAAAGGTGACTGATTGATAAGACAACTCTATGACAAAGCGTATGCAGCAAGCTAAGGCAAGACACATCGGCAATCAAAGACATCGGCTAAACAAAGACATCGGCTGGCAAAGACATCGGCAATCAAAGACATCGGCTAGGGAGGACGACACCTGACTAAGCTGTGCCACACCTTGGCCTGGGTGTGCCACATCTCGGTCTAAGCCATACCTGCCCAAGGACAAGGATCACTAGTGCCAAACATCTCGGCCTCGGCTCTAAACACTTCGGCCCAAAGAGTGACATCTCGGCAATCATGCCGAGGTGAAGATGGAGGTCAACCAAGGGGTTCCAAAATAATTCCAAGCACAAAGGTTCAAGGGCGAACTAGGCTAAGCTGACCTCGGCCAAACACCTAAGCAAGTAACACGTAATTCAAGCAAGGCAAAATAAGATGACAAGATTTACAACATAACAAGACAAGATCATACAAAATGAATGCAAGCATGACTGAATCAAGTGGGGGTTGTTACATTAAGCCCACTTTGCAAAGTGGCAAAATCATGTCTTAAGCCCACTTGAGGGTGGCAAATCCGCGCTTTAGCCCACTTGCGGGTGGCACTTTCAAACCATTTTCGAAAACAAACATGAGTTGATTTGTTCCAAGTCTTGCGATTTTAGTTTATACTTGTATGCTGTGCGCATCACATAGTAAGTTAGCTAATAATTAGAATAAGAACACATGTGTTTATAAAACGACATACCATGCTTAGTAGAGGCCAATATTTGATCGGGCGAGCAGGGATGCTCATTTCAGGACCTTCCCCTTTCGTACCCAAGTTCCCGAGCCGAGGCAACTTTGGTGATGACGGACACGTGGCCTTTGACACGAGTCAGGGTTTCCTAAATTTCCCAAAATAAAATATTTAGGTGGTGACTCTGTAATCTGGTAAAGCAGTCCAGTTTGGCATTATTTGATTTAAAAATCTGATTTTCCAAAATGATTTGCCAGATTGGACTCTTTGGTGTTTATCATTCTCACATTGCACTTTGTGAGATTAGATTCAAAATCGTGACAGGAGTCCGAACTGTAGGACGACCAATTCGCGCCTCTCTGAAAGGGGGGCACGCGAAGAAAGTCGAGTCCACAACAACAAGCCTTTAAACCCCTAGGTTACCCTAGTGGACGAGTTATAGTCTCGTGAGGGTTTGCAATAAATATACCCACAAAATTTAAAAACTATCCTTACAATTTTTCTTTCATTCTCATGCAAGCAATTCAAGTGCAAAGTCATGAATTCCATCATCTTAATAGAAAAATCAATCATAGTTTAAAGTACTAACAAGAGTAAAGATATCTCAAAATATTCAAAATCTGGAGTGTGTGAATAAGTTTAGCTGGCATAAATACAATTTCAATCTCAAACTGGAACATAACTCAAATTTCTTTTAGAAATATGCCTCAACTCCAAATCTCACCAGATAATGCACTCACTACAAGAAATTGCACTTTTGGCGACTAAATGTTTAGTCGCCAAAAGTAAGATTTTAGTTGCCGAAAAACTTTCTCGACTAAATATTTTGGTTCCCAGATTTGTCGCGGGAAGATTGTCAGGAAAGGTATTGACTACAAAAAAATCTTTAGTCGCCAAAAGTCAATGTATTGGCAACAAAAATAATATTTAGTCGCTGATTAGGCTAAATTGGCGACTAATCTGTTATTCGCCAAAAGCTTTCAATTTAATTTAACATCACATTTTCAGCTACTAAAATTTTTGTCGCCAAAACTTGAGGTATCTAGGGCGACCAAAGTTTTAGTTACAAATTTTCATTTTTGGTTCATCTAACTTTTTTAGCTACTAAATGTTTAGTCGCCGAAAGTCCAATTTGTTGTTTAGCTACTAAATTGTTTAGTCGCCTAAAGTCTAATTTTTTTTAATTAGCTACTAAAATTTTAATCGCCTATCATATTATTTTTATGTTTTGACGACTAAATATTTAGACACCAAAAGTGTTTTTCCTTTTTTTTTTTTTTCAAATTTTTTAATTTTTGGCTACTAAATCATTAGTAGCCTAAAGTCTTTTTTAAATAGCTACTAAATATTTAGTCACCAAAAGATTTGTTTTCATTTAATTCTTTTTTAGCTACTAACTATTTAGTCGCTAAAAATATTTAACATCATTTTTGACTACCAATTGTTTAGTTGCCAAAAACATCATTATGTTTTTTTTTATTTATTTTAATTAATTTATCCACTACATGTATGTATCCTATGCAACCTGTAATAGATATACAAACAAAACAATACATATATATTATCACCCATTACACAATCTGCATTTATTTCACTTACAACCATCCAAACAAGAGAATAACTTTTAATGTCAACTTTGTATACAAACCGAGTATATTCCAACTTAAAATAATATTCAGTACAAGTTCAGCCAGCTTGCATGTAAAGAAAAAATTTACATATATGAAGTTTGACAATATGCAACATGATCACATACGCAAGCAACCCAATTGAGTAGTTTGAGGATCGGTCCTCTCTTCAACCACAGCATGACATAGGCAGCATTTAGGAGACCAATCATACTCTCAGTCTATTACCCATTTTGAGTAAGTTCGACCTACAAAGGGGCAAAACAAATATAGCATAAGCCTCAAAGTACCCTCAGAGACACATAAATACAAATATAGAGACATCTTATCAAGCCAAAAAAAAAAAAAAAAAAAACCAGATACAAATACATATTTCCTACTCCTATAGGAAAGCAAACTAGCCCCACACATATAACATAAGTAGCTACAAGAAGATGCTACAATTAAACCAAACCAAGCCTTAAGTCTTATCAAATGGGGTAGGCCACAAGAAGATGCTACAATTATCAGAAAAAAACTTGTACAACAACACTATAATAAAGGCATGGTAGTGGAAGTAAAATCAATAGTCTCTATGACCACAGTCAATTACAAATCAGTTCCTCTGAATATGTAGAAGGCATCCGATTGCCAATGAAAAACATAATGCACAAGCATCTAGACTGAATTTAATAACATTATCACAGCCCATGAGGGACTTTTGAATGAAGAAAAAGATAATAAAGCATTAAAGCAACTCAACAGATTAACAATGCTTCGTATTCCAAACTGTCTTTATCTTAGATTAATCCCAAACAAGTATCACCAAGAGAATACATAATAAAATGTAGAGTAGGGACAACACAAAATCAACTCTAAATGAACATCTGTATTTTATGAACTTTTGTGCTTAAAAGAAGGCTTTCAAAGTTTTCTTTGAATGATTGCTTTGGTCTGGTGCGTGCAAAGGAAGTGAAGCTAGATTCTATAGGTTAGATTCATCTTTTAATACTGTTATCCATGGTTCAACTGAAAATTTTTGCTAGCAAAAAACAATTAAATATGATTCTCACAGTAGTTGAAAATGGAGAAAATTGAAGTGTGGGACAAAGGCATTTTTGAGTCCAACTCCCAACCTACGTGTGCTAATTACATCTCGTCTATCCCCACAGGTCCTATTTGTCATGAGAAAGCTACCGGTGACATCTATAGAGTGGTTTGGGGGCTGTTTTATATTTTGCCCCCTGAACGGACTTTTTCGACTAAGTTTAAAGCGTTTTTGAGTCCAACTCCCACCCTACGTGTGCTAATTACATCCCGTCTATCCCCACAGGTCTTATTTGTCATAAGGAAGCTACCGATGATATCCATAGAGTGTTTCGGAGGCTGTTTTATATTTTTGCCCCCTGAACGGCCTTTTTCGACTAAGTTTAAGGCGTTTTTGACTCCAACTCCCAACCTACGTGTGCTAATCACATCCCATTTGTCCCCATAGGTCCTATTTGCAATGAGGAAGCTACCGGTGACATCCATAGTGGTTCGGGGGCTGTTTTATATTTTTGCCCCATGAACGGCCTTTTTCGACAAAGTTTAAGGCGTTTTTGACTCCAACTCCCAACCTACGTGTGCTAATTACATCCCGTCTGTCCCCACAGGTCCTATTTGTCATGAGGAAGCTACCAGTGACATCCATAGAGTGGTTCAGGGGCTGTTTATATTTTTCCCTCCGAACGGCCTTTTTCGACTAAGTTTAAGGCGTTTTTGAGTCCAACTCCCAACCTACGTGTGCTAATTACATCTTATCTGTCCCCACAGGTCCTATTTGTCACGAGGAAGCTATCGGTGATATCTATAGAGTGGTTCGGGGGCTATTTTATATTTTTGTCTCCCAAACGGCATTTTTTGACTAAGCTTAAGGCATTTTTTACTCCAATTCCCAACTTGCATTAGGGTTACCAATTGATTTGAAATGTGATTCATGTATTTCCTTAATTTTTGTAGATGTTTTTACTATTGAGTCTCCTATTATGGTTTCTTTGCTTGTAACAAAATGAAATGTTGGTTGATTACTGACTTCTAGCTATCTATGAACTACCTTACAGTGTTTGATTCATATAAATGTTGTAAAGTTGTGCATTATGATTTCCTTGTTTGGATATTCAGTACTAGAGTCTAGAACAGAACTACAAGCAAGTCTCATGAACTAGTTCATCATTCTACAAAATCATGGGAGATTAACAGATAACTCTCACAGTGGCATTTCACTGAACTTTGTGTACTCATCTTCAATAGGAAGTTAAATTTATGTTCATTAAAAGTTTAACTTTTAAATAATGTGAGACATTATTTAATCCTAATGATAATGTCATTTTCTATTTGACTTTCCTTGCTTTGGTTTTTCCCTCCTAAAACACTTGTAAAGACAGTTCTCATCCAATTATCCACAAGTTGTGCCTCAACATAAAAGTTAGGCATTCATTAGAATTTATTATGTATTATGAGAAACTATATCAAATAAATTCCTGAGCCTCTGTCATGGTGCAGTGTCTTCTAATTTTAGCCAACTTTCACTGCAAGTTAATTTAGTGGCTTCCTTCTTTGTCTTCTTGTTTTATGATAGCACATTATATCAGTAGTCTTTTAACCAATGTTTTGAAAACCGAACCGGTGAGCGAACCGGAAAAGGGACCGGGTAGACAGGTCACCGGTTCAATCGTCGGGTCAAAGCGGTCGAACCGTGATGTCATAATTAATATTATATAATTAAAAAATATAGCTATAAATTATAAATATATATATATATATAAATACTCAAATAAAAATAAAAATTGTTGCATAGTATTTATTAATAATATTTAATAAAGTCATAATTGATAAAAAAAAGTCACTTGTTTTAAAGAAATTAAAATTTTTAAACATTCCCTCCAAACATATTGATTGAATGCTAGATTTAATTTTGGAGGGAAATGAAATTTTCAACTCTTCCTCCAATCAATATGTTTCAAATAATTTGATTGAGTCCTACATAGAATTTTCTAAGTTCTCTTTGAAAAATCTTTTTCTATAACTAGGTGTAAACTTTCATAATCTTCTTAAGCTTCCAATGAGACTCCTCCTTATGAAAGAAGACTCTTGAAGTAAGAATTTTTAGTCAAAATTTTGAAATATTTATATATATATATATATAAGAAAGAAAGAAAGAGAAAAGGAAAAAAAAAAAGAGGTTAAAAACAAAAATAAATAAATAAATAAATAAACCGGGCCAACCCTCAAAACCTGGTCCAGGTCACCGGTTTTGCTAGTTCGACTGTCGGGTCTTCCGGTTTTCCATTTTTACACCGATTTTGCTCCCACTCCGATTTTAGGGGGTTTGCCGGACCGGAACAAGGCCCTGTTCCTGGTCCAACTAGTCTGACCGGCCGATCCGGTCTGGATTTCAAAACATTGCTTTCAATAACTAAAACTGAATGTGCTCTTTATAGGTAAAAGGGCATTTATTTAAGTTTGATTATTTTAAATTTTTTTGTCAATTAACTTAAATGAATGTATATAGGCCCTAGTCTCAAAACAAGTTGGAAGGAAATTGAATTGCATTTTGAAGTCATTAAGCTCTCTTTTTATACTTTATTTTCTTTGCTTGTTATTTTCTTTGACTTCCTTTCTTGTAGATAATGGTTTGTTGGCTAAGGTAGTGATATTGGCTAGGGATTTATCTCAAATCATTTTATTAATGTTCAGGCCACAAAGTGAATATATTCCATGAATCTTCTAAGTAGTAGATAAAGAGTACAAAAGTAATAGCTTCAGTTACAGATGTTACACAAAATAGTTCAACTCTAAAATCACAGACCATTGAACGAGGCAAGCAAGCACATTGGGTCAAATGAAGAAGTAATATGGATAAACAAATAAAGAAAAACTGAAATCCAACACAATTAAGGTCAATACCGAAAGAGGACCCAAATGACATACCTGATACGGTTGGCCAGCAACTAGCAGTGAAACTCCAAAAGGCCTTAAATGACTACACAGAAAATAGAAGGGTAGGAAATAGCAAAAAAAATAAGCATATGGAAGAGCCAAGATCAAACCCATGGTATACAGAAAATAATAAATGAGGAAAAGAAAAATAAATAAATGCACAACACAAGTCCATTTTGACTCTGAAAAGGTCAAATACTCAAAAAGCAGCTTAATCTAGCTTCAAAAACCTTTCAACCTTTCAAAAAAGTTACAGAAAACCATTTGCATGTGCCTCTGCCTTTGCCTTTTGAAAAATAAGCAAAAACTTCACACATATTGTAAAAATATGATAAACAAATAAATTTGATTAGTGAGCTTACCCCACGAACACAGAGGACATTGAAGTTTCAGTCATTGTGGATCACAACACCGACATTTCTATTTTGAATAAACTGAACCTATGTATATATAGAAACTCATTTGAAATGTAAAAGAAAAATTATATTAAGAAACGTAGATTAAATAAAAAAATGAGTATAGAGATCTAATATTACTGTTTCCTCCAGCATATCACCCACCTGTAAAAAATAATACAAAAGCATTTGATTATGAGGAAAATTAGAAACAATATCTAATCAATCACATGCTAGGGATCGATACTAACCAGATTTGCCAAGAGAGACAATGTTGTCTTTCATATAATCTTCGCCAACGGTTTGTAAACCACAGTGGATTTTCCATCTGAATTCAAACCCTTAGCCACCTTCTTGTATGGAAAACAAGCTACAGAAGGCCAAAAAACGAAGTCCAAAAAAGACCACAGTGGATTTTCCATCTGAATTCAAATTATTGGACAACACAAAGATCAAAAAGAATGTCCAAAAAAGAAGTCCTTGAAATATGAGATCAAAAGGCCAAAAACAGAAGAAAAGGGGAGGGGGGTGATTACCTGGGAAGAAAGTTTAGAAGGATGGTTCACCATTGGCTTGAACCTCACAGTTTTTGGTCTAATGGCACTGACTGCAGCTTCAGAACATGCATCAGAGGGTGAGGAATCAATAGCACTGGCTAGGAGCTCAAAAAAGGACCTAAAAGTGGAGCAAGAAGGCCTCGAAGGAACCGGTTTAGCTATAACTATCCTTTGTGCCTATTTAACCTCCATTATCAATCAATATAGGAAGTTCTAGTTAATTGTTTTGGCTCATAATATGTCGATGGATATTAAACGTTGACTTGGTATTTTGACAATCTTAAGATCGATCTAAATTTTATTTATGTCTCCAATAGCAGAAAATAGAGGGCAAAGATGTTTGGAGATGAGGTGATAAGCAGAATGGTGATCAGCTACTTGGAAGTGTTGGCTTTAGCTATTCAAAGAATGAAAAGTGCGATTCAAATTCTTCAAACTTGCACGAATAGTTTTAATGTCAATATGTAAATAACTTAGAAGGATAGAATGATAGAGAGGAAGAAAGAAAAAGAAAATTATCTTTTCACAAAGAAGTGATTGATGAAGTAAACTGTGCAATGAAATGGCCTTAAATTGTGAAACCAAATGGTAGCTTCTCTGCAATTTCAGAATACTAAAGCGGGCCTTTTATACCATGACAAATGCTCATCCAACAAAACATTCTTTTTTCTTTTTCTTTTTTTCCCCCAATCAACAAACAATCAAAACAGAGCTAAGGGCTTGTTTGGGAATTCAGAAAGACAGCACTGAGGAAATGGTCCTAGAAAATTTATCACTGTTCTTCACAGCTGTTTGATGATAGCATTATTTATGTAGTGCACTACATAACATGGACGGTGGCACCTACAATAATTCCGATTAGGTTTAACATTAATCTCCTTCTTCTGTGAGGACAAAACACAAGGTATATTTTACCAATTCCTAGACCTATGCACCAGTATTGCATTAAGACACAATATTTTACAGATTATGTGTAAAAAACCAACAATAATACTAATATGAAAAAACACCTCAACAGCACGACAAACCTATGACCGTGCTGTCCTCAAAGAAGGGAGGATGAAAATTAAAGTGACGGAAGCATATTAGTTGGTGTGTGGAACAAACAATGGCCAAATGCATCTTCTATACCTCTAGTTTTTTTTCTTGACCGTTGCTACTCCCTTAGAAAAGTTTATCCATACTTGAATAATCCAATGTATAATCCAGAAAAAAAATCTCTTCTTGTAATATTGAATGATAAATAAAAGTCTCGTCTTCATTAAGGTATAAGATACTTATCTGCTTCCTACTCAGTAACAAGCTAAACTTTCATTGCAACCACAATTTAGAAGCACCTTAAATTGTTTTAGAAGCCTAAGATACCTTTCTACAGCAAAGATTGCAAAACTTAAAACAAAGGGACTGTAGATTGTTTGGCATACCAAATAACGATTCTTAAAATAATAACATTTCATTAGCCATATCATTTTTTTAATTCAAAGAAGCTGCCTAACCCACAACTAAAAAACAAAACACATCATTCTGCATATGGTAGATCTAATTTAATGAAGTCAACGATGCTTCAACCTCACCAAAAAAACCCACTTTACATAAAAATAAAAATTAAATGTGTAGTATTGTCACTTTCCATAAGCAATTTTACACCAATTTATTGACAATGTCAATATGAATAGTAGAAAGGCTAGACAAACCAATATGCCTTTTCCCTATCACCAAACAACAAATTCCTTATCCAAATAATGGAACTATGCATTTCCACCAAGGAAGAAAAGAAAAGTAGAAGAAAATTGCATGATAAATAGAATCAGAAAGTTGTGACAAAAAATGCAAAATAAAAAAAGAAACCCTAAGATGTAGAACACAACACATGAAAAGAAACCATAGATCAAATGCAAAAAAGCGTTCACAAAAAGTAGAAATATAGAGACATAGAAGAAGAAGGAACTAACTAGAAAGGCAAACAACTAACAGCCTATGAAATTGATTTGCTACAATTAAATCTCATTTACTACCCACTTTACAGCTCTCTACTCTACCTGCATTCCAGAACCTAGGATCTTAATATGAATAAATTAAGAAAAAAATAGTAGCCAATGGAATAAAAAAAATGAATCAAATTATGATATGTATGACAGAGAAACAAGATTAGCCCAAAATAGAGAAACTTTAACAACTTCAATCTTTGCATACCATGATAGATGAGCTTTATCTCTTTTTGAGCCAAAGTTAACCTAGATGAAGAAAAAGTTTCATTTGGGTTTTCCAAGCTATGAGTCCTTTAGGCTGAGGCTTCCAAACAGTGCCTCTTTTATATGAGAGAGAGAGAGAGAGAGAGAGAGAGAGAGAGAGAGAGAGGGCAAATTGTGAGGTAGTTGACACACTGAAAAAATTGCAGAAGAAAATTTTGGTATGAAATCGAAATCACATTCACACACACAATCAATGGATTAGGGCTTTGAAAATACATACACAATCAATGGATTAGGGCTTTGAAACTAATGAGCAGCATACATACACAATGAGCCGGATTCGGGCTTTGAACCTAATGAGAGAGAAGGGAAAAGAAGGGGAAAGGTATAAAACCACAGAATAAGCAAACCCATTTATGACATCAAACCCATTAAACTATAGAAATCAAACCCATTTTAGAAATCCACACGAAATTAAACTCAATAAATCATGTAAAACCCTAAAGAAAGAGTGAGAAATAGGGAGATAGAGGAAGGGGGAGAGAGAGAGAGAGAGAGAGAGCAAGCGAACGAGCGAGAGCGAGAGAGAGGGGAGAAAGAGAAAGAACCTGTTTGTATTGCGGAGGCAGCGGTGGCGGTGGTGATTTGCGGCGGTGGCGATGTCCGACAAATGTGAGGAATGGTGGTGAGGGACTTCGGTGAAGTGAGAAGAAGTGAGGTTCTCTGTGTGAGAGGGAGATAGAGGAAAGTGATGTAAATCTAGGCGCCAATCATAAAAAAAAATTTCCCCCCAAATTTTATAAATCTTTTGGCGACTAAAACATTTTTAGTCGGCATAAGTTAACTATTTGGCGACTAATTGTTCTTTTGTCAGAAAAAATTGAGTACATGGCGATCAAAATCATTTTTAGTCACCACCAAAATCATTTTTAGTCACTAAAAATAAATTTTTGACAAGCAAACTTTTGGTCACCAAAGATAAAAAGTAAATTTTTGTTTTTTATTTGGCGACTAAAAAATTTTAGTAGCCAAAACTAACTATACAGCAACTAAAATATTTTTTAGTTGCCAATTGTGGCAATTTTAGCGACTAAATTTTGTTTTAGTCACCAATAATCAATATACCCCTACAAAAAAAAAATAGTAGCTAAATATTGTACTTTTGCCGACTAATATAGTTTTTGGTCGCCAATTCCATAATTTTTAGCTACTAAAATTTTTTTAGTCGCCAAAAGTGTAATTTGTTGTAGTAACTCCACAAATAAATCACTTTGATCATGTGCATAGTTTACTCTCAATATATATATATATATATATGCAAGTGAAGTAATGTAAATCAAAATCAAAGTATCTTGCATATTAAGTTTTTGAAGAAAAACGATAATAGGAAAGAATAAATATATAGTGTCATGAATGGAATGCCAAATACTAAGAATTTAAAATTACCACACTATTACCCTTTTTAAATCATGTCCACATGCAAATCGTACCATCCCAAGATTAAATAGGACTTTTGTTATGTTGTAATGTAAAGGTTAAGGTAATATGATAAAAGGTGAAGGTTTAAAAAAAAAAAAAAATGACTTATGGAGTATTTATTGGAATAAGAATAAATAATCTAGGGCATTATT